>NBZP02000035.1:2325010-2558672 GCA_002236755.2 Dothistroma septosporum | reverse complement strand
GCAACGGGCGCAATTGCTGCAATGATTGCTGCAACGATTGCTACAACGGGCGCAATTGCTGCAATGATTGCTGCAATGATTGCTGCAACGGGCGCAATTGCTGCAATGATTGCTGCAACGATTGCTACAACGGGCGCAATTGCTGCAATGATTGCTGCAATGATTGCTGCAACGGGCGCAATTGCTGCAATGATTGCTGCAACGATTGCTACAACGGGCGCAATTGCTGCAATGATTGCTGCAATGATTGCTGCAACGGGCGCAATTGCTGCAATGATTGCTGCAACGATTGCTACAACGGGCGCAATTGCTGCAATGATTGCTGCAATAGGTACAATTGCTGCAATGATTGCTGCAACGGGCGCAATTGCTGCAATGATTGCTGCAACGATTGCTGCAACGGGCGCAATTGCTGCAATGATTGCTGCAATGATTGCTGCAATAGGCCCAATTGCTGTGAGCTTTGCCTAGAAGTTGGCGTGCATAGAAGGTGGCGGATGGAAAGTTGCGGGATGCCAACCCTCTGACGTGAAGGAGAAAGGGTAGCAGCCGAAATGCGAGAGGACGATGGGAGGATGGACAACTTTGACGTTCATGTCCTTGGCCTTCTTGTCATCCACCATGACCAGGAAAGGGACGCAGAGCAATTACACAAACAGACTGGCCCAAACGACGTGGCAATGAAGGACCAATGCTACAGCAAAGGCGAAGGCTGTACCTTACGCTCAAGACCCTGTTACGATCCAACAAAAAGCTCAGCCGCTGGACTTGGACAAAAGCCAATTCAAGAAAGGCCATTACAGTCTCTCCTTCTCGCTGAGTGGAGCCAGCATAAACCACGGTAAGTATATTGTCTCCCATACAGAAGGCGAGAGATACACTTCGGCTCCAGCTTCCTGCTGATGTGACGAGCTTCCTGCTGATGTGACGAGCACCTCGTTGTCGTGTGTCAAGTCATCCGAGCTGTTGGCGTCCCGCTCTCAGGGTGGTGCGCCGCAGAATGCCATGGTGCGCCGCAGAATGCCATGGTGTCGCATGTGACAACGCGGCCTGTGCCGGATGAGGCACGCGCGCAATTCGAAGGAGCCTCTTACCGCCTGACCTCCACCTGTCTGCAGAGCACACCATCACTCTTCGACAACATCACACATCAGCATCCACACTCCTCACAAACCAACATCCACACTCCTCGCACATCAACATCCACACTCCCCCTCAACGTTGCGACACGAGCGAGGCCACGCCGTTGGATCAGTCAGAAATGGCGCACCGCGATGAGCAGACCAATCTCACTCAGGAAGAAGCTCGCACTCACCGGCGCGGAGAAGCAATCATTCGCGGAGACACTCGCTTGTCGGTCGGCTCTCTGTCGGAGCCAGGCCGCGAGCGGGTTCCAGCAGAGCGCACTCTTGTCAGGAGATACAAGGCCTTGACTGGAACTGATGCGACGAAGATGGCAGAGGAGGAGAACCGCATACGAAGCCTCTCGGGTAAGATCATATAGATTGCAGAATTGAAACTCCAGATCCAGGAAGACATTGCGTACTTCGGTGCGCAAAAGGTTCGGGCCAGCAGTACCGCCATCCCAGAATCTATCCTTCCTGGCAATGAGTGAGTGATCATCATGCCAAAACGGTTCGAGAAGGATATCGTGGATGGTGCTCAAGGCTACCATGTCCCACAGGGCTTCGGCGTTGCAATGGCCGCCCTCACGATCGTCATGGGTGAGCGGCCATCGTTACCGGAGGTTACAATGGAAGACAGCTTCAGGAAGGACTCAAGGGAGGATTCGCATGGTGGGACAACGTTCACACTCCGGAGATCGACTATGACAAGCTCTCTGCCAGAAAGTCCCTGGACTTGTGGAAAGAGTCAGCAGGCGGTTGAGGAGCCTAAGGAGACCAGTCGTATGAACCAGCAAGCATGGTGAAGCATTAGGGCAAGGTATTCAGGGAGCTGTCCGAGGACCAGGTTGACTGAGACTGGGCCGGCACAGTATAATTGTTTCTTGATGCGCTCTGCGATGTTCAGTACGGCAAGACCAGCCGGAAGGAAGCGGTGCATTGACGTGCTGATGAATGAGTCTTGATGCGTTCTGCGATGTATAGTAGAACATCACGGTGGCCTGAACAATCACCAGATCGCTGGAATTGCTGCTGTATCATGTGCGTTCACATCGTGTCTCAAGGCTGAGTCCCCGGCGTTGTGCTTGTGAATGGAGGCCTGAGAGCTGGCATTAGTCTCGTGGTGTGATATACCTGACCATAACCCGCCTCTTGTCCTGCGTTGCACCCATTCCCCCCTTTCTCTTCCGCCTCTTCCGCCACCTCTTGAATGCATATCGATCGCCTCGCGGTTCGGTCTCGCTCGTGATGTGTTCTCGGTCGTTGTTGCTCCAGAATCGGCTCCTGTCACTCAGCCCTGCTTCTTCTTGTCAATGGCGATCAAGCGTGTTGGAGAGTTGGAACCCTTCGCGCTCGTGAGCAACTTCACGACGCAAACGCGGCAGTCATCGCTTGAGCATGAACGCTGAGCTTGTTCAGACTGCTGATGTCGCTTCGGTGAAGTCACGCAAGACAGTGTACAGCGCGATGCATGAAAGGGAAGTCTTCCACGGTTGAACCTTGTACAGCTCTTTGCATAATACTGCCTCGATTCGAGGCATGCTTATACCTCAGGCACCAACTGTGGCTGACACTTCCCCACAAACTTCCCCACTTTCACGTTACGGAGTCGGTTCTCCACCAACACGCCGCGACGGCATCGCTCGGCTCGCTTAAGACCCATCGACAACATCTCCTTGAGCATCACGATTTTCATCTCCCACATGTAAATCCACCAGCTCAGGATGCAATCCATATTCCGGAGAAGTGCCCTTTCAGGTCCCACTAGTAGTGCCCTGGCCAGGCGAGGACGAAGATGGCAGTCAACACAAACATCCGCATCTCATGAACCTCTAAAGTCTATCCTGATCGCGAATCGTGGTGAGATCGCCCTGCGTGTAGGACGAACTGCATCGCAGTATGGCATCCGGACCACGACCCTCTATACCGACCCCGATCGATTGTCCCAGCATGCCCTCAGCTCGCCCTTTGCAGTGAATCTCGGATCCACCGACCAATACCTTAATGGCTCACGGATAATCGAGGTTGCCAAAGAGAATGGCTGTCAAGCTATCCATCCGGGCTACGGCTTCCTGTCTGAGAATGCTGCCTTTGCCAAAGCATGCACCGACGCGGGCATCAAGTTCATCGGTCCCCCACATACAGCAATCGAAGCCATGGGCGACAAGTCCCGATCTAAGGAAATCATGATCGAGGCTGGTGTACCATGCATCCCCGGCTATCACGGCGCTGAGCAAGATCCACAGCATTTAGAGCGGGAAGCCGAGACGATGGGCTATCCAGTATTACTGAAAGCTGTCAAAGGCGGCGGCGGCAAAGGCATGAGGATCGTGATGAAGGCTGATGAGTTTCAGAGCCAGCTTGAGTCTGCAAAGTCGGAAGCGCGGTCCAGCTTTGGCGATGATGTGATGCTTGTGGAGAAGTACATAACAACGCCACGACACATTGAAGTTCAGGTGTTTGCTGATCAGCATGGAAACTGTGTCGCATTGGGTGAGCGAGACTGCAGTATTCAACGTCGACATCAGAAGATCTTGGAAGAATCGCCTGCACCCAATCTGGCTGAAGACGTCAGACAAGATCTGTGGGAGAAGGCAAGACAAGCAGCACTCGCTGTCGGATACGAAGGTGCTGGCACTGTCGAGTTCATCTTCGACAACGACACTGGCGAGTTCTTTTTCATGGAAATGAACACAAGACTGCAAGTCGAACATCCAGTCACTGAGATGGTCACTGGGGAGGACCTTGTGAGGTGGCAGATCATTGTCGCGGAAGGTGGCAAGCTTCCACTCACACAAGCTGAAGTGCATGAGCAGATCAAGGCCAGAGGTCATGCGATCGAAGCTCGAATCTATGCTGAGGACCCAACAATGAATTTCATTCCCTCCACAGGCAAACTACTGCATTTGAGAACGCCAGCTGAAACATCCTCTGTCCGAATAGATGCTGGCTTCGTGCAGGGCGATGAAGTGTCCAGCCACTACGATCCAATGATCGCCAAGCTCATCGTCAGTGGACCAGATAGAGCTTCAACCCTGCAGAAGATGGTCACAGCGCTCGAAGAGTATGAAGTTGCAGGACCTACCACGAACATCGACTTCGTGAGACGAGTCTGTCTCAGTCCTGATTTCATCGCGGGAGAAGTCGAGACTGGGTATATCCCCAAGCACCACGACGAGCTCTTCGCGCAAGAGATCATCACAAACGAAGTGTGGACTCAGGCAGCAATCGGACTGTACGAAGCAGAGCAGGCACGAAGATATGCTCCAAACGCTCCAGTACAGCCACAGCAAACCATCGGCTTTGGCAATGCTCCACAGCCCCGGGAGTTCCATCTGGTCGAGACATCCACAGATCCTCAAAAGGCCAACAAACCCGTCCCAATTTGTGTGATGAAGACAGCAGCAAACACTTACCATATCGCAATCAACGGCGAACAGTTCACCACGACCTCATCATACCACTCCGACACCAACATTCTGACCTCTTTCTTCCCACACACCAGAGTCTCCACTACCCTCATCCGCGATCCAGAAACCAACCATCTGACACTATTTCAACAAGGACGCCAATACAACATCCACCTCGCCGTCCCGAAGTGGGCTGAAAAGGCACTGGGCATGAAAGATGTCGCCAACAGTGTGCTTGCTCCTATGCCCTGCAAAGTGCTGAGAGTTGAAGTCAAGGAAGGCGATAAAGTGACGAAGAATCAACCATTAGTCGTCATTGAAAGCATGAAGATGGAGACTGTCATACGAAGTCCGCAGGATGGCACTGTCAGCAAAGTCGTGCACAGGCAGGGAGATGTAGTCAAGGCTGGGACAAGTTTGGTGGAATTTGAAGGTGGTGATGAGGCAGAAGGTTGATGATGTGCACAGGCGCCGATTTCATTTAGCATGCAGACGAATAACGAGATTTCTTGCACGCTGATGTAGCGAATTGGTGTCTTCCCAAGTGATCGCAGTCTTGCCACGTCGATCCTCAAGTCGATCCACAAAGAAGCAGACGTCGTGCACCCTCTCGCGGGTAAGAAGGATGGGTACTACTGCCCGACTGCAAGTCGCCGGCGATTCTAAGGCACCCTTCAGGAAGCCAGGACGCCAAATCAGAGTCTCCGGTGCGTGACTCCGAAGAGCCTTCGCCACTGGCACGACACTGATCCCATTCAGACGCTTTCACCTGTGGAAATGTAGCTTTGAAGCCTCTGGATTGTTACCGACCCTGGTCTTCTGACGATAAGGATGTGGCTGATCGTTTCGTGGCTGGAGGAGGTTCTGGGTAGGGCTGGGTTTGGTTGTCGGGACGCGTAGATGTCCCGGTTGTGGTCAAGTTGTAGGGAAAGGCCAGGACGTGTATTGATCTATTTCCGTTCTGTGTGCCCTGAGGTGGTGTACGACTTGATGCGTGCTGTGATTCTTTACGGGTGCTGTGATGGATCTCGACGTTTGGTGTTTCGGCTTCTTATGTGTTCGGCTTTGTTTTAGTGTACCTCTTCAGGCTGCCTGCGAATGATCTGTTCGAGCGCAAAGCAGCATGACCGCAATCTCTCGGTGGCGCACAAGCTCTGCGATGCGTATTCTGGTCTCGTCTGCCGAATGGGAAGTGGAAGGGGAGGAGAAGTCGTGATGAAATCGCGTCACGTCGGCATCTTCGGATCCCAGCCACCGACGCCGGCCACTGCACTTCCACTTCGAGACCTGACGACAACCATCCCCATCACACCACAATGCCCATGCAACGATAGCATCGCCTTCTTCCACTTCAGGCCATCGCGGTCGGGGCTATGAGCCCACGTAATCGGGGCTCGATCTATGTCGCGAGGTTTATACCGGCTCTCCTGGTTCTCATAGTTGGATACGTCAGCTGGGTGATCGTGGGTCCGCTCAGCATCGACTATCTCATCAACCCGCCCAAGGACAGCGACGGCAACCTTGTACGACCGCGACGTGTCGCAGTGGGCCTGGCGATCATCATAGTCTACTTCGTGCTCTTACTACCCGTGGCCGCCACCTGGTTACGACTGCTTGTAACAGTGCTCAAGGATCCTGGTTACATACCTCAAGGCCCGGAGCAGGAAAGACGAGCGAGCGAGCCACATCCGAGTATCAATGACTTCTGGCAAAGGGATGTCTTCGTCTGCGACCCTAATGGTAGTCCAATTTGGTGTGCGCATTGCAGAAACTGGAAGCCGGATCGAACGCACCACAGCCAAGATGTCGGGAGATGTACGCGGAAGATGGACCATTTCTGTCCGTGGGTCGGAGGCGTTGTTGGAGAGCGTGCACTGAAGTTCTTCATCCAATTCTTGGTCTATACCATGATTCTGACTTGCTACCTGACCACCGTCTTGGCATACTGGGTAGCACGACGGAAGGGGAACGTGCATTGGTACGTGGCGCTCGGCCTAGCTGGATTCTTCCTGCTGTTCACGCTTGGTATGGTGATGAACAGCTTGAACTTCGTCTTCAAGAATGTCACCACAATCGAGAACGTGAGCAGGAGGATGTACTTGGCCGTCGTTCTTCCACCGGAAAAGCAGATAGACCCGACTATGCCTCCACCGCCGACGAAAGATGACGACAGCGACAGGCCAACCACTTCAGAGCTCGATCATCCGGCACATCTCAACTACTTCAGTCGACAGTCACGCTCCGGGATTCAAGCACATTCTCCAGATCCAGTCCCGCCTAAAAAGTCCAAGATTTGGAAAGGGACCATCACTTATCCGCTGCATCTTCCGGTCGATCGACCGCCCCTACCGGCACCTCAGCCGCGAACATTCGCTATCCTGCACACGCCACCAGGACTCAATCCGTGGGACATGGGAAGCTCGTACATAAATTTCAAGCAGGTCTTCGGGGAGAGACTGCATGATTGGATATTTCCCCTCAAGCATTCTCCCTGCTGCGACCATACTTTGCACATATCAGAATTTCCTCTCGGACCTGAATTTGAGCTCCTCCTGATGGATGCTGGCCTGGTGCAACGTGAGAAGCCTCACAAGAAGGACCGAAGACCGAGTTCATCTCACAATGGGAAGCGGAAGAGGAGGCTCGACGTTGGCTGGAAGGATGGAGAGCGGCCAGATGGATGGGTCAGTGAGAAGGAAGCCCGCAGAATACGGAACGAGTGGCGAAGACGAGCGAATCAAGGGCAGCTGGGGCAGCATCCGCCCGAGGTGCATTGAGGACAGAAGTATGAGTCGTGCGACCTGACCTCACACGGACGTCGTGAAAATAACTTTTGGAGCTGGGCTCCCGAGGACGACTTATCGGTAACGGGTTGCCAAACGAAGAATCGATAAGACAGCAATCTGAGCGGCAGAGTATTACGGAAAGCTTGATGACGCCTATGCCTTCTATTCGCCCAAACACCAAACGATTAACCCACAGCGCTGCTTTACATCAAAGGTCATCTCCCACACTCCTGAATCTCCGGTATCGCGATCAAACCGAGCAGCGCTCTGCATCTAGACTCGATTAGTATGCATCGCGCGCATCATTGTTGCACCGAAAGCTCACCATCGTCGCTCACCCTTCACTTCTTTTCGGCCCGGGTATGTCTGATTATCGATAAGTGTAGCACGCCGAGCACTTGAAGTGCGAGCAGATGGGGCATCGTTGCGGTGCGATGTATGGATTGTTGGTGTGTTTACACCCATGACAAACCCTGTACGGCGTCAGAACATGTCATTTCCAGCGCGGTGTGATGGTCTGTTACCAGGATCCAGGAATCACGCCACCATGGCTACTGGAAATTTGTGTAGCACCGCCATGATGGCGACCGTCGTTGCCAATATGTTGTCGCTGGTGTGACTGAATCTTGACCCGAGCAGTGCTGAATGAAGGCATTATGGTGTTTCCAGGAAGAGTCTGAGAACTTCGGATCGGATCCGGTGTACTGTTGACCGATGGTGGAGCTGGGATGCGGATGTGTTTAAGTGATGTTCAGGCATCTGTCGTGCTTTTTGTCGTCTTTTGATATTTGATAGTTGCACGAAAGGCAGCGGACGAAAGCCCTGCTGGAACGACTTCCCCGGCACCGCCATACTGTGACAAGTGACCAAGAGAAGGGCGACTGGCGCTGACGAACAGCTCACAGGATGAATCAGTGAGCCACCTTGTCGTGAAGTGGGTCGTGAGCAGCTGCACCGCCGACTGTCATGACCAAATCAACTACGATGCCGGGACAAACGACAAAGTGAGGCGGTACTCTGCCAGGAGATGCGGAAGCAACTTCGAGACAACAAAATTTCTGGCGCGCACAAACGACTCCTTGGAATCTGGCCGGCCTCGATGGGGATCAAGTGTCCAACGAAGTGACTCTGAGCGAGGACCAGGCCTCAACGAGTGTATGTGATCACTTGGTCGCCACTCGCTCAGCGTAAACCGTGTGAAGTGAATGACCCATGGAGCCGCGGCGGAGGCACCTCCATGTGATGGCGGCGAAGCGCTTCGTGCGGTAGACCCGTCGCGAGGCCTGCCAAAAGGGCGATGTTAACGGAGTTCGCTTCGCTGGAGGCGACCGAGTGGAGCTTCAATCGAGGCACACAAGGTCATCTTTGACTCTGAAGCCTCACCCAAACGGCCTTCGCCACTCGCCACAGCGGCCACAGCGGCGACAGATTGCCTGAACCGTCGTGGAGGTTTGTGAAGCCGGGCAGGACGATCCCGGCCCGGCATACACTTTTACGATTACGATGGGGGACGATGGAAGGATTCGTGGCGGACATGTGTTGAAGATATGGATGCGTGGAGATGATAGTGGTAGGGCTGAATTCTTGTGCTTGATAACAAAAGTCCCAATACACGCTGGCATCACCATTTCAAAAAGCACGAGGTGAATGCGAAGGGACACATGTGTCTGTGATTCGGGAGAGTACTGTTCCCGAAATTTGACGTAGGGCACATGATTGAATTACGAGTGCGATGCTGCGCCATCATCTTACCTTTTGTTCACAGTGTATCAGCTCCACGAGAGACGAAAGTTCAAACTCGTCTCCAGCTCTGCTGCGGATAAAAATCTCAGGCACCTCGCTACCCAATACGTACATGGACACAGCGATCCCATTCCCAATGTCTCAATCAGTGGAGCGAAGCCGGTCACAACGGTACACTCCTGGCGGTGTGTGTAGGCATCTCTTTAGATCATCATCGGACTAGACTGACATCATCACAAATATTTGCCTTGCCGTCCAGGCGACGTGCGGTTGTTGCGGAGAAGGCATGAATGGAGGCGCGGGTCGTGCGATTCGATTTAGCAGCTGACCTGACCGCTCTGCACCTCCACGGCTCGGGCCTCTGCATCCGCTGTGCAGTGTGCACCATAGCTGCGTATGGAGGTGCTTTGGTGCGACTAGGGGTTGTGTGTGGCGCGATTCAGCGAGTGGGCTTTGACCCGGACGGGCAGAGGATGTTTGGATTCTATGTCTGAGTTCATGTACTATCAAAAGGGTATCATAAAGGGCAAATGTCCTCCCAACCGCGGAGGCCGATCTCGCAAATCGCCGGAATACAGAATGGTCGTGAATGCGATGATTGTGACAGAGAACTTGCTCTATGTTTCCGCTGGACTCATGATGTAGCGACCGGGTTCTGTGAAAGCGTCAGAAGGGATGCAATTACTCCGCTCCTTGCGTTCTCACTCACAATTCGGGTGAAGCTCGTTGTGCTGGGAGTGTCGTTGTGTGCTGCATTCCGCTGCCATGAGTTCTCTCATATCGTACTTCCTTCATCGGTTTCCCTCATAGCTCATGTGTAGTGGTACACCACACTCCTACTCCTCGATCAGGATCCATGTTGATGCGAACTTGATCGTCTCCTCTCCGAACTCCGATTCGAAGCAATGACGGTTGGTGGTGTTCTCCGCTGGCTTCTGCTTCTTCTCGCATATGCGTGCGTTCTTGGTT
Source organism: Dothistroma septosporum (assembly GCA_002236755.2). Classification (NCBI taxonomy): domain Eukaryota; kingdom Fungi; phylum Ascomycota; class Dothideomycetes; order Mycosphaerellales; family Mycosphaerellaceae; genus Dothistroma; species Dothistroma septosporum. The sequence continues at coordinate 2,548,640 of NBZP02000035.1, read as the reverse complement.
CATAGCCGTAGCCTTCATCCCTGTAGTACTTTGATGGGGAAGAGGGCCCGTAGAAGATATCGTACAGAAAGTTGAGCATGATTGAGTGATTGGGTAGATGTCAGGACGTCGTGCATGCAAGTCAATGCGACACGAGGAGGGGTTGTTATACCCTATCACAAGGCGTTGCCTACAAATCTGACTCTGAGGAGTCATGAGGGCGGCACCGCCATGTCGGTTTTTGATTGAGGTCATGGCCATCGGCGAAAATTCGCAGACGATGGGGTTGTTACGTAGGTCTGGGTATCGGACCATCGATTCGGTAGCCGTGGGGCGTTTCCAGATCAGAAAGTGCTGCATAAAGGGCGGTGATCGTCATCAGTCATGGTAGCAAAGGGCGTCAGGAGCGGTCAGCAGGAGGCCGCTCAAGCGCATGATCGCATGGCCATCACCAAACGGACGACGCCCTGGAGGCTGTGGTGTACTCAACTCCTTGGACACTGCGGAGAAGTGGGTGATGAACAACGTTATTCCCTTGTTGCGATGCCTGAAAGAGCGGGTAAGGCAGCCCGAGCACCGCGGTGATGAGTGCGCTTCGGATGGGAGCAGAAGTACCACCGGGACTCAGCTGATGGCCTAAAACAGCCAGTGCAAGGCCTCAATCGGCATGTTGTGTGTTACCTGATCGATCAAGGCAGCATCTTGAGACTCCCTCTTCGCGGTGAGCTCTTCGTGCTGGAGGAGTATCTGTCATGAATGGGGCTGTGGCAGAACAGGAGGCCGCGTAGAGGTTGCCTTGCGAGGTGAACATCGCCTGACCAGGGTTGACAGTCATTATGAAGGGAGCCTCTCGAGCAAATGGATTGTAGCAAGCTTCGTTGCCGGTCGTGAAAAAATATGGGTGTACCGCGGTGATGTCGCTGGGAGAAGTGGAAAAAGGCGCCAAGCACTCCGCGTGGCTCCACCCGTTCGGCCGTGCCCGCCGAAACAAGGGCTACCTCGCGCGTTCCGTTAACCACAGAAACAACGTCACTCCTCGACATCGACAAATGCGGCACTTCGATGATTTTGGTGACGTTCGACCCACGTTACCTTCATCGAAAGCATTGCACTTCCTTGACATATGAGCGCTTGTATGAGGTCAGGCTAAGATGGCACAGGGCGACCACCAGAAGTGCTAGAATAGCCGTATCATCAACCTGAACGCCATTCTACTACAAGTGAAAAGCTATGCTAAACCAGGAAACTGACACTACTTGGATCTCCTCAGTCTCACAGTCTCGCGCGCCGTCGATTCCAGGCTCTCCGCTCTGACCGCTTATTCTTGCTCCTGCACCTGCCCATCTCATCGCAATGTCCACTGCGGCACAGCACGGGACGATTGAACCGCAACGAGCGACAACGATGCGGAGGTGGCTGCGGATGAACACAATCATTCGCTCGTTCAGGAAACAGCAAAGACGGTACACTCCTTCGCTGCACAGCAGCTATCCACCAACGGTCGGAGACGGTTGATGTACATCCAGAACGTGCGATTCTTCCGCCTTCCTTGGCAGCCGGGGTTTGTGTCTGTGAGTGCGGTGCTCTCTGCTACCTCATATCATGGGCAAAGATCGTCGCCTGGACTTCGGAAAAACGACACAATGTACGTCTCGCATCAGCAGAGCGACATGCATTCTGAACCAAGCCGTTTGACAGCCTGGGCAGTGATGTTACTCGATTTCCAGTGTCCAGCCTTACAGGATCGATGCTCTCCATGACGAGTCAGGGAGACTTCAAGTCCTCCTGCATGTGGAAATATCACGAAACTTAGACCCTACAGCATGAAGTCTCGACGCACCACTCTTCCGCATCGACGAATCACGGACCGCATCGCACATGCCCGACGACACTTCAGGATGGCTTACCTGCTTGGACAGTACTAATACTGCCTTGAGTCTCCCCAAAGCAGCTGCCACTATGCATCGAAGAGGATTGTTTTCATGTCGGCCGTGCCCTCGTGTACGAATTGTTAGACAACTGCCCCTGAGCGCGAGCACATAAAAGACGTCAAGCTGTTCCGAACACATCACCCACAGACATTCCGCAGCACAAGCGTTTCAAGACCTCGCAAGCATGACGAAATTCACTCTCACAGTTGTTACGGCGCTCTCACTCGCTCAAGCATGCTTTGCTCTTGAAGCACGAGGCGCTGACAAGACATCGGCATACACACGTCATGGCGGCAAGTACAACCCCAACGTTAAGACCTACTACTCGGATGTATACACGCCCTGCACCAAGACCGAAACCGTCCAAACTACCACGACCGAAATCGTCAATGAGAAGCACAAGTTAACAACAACAGTCACTACAACCCAGACTATCAGAGCCTACGAGCCATCGACATACACAGTCCCCGCTTCTGCCGGCTTCATCCCAGTGCGCTCGTCGCTGCCAGACCCAGGTGCGCCAAAGGACGCCTCAGCACAGGATAAGAGGTCGGCAGCTCCGGTATCAGGCCTCGCTCGGCGCGATTACAACGCCATGAACCCTGGCCAATATCCTCAGCGGGTCGACGTCTACCACTACAAGGAGAAGAAACAGTGCATCACTCAGACCAAGACAGTCACGGAGACACAGAAGGCCTGCAAGACTCCGGTACAATTCACCGTTACCTCTACAGCGACGTGCAAAGTCACAGTCTATCCATCCACGACCACGGTCTATGCAGCTTGCCAGACAAACAACATGCTTCCATCCTACCGCGGCGCTAACATCAGAGAGGTCCAAGTCATCGACTCAGCAAGACCAGATGATGAGGGGTTTGGCCTCGTTCGCTCCGACGCCACAGATGCTACGGCCTGCTGTGTTGCAGCAATCACGATGAGCCCACCAAGTTTTGTCTGGACTTTCAATTCCGGATCTGTCAAACCAGACGCTGGAAGGTGCGCCATCCTTACCGACGACACCTGTAAGGCCGTTCCAAGGACCGACTCAGCGACCATCGAAGCCACAGTGTACAGCGACGCGCGCCCAGCAACTGATGAGGCGGTTTTGACGGTGGGCAACTCTTATTGCGGACAGTGGAATCGAGGCTGCTACGATGATGCGAAAGGTGTAAGAACTTGTGTTTCTAAGGGTGATGCAAACACCATCTCCCAGGATGTTCCGGTGAATGATCCTGCTCTTGTCAACTCATGAGTGTGAGGGCACGAGAGGCGATCGCGTTAAGAAAGGGGTGTCGGAAATTGTTGCCTTCTGTCATCGCGACTTCAATTGCCTCTTCTCATTGTCCACAGCCTGTAGGACATCATCGTATGTATGTACGAACATTGCTTGCGAATGCAGTATAATATCTGTGAATGGATGCCATTGTCTTCTTTCCCTCACGAATGTCTAAACGAAGTTATCCCGTGCTATACTCTGACACATGTCCAAGATTAGAGGACTCGGAGGAAGTGCTCATCGCCGCGGGTCCAACGCCAAGAGCTCTTCCCCCGTCGGCACAAATTGCCTCACGATTGCATTCGGTGGCATCGCTGAAACATTAATTCTAACCTCACTTCTTCTCTTCCTTTGACATTACCACGACATCGTTCGAGCATTTCCTACCAGTCCTTACTCGTTCATCGGTATCTGTATATGATGCCTCCGATTTCTGAACTCCGCCTCGGCTTGCTGGCGCAACAGCTGTGAGAGATATGCCTCGGCCACCCCATTTCGAGGCCCAGCAATGGAGACGAGACTAGTGCAGTCATGATGCTGCGTACCAAGATTAGGGAAGCTCGATTGTGCGATGCAGCACGGTTGAGAGGACCTCGGCCGAGAGGTATTTTGCAGTCAGTGTTTCGATGGATTCTTGGTGATTGTCTTCCCGGAAGTTTTCGATCATCAATGCCAGCGCTGGTGTCATGACCTTTTCCCAGACATGGGCGGATCTTGATCGTACTTCCCAGTACTCACGGGCACTACCTGCAGACTAAATTCTTCAACTCCTGCGCCGGCCTCTTGAGAACGCCCTCGGATGCACTCGATGTCCATGCCGAGGCTCCACGGGACCACCATTGCTATCCCTCCAGGTGAAACAGCTTGATGCGGCCCGGAACATCAGCATACAATGTGGAATTCAAGCTTAGGACTGCTAAAGGTAAGCACACACGGAATGTCTCAGCCGCGGCGGTGTCACAAGGCACACCGAAAATGCCGCGAGGTGAGGTCAAGTCTTCCCACGCTACTATGCGTATAGAGTGTTCGGAGCAAGTGCGGGCCACTACATCGGGGCCTGACATGTGGACAGTATTTGTAAAGAGTGCGGCTCAAGATGATGCCCGCACAGTGCCAATTCGCCTTCCTGGAAAGACTGGTTACGATCAAAGCATTTGCTTGCGACACATACTGCCCCAGATTTACGTTCTGGTGGCGATCGAACGGATCTACCTCATCTACTACTCCGCAGAAGGTGTGGGCTTTGCCGGCTTGCACTTGATCACAGCGTCAATCGCGAATGTGGATTGTGCACCCTCGAGTAGATCAATCTTCATGGCCTGGGCGATAGGTGTCCTTGCGACAAGCCTTGCGATTGCACTGGCCGTGAGGGATCGTGACCCTGAACGTTTTGAGGACGGCTCCGACTTGCATCACTTCATCAGTCGTCCAGACCTCACATCTCCCCGATACAATGTCATCAAACATCATCCAGAGGCCATCACACAGGGATACTGGTTCGTCACGCCTTATGCCGGACTTGCGCCACAAGGAGCTTATCTCGGAAGGAAAGAGCATTCGCCATACCAGATCGGGCCACATATCTACGATGGTGACGGTGTGAGTCTCATTTCTCCTTCACTTGATGTGAGTCTCAGCTGACTTTACAGAACCTGGTATGGAATGGAGCTTCGAACTACAACAACCGCAACACTTTCGGTCTCACGCCAATGACCATCAATGATACACAATATCTCTCGCTATACATCACTGGGGAGCATCTCGGGGATGGCATATCTGGCACGCCCGCAATCGTCCTACCGAATAATCGCTATGAAGAGGTTTCACGTCTCGAGGATATGTCGTACGACTTGCATGAGTTCAACATTCTACCCAATGGTAGGTCGGCTCTCATCAGCACGAACGGTCTAGATACCCGTAATGCCGCAGAACTCGGCCAAGGCCAGCGTGCGCTGGTGATATCTGGATTTTCGGAGGTCGATCTAATCTCTGGCGAGAAAATCTTTGAATGGAATCCAGTAATTAACCATATCTCACTAGATGAGAGCCGCGATAGCAAAGGTCGACCCGAGGACTATCCTGCGCCCTGGGATTTTCTTCACCTCAACTCAATTGATAAATTCGCGAACGGCGACTACATGATTTCGGCACGGCATACGAGCACAGTGTATCGGATTTCGGGAAGTTCAGGAGAGGTCATCTGGAGACTCGGAGGCTCCATATCAGACTTCGTGATGGAACACGGCGTGGACTTCAGCTGGCAACATCACGTCCGCATTCTGGCGGAGAATCGAACACATATTACTATGTCCATCTTCGACAACCACGGCGAAGACGAAGGCAGGAATACAAACATGCCTCAGCTCCCGTCTGCGGCCAAGTTTGTGGTTCTGGACACGGGAAGTCATCCCAAGACAGCCAAACTGTTGCGGACGTTCGACCACCCCAATAACAGCACGAGCGAGAAGCTAGGGAGCATCCAAGTCATGGGTGAGGACTTCCATGACGCTGCGTCGTTCGTGAGCTGGTCAATCCAAGGACATGTCAGCGAGTATAATTTCTCGAATCGACTGGTCCTTGATGCGAAGTTTGTCTCTACTCGCATGTCAAGCTACCGAGCCTACAAGTCTACTTTCATCGGTATGCCTGCAACAGCGCCTGACCTGAAGCTTCACTCAATGGTGACAGCGACAAACGACTTCGTCACTACTTTCCATGTCAGCTGGAACGGCGCCACCGAGGTCGAGTCGTGGACGTTCTATGGTAGCAGGTTGAATCAAAGCGACCAGTTCACACGCCTCGGGCAAGCGAAGAAGCACGGATTTGAAACTTCCTGGATAGCACAAGACCTGGTCGCTTTTGCTTACGCGGAAGCGATAGAATCAATGGAGCTGTGTTGAACACGTCTGCGGTTGTGGCTCTTGATTCGATACCTGATGGTCTTGGCCTGCTTGATGGTCGCCCAAGGATGTCACAGGAGGCCATTCTGCCGCACGAAGTTGAAGGGCGTGCAGGTCCACTGTCGGTCGTGATCTATGGCTTCTCTGTGGTTGGGCTGTACTCTGTACTGCGAAGCGTTGTGCCGCAGGCAAATCGATGGCAAGGCGGCCAAAGGTACTTGTCTACTCGGTGAGAAGGGCTCTTGGCTCATGGCTGCTGTATACTGGGATGGAAGCAGTCAGGATTTGACACCCGTAGACTTGGCCGATCTCACTGCGGTGATGGGAGGCGGATCTCTTTCATCGTTCTCGTGATTGCAGATGCCATGTTTCCGATCATCTGTCCCATGACAACACCCGGACAGAGCAAACACCGAGCCTCCGCTGTGATGATGGTCGATTGCATCTATCAATGCAGGCAGAATCCTGCTCACCGGACACCGAAGTGTCAACAACGCGAGCAAACATCAGATGTGGAAGACGTGTCGCGCGTCATGATGGTTTCTTGCATCATGACTTCAAGTTGCTGCAATGCTGCAGGGTCCAGCGCGTCACTCCTCTCATGCTCGGAGAATGCGCCGGGCCAACATATACATCCTGCATTGCAGTACATATACATCAATATCAGCTTCGATGTATACCACAACTCCACGGCTTACCTTTGCGCTCAAATCGACTTTCACAAAATCGACAGTCCGAAGTTTCAAATCATATCCAGCCTTCAGAATGCCTGAGAAAGTTAACGATCTTGATGCCACTCGCGACCCATCGGTTGCGAAGCAGTACGACAATGAGTCTTCGACCGAGACCAAGTTCAAGGACTTCTACAAGATCGCCGATGACCGAAAGATCTGCATGATGGGGACGTACCGCAACGGTGTCGGCGTGCGTATGACCGTATTCAACATTTCTTATCACATCACTGACCTTCCTTCACAGCCTGTCTCCCGCTCCATGGCAGTCGCAAAGAGAACCGGCCCCGACTTCCTCTTCCTCGCCAATACCAACAGCAAGAAATTCGAAGACTTGCAGAACAAGGAGACTTGTCTGATCTTCCACGACTCGAACGAGAACTGGATCTCAGTCACCGGAGAGGCAGTGACTACTTCGAACGATGACCCACGTATCAAGGAGGTCTACTCAAAGGTTGTGAGCGCATGGTTCGGCGATCTCGGTGATGGTGTTCACACAGGAGGTCCTGAGGATCCGAGAATGAAGTTAATTGAGATTCGTTCAAAATGTAAGTCAATGTTTGGATCTATCGATGATGTGGATACTGTGCTGATACAACTCGTAGATATCTCCTACTGGAAGAAGACCACTGGCCCTCTCACGACTGCGAAGGAGATTGGGGGTGCCGCGTTGACTGGACGTGTGGCGAATACTGGTGATTTGCGGGAAATGCATCAGGAGGAGATCAGCCAGCAGCGTAAGAAGGATAGTGCTTTGAGCTCGTAGACGCCAGAAATGACGCGGAGGTAGGGATACAGTAATCAGGGCTAAATGGATTGCCTTCACATGTCTTGGGACTGTGCTTCCACTAATGTCAGCCTGAGAGAGTCACTGCACCAAGCGTCCTTTGATATGTGTGTACCACCGCCTGGATTCATTTGATGTCTGATCTTTGGTGCAGACCCACTTCTCAATGCACACGGTGAAACGACAAATGTCCAGAAGACTTCGAGCGACATTTTGAGCATTCCGCTTTCGGACAAGCGTTGTTGCCTGATGATGCCTTGCTTTACGTCACTACATACATACATCCCTCTTCCTTCACCAAACGCAACTCCTTACACGACAATACCAATAGATGCGACCGGTCACACCCATCAACCGGTCACTTCAGCTTGTAAGGCATTTCACCATGTCTTCAACACTGCAGGCTGCCAAGATAAAGCGAGTCGGGCCACTCTCACCAGACGAGGCGAAATGGACCGAGTTGAGGAAGATTGAGGTACGACACATGTGACAGATCGGCATGCAAATGCTGATATCAATATCCAGTGGGTCGATCCATCTGGCAAAGAGCGCGTCTGGGAAGCCGCAGCTCGCAAGACCCGCAAAGAGTCCGGAATCGACGCGGTCGCCATCGCACCCATCATCCGCCACCCTTCGAGAGCACCATCCACCCTGGTGATCCTGCAGTACCGCCCACCTGTCGATGCGATATGCGTCGAATTCCCCGCCGGCCTCATCGACGCTGGCGAGACCCCCGAGCAGGCCGCAGTACGTGAGCTGAAGGAAGAGACTGGCTACGAGGGCAAGGTTCGTGATGTCAGCCCGACGCTCAGTAATCAACCAGGAATGACCAACGCGAATATGCAGGTACTTGATTGTAGTCCTACCATCGTGGCTGATCCGGGATTGACGAATGCCAATATGCAGGTACGTCCGACTCGCTGCTGGTCATATTGCTGAGACTGTGGCTAACCTTGGGAGATGGTGACTATCGAGGTCAACCTGAAAGAGGGTGATGAGCCGCCGGAGCAGCATCTGGATGATGGCGAGTATATTGAGAGAGTCAATGTGCCGTTGAGTGAGCTTTACGACAAGCTTAAAGGTGAGTCATTCTTGTTGTGATGTTATTGAATTCAATTGTACCAACGACGATAGCACTCTCCGAGGAGGACGGCAAGATTGTTGATGCAAGGTATGTTGTGATCGTTGTCGAAAGATTGGCTTGGTACTGATTTGTTTAGACTCTTCCACTGGGCCCTCGGCCTGCACTGGAGTCGCCGCCTCAATTTGGAAGGCTAATTCGATCCCTCTCCATAGAATGGGACGCTTCAGGCTATGTCACGGACGAGTACGTTGCATTCTGGGCCGGCGGGTGGCACTGGGGACAGAAGTACCTCAGAGACTTGTGAGAGTGAGTGTCACCGCAGAAACGCACATGGTATACAACCTCCACAAGTCATCACATCTTCTCGCACCCACAACTTCTCCCAATACATTTGTACACATCATCTCTGGCCATGCCTTATACTGCAATATGACAAACTTCAAACACCCGAAACATTCCAAGAACGTTGTGTCGTCACGGAATATACACAATGTGTCACATGCACACAGTGAAACCTGGCCAACATCGACTTTACCTCGCTGAGCGCGTATCGACTCTCGTGCCGATTCTTATTCGCTCGATGTCTCAGAGACGTCTGCAACGGATACTACAAGGCATTCAGCAAGAGATCTCAGCAGCAGAAGTCGCTTGGTGGCGCTGTCAACTACGATCGAACGGCGACGACTGTTCTGTGAAGACTGCTTCGCGTTAGGGTACACAGTAAGACCCAATGACATGACTGTGAACATTGTCGATTTGACTGACATGTTGACTAAAGCTTGGGCAATGGATCATGGTCCAATGTTTCTTAATGTGTGGACTGATTCTCCTTCGCGAAGATCCATACCCAAGGCGCGATCGACAACCCCGACCTTCCGATACCGTCCTCACCAATCAATGCCACTCCGCGGACTGATCGACTCCCTCTTCCAACGACCCAGAATGGAATTTCCAGTCACACAATTCCAACGCGAAGCCGCACTGGTTCAATCCCAATACATAGCCAGACAGTTCACATCAAGTGGTTTCGGCAACAGGGTCACGCAACCCCAGATCGATTCTGTCTCGCACGAACTACGGGACGGTCAGAGAGATGATGAGATCTCGCGAGCGCGTCGTTCAGGGAATATGATGATTGCGACTTCGTTTGGGACTTTTCAGGTCTTTCCTCGGCATAACAAGGATATGCCACCGTTGTGGTTGTGATCATGGTGAGTGCGAGGTATGGGAACAGCGGTGCATGTATTGTCCATGTGAGGGATATGAAGTATCCACCGACGAGCTGGAGAGAGCATCATGATGAGAAGGACCGCTTGTGTACTCATTCTGGACCTCCCAGATGACCGACCAACACAATCGCTAGATGAATAACTGATATGGCAATAATACACATCATCCTCTCACACAGTCCCGCACGAACGCTCCACCTCCACCAGGACCTCAGTTTCTCGAACCGCATCCACAGCCCTCCAGCGTGTCACCGCATTCATACACTTGGAACAGCTAGCTCAAGATCTCGATTTCATCCTCGAAACTAAGATCCCGCAATCAAACACCGAAAGCGTCGCCAATGATTTGAGGACTGGCCACGTAGATGCCGAGATCCTGCAAGCAGATGGGTCTGGCGATTGCATAGCTGCGACTACATTTAGAACCTTTCTGGCGTGGAGGAGGATTAGGAGGGAAGTGTAGGACGTGCGAATATATCATGATGGTAGGTGTTGTGTCTTATGGGTGAGAATTTAGATCGAGCGGAAGGGGAAGAGGAAGAGGACGCGGGAGGAGAGTCTTTGTGCTGGCTCGTGATCTACCAGGTCGATCAGTCGTGGCTCACATGCTGATGTCCTCGCGGTCCGCTCGTTGATCTGCTCGAAGCATTGGATCACAGTCTGTGCCTGAACGTCTCCGAATAGCTGGACCTGATGGTCTCATGAAAATTTCAGCCTCCATCCCAATCACACGTCTTCATTCGTCATCACCACCAACCCTTCATCCACCTCGCACTTTGCTCGCTTCCCACCCTCCCATACTCAACCAGCCTCTAACTCTACACATCGCCACCATAAACCCTCACCTCCCCTCCCACTCCATATCCCTCATTCCAATCCTCCCGTACTCAAACTCCCCCATTTCCCACCCTCAAGCTCCTTCCCCTCTCCATTCTCAACACAAGACATCTTCTCCCCACAATCCTCCACCCTCATCATCAATCTATCCACCACATACTCCCTCGCCTCAATCAACGCCTCCAACGCCTCAACATGCTCCTGAATCCGCCTAATCTGATCCCACTGTCTCGCGTTCATATGCTGTCGGATGGCGTCCTTTAAACTGATTTCGCTGCGTCAGTAGTTCCCCGACGCTTATCCTCTATTCACCACGGTAGACATACCTCTGCTTTGCCTGTTGCGCCACTTTGAGATCCTTGACCTTCTCACTCGCGATGACGTTATCTGTCAGAGTGGAGAGTTTGAGAATCCAGGAGTCGAAGGCTTGTTTTTCGAGGTATGTGGCTCTTGCTTGTTCGGATGCTTTCTCGGCGTAGGCGTGGGTGAGGAGGCGTTGGGCTTCGTGCAGGGTACGGAGTTCGGGGGACATGGTTGCTGATGGGTGGCAGGCTTCGTTGTGTTATTTGATGGTTTCGGTTGTTGTTGCTATTCGTGTATGGGATCGATCATGGAAGCCATGTTAATTTTGAAGGCACGAGACTGAGCTGGCGCTCTGGCATGGGACATTTTGGGCGTGCGCTGTTGTTCCCGTGGTCAGATCAAGGTGCGTTGGCGGTCATACAGTCTTCTTGCTCAATGTACCAATGCTGCCACCATGACGGTATGTTCATCAGGCGCCATGGTGTGAACGCCAAGGTCATCTGCACAGGTCAATGAAGAACGTGCAGTACCATCGGGTTGAGCATGGGGATGAACGGTTGTGTCCATACGTCCGCGATTCGAAGGTATAGCATACTGATGTTACACAGCCGCGGGTGAAAGTGTACTCTCATAACTTCGCTAAACATTATGGACACGCACCTAACAACCCACCTGAGCCGTTGCCACTGGTATATGCCTCCCATCTACTCCGTATTGCCTTACTCGAACAGCTGCCAAAGTCAGCCAGCGTTCCAGCTCGTGATGACCATAAACCTAAGAGAGAAGTACCACCATGAGCTTCTTGTAGTCGCCCGATGTCTCGCTCTGTACGCGAGCTGCCAGATCGCGCTTGTGGAAGTGCTTGTAGGCTGCCTTCACTTGCTGCAAACGCTGCTTATCCCAGTGGATGGCGACTATGCGGCGAACCAAGGCTTGATCTTTTGTTCCCATGCCAGCCATGGCTGCCTCGAGTCTGTCGGCATCGTGCTTTGCTGGATCGGAGGCTGCGCCGACAATGAAAAGGAGAGCATCTTCCATATGGCCTGAGAACTCTTTCCTGATGACGTCTTCCAGGGACTTGTGGAACTTTTGCTTGTACGCGTGAGAGATGGCTCGAATCTGCCCATTACTCCTATGTGTGAGAATCGCGCATACTAGGATCAAGATCAGAGTTTGGCTGTCAGTGTTGTCAGATTTCTCCTTACCTGTCAATTGGTCTGTACCAGTGCGTCCTTCTGTCGCTCCGTAGATATCCCTCACCCAAGTATCGACCTGCTGCGGCTGGACTGGAGTAGACTCTTCTTCGCGCCTAGCAGACATGACCATATCGTACATTTGCTCGGTCTTCGCAGACAGATCGCCCTTTACATCGCTCTCAAGTGTCCTCCTGTGTATCTGCTGATAATGCGCCTTGATGGCATTCATATCCGCATTCGAACGGCACAGTAGCACATCGTCCAGCGCGCTCTCCTTCGTGCCGGCGCCTGCAATGGCCTCTCTGACTACATGACAATCCTGGGCAAGAGGGCCTCGGATGATCGCCTCGAGACCTTCACGGAAGTAGCCGGAAGTTTCAGAGTGCACATCTTTCATGAGGTCGCGTTTGTGCCGCTGCTGATAGGCGTGCTTGAGGCCTTCAATCTCCAGTGGACCAAGTGGAGCCAGAGCTTTGATCAGTCGGTCCTCATTGGTACCAAATCCTTTCATAGCCGCGCGACACTCATCCGCAGCATATGACATATCGGTGGGACATCGCTGCCTGAGATCGTACCCTAGCGAAGGCATTGCTGGTGGACCTGCTGGCGCTCCGTAACCCTGCGGTGGCGGTGGCTGACCGTAGCCGCCCATCGGAGGAGGCTGGCCGTAACCACTTTGAGGCTGTTGCCCGTATGGTCCCTGACCAGGAGGTGGCGCTCCGTAGCCCTGACCTGGGGGTGGGTAAGGTGAGTGCCCTTGCGGAGGATACTGACCGGGCGGAGGGCCGCCATAGCCTTGACCAGGAGGAGGACCATAGCCCGGAGGCGGCTGGCCGTAGCCTTGTTGTGGGTGTTGCTGTTGGTTCATTGGTGATGGATATCCTCCTTGTTGTGGATATGCTGAGGAGTGGTCAGCAGATGCTTCTTGTAGCTCGGCAAACGTTGGACATGCGCAATGACATGGGCGCATGGCGCTGGGCACTTACGAGGCTGTCCGCCATAGCCATACTGGCCCTGGGGAGGCGGTCCGCCCGCTGGAGGGTAGTGTCCTGACATGATTCGCGGGTCTTCAGCTGGGTAAGGGTGTACCTGCGCGAGTAGATTGTGGTTGTTAGTGGCTCAAGGAGTGCGACCACGTCTTGATTGCGTTGTCTAAGGCAGCGAAGGTGAGAAACGTTTTGAATGTTTCGAGGCTATGCAGTTACACGAGTGAACTGTAAAAGAAGGGCAACGTCGCATGACGGTCACTGCCTCGCTTTGTGATGACGCCGTGGGGCTGTGTCAGGCAGCTCCAGCAGCCAAGGACGGGAGCACTTGTGCTAAAGTCTGCGACCATTCCAGCGCCGCAATACATATCATGGCACTGCTGCCGATGCTCCGTCTTGAACCGCCACAGCTGAAGTGCAAACTGAGCGATGACCGACGTATAGCGGTGCATTGTACGCGTGGACTGGGCGGGAAATGGTGACAGCGGAGAGAGCGGAATCCCTTGGCTGATGTCATTCCCATGCTGCAGTCCAGTTCTCCTCCGCCCATGCCCGCCTCACCAAAGATCTTGCACGTTGTTGTAGCATAGTCCAGCGCGCATCATCGCACGCAGATGCAGATGCGCGACGTGCGATGAGCGCTCCTCAACGGCGTGACTCTCTCACAAGTTATGGTCCCCCAACGATACAGAACTCGAGACACACGTTTCAGCGCCACCACTCCACCACCACTCCGAAACGGAATCGTGCCTGAGGCCAAGCCGGATAGCTTCACGTTCTGCAGGAAGTATAGGAACCGCACACCTTGCACGACGTCACAGCCTCACAGCTGCCGGCTTGCGCTTCACGGTTCTTTCCGACTTCTTGCGGAGAGGCAGAGACGCGCAATACGATGTCGCCCTCGCCTTCGATATGCGCGACAGCAGATTTTCAAGGCTTGCCTAGGCAATGTCGCCCATGCTTCCAGGTTCTGCGTGCAGCTCCGAAGGGTCCAACGATATACAGTTCGCACTGGTTCGCATGAGCGGGGCCATGCTGGTCACGCAGCGGTTCTGCCTAAACGAGATCATGAGTCTATCCTACTTCTATGCGCTTGGCTTGGCTGTTGCCGTCTCATGCAGCTTCGTAAGTCTCCTTCTTCATCTTCATACTGGCTGCCTGTGCTTTCACTGCTGTACCACCTACACCTTCTTGGCATCACGCAAGATCTCGCGACATCAAGTCGGACCCCATTCCGAGAGGTATCCCTCGATTACGATATAAAACCTACCTCCCCGTGGAGTTCCTTGGTTCCGGGGCTATACTTCGCGAGAGGCCCACTCATATTGCCACAGAAGTAGGCATCATCCTCTCAACACTGTGACAACAAATTACAACATCCCGTCCACCTCCAAGTCGATAGTAAAACGGGGAAAATGGAACACACTCTTCTACAACAACGGCAGCACGAGCACACCAACAATAATCCACCTTACCCAACCGCCGCCGAAAACATGGCCCAACACGTCCTTGGCCCTCAACTCGCACAAGCACCACGCTCTCGCTCACGAAGCAGCTCCATCGCATCGCGCTACACTCCAGATGGCTATCCAGCGCGCGGCAGCGCCGAAATGCCACGCAGCGAAGACTACCTAACCCCATATAGACGGCCCTCCAACACCGAGATGGTCCTACACCAATCTTCGCCACCCTCTCGCCCGCAATCCTCAGGATCAGGCTACAATCCCTCCGTGCCAGAACAATACCACGCACCCCAACAAACAGGACGAAGTCTCCCACCCGCGCAGCTCGGCATGACTGGATCCCCATTATCATCCTCGCCTAGAATCTCCTCAGATGGCTACGATCGCCCGGCGCGGCCACGCTTTGTATCCAGCGGAAGTCACAGGTCTGCGCACTCGCATCGGAGTTCGCACCACAGGCGGCACAGTCATGAGACGAAGCAGGAGCGGAGGGAGAGGCAGGGGAGGGAGGGGAGAGCGGTTAGTGTGCCGAGGAATCATGATTTGAATGAGGATTATACTTTGACGAGGCGGGATACGCCGAGAGGGTGAGTTGAAACTATCTGATGGCTGACAGTGTTTGGGTTGCTGACTTTGATGGCAGGTACGGGAGTTCGTTGTGGTCGATTTTTGATGGGGTGAAGAAGGCGTGGAGGAATTAGGGTTCTTGATGGGCGAGTTTTCTTCTCAAGTTATGATACCCTGTTGGTTGCATCGGGCGGAGTTTTGATGTGGAATGAGTCGTTATGGCACTATTGGGCGAGCAAATCGAAAATAAGGCGTAGCAGCGGCTGATTCATACACCTTATGCTGCGTTTCGACCGCATGAATGACATCGGAACATTACGTTATGTCACACATCATTCGTAGCAAAATCGCGGAAGCTGCATCACGTTGCTCGTTGTTCTGAGTTCGTATGTACCCTGCCAGATATTCGTCAGGTCGTATAGGGTTGGTGTCCTCGAGAGTGAAGTGCCGGCAAGTCCGTGGGGCATCGAGCAAGACTGACGACGTTCTGGAGTTGCAGACCGCGCCTTGAGAGTTGTGCCCGCCACAGTGACCGCCATCTGTACCTGTGTTGTGATGAGCCGAATTGTGGGATCCGGTCAGGTTTCCAGGTGAGGGTGAAGCCTGTGCATCACAAAAGGGACACCCCATGCCTTGATTCTTCTATCTCTTATATACATGCTTCGTCATGACCTCTTACCGGTTGAGTCTCTTCTCGCCGCGTGGATGTCGGACCGGCAGGTACTCGGAAAGTGATCTATGAAGAGCCGAACCAGGTCTTGTGGCCGAGAACCATGCGAATCATCATGTATTGGGATGCTGCAATCGGTATCAGTATCTCCATGTCCGCCTCGCGTGGCTGTATGTTCTTCTTACCAGCAGTGGTCGAGATGAGAAGAGCGTAGTATGGGTACAGCATGTACTTGGCACGCGGGCCCTGTCGTTCGTGGTCAGTCTCTTGCTGTATGCTCGCTTCTCATTCTTCATTCCATCTTCTCCGCTCTTGCTCTCCGTACACGCACCTTGTCCCACTGTCTAACGCCGTCGTGGTTCTGGTGCATTCGCTGCCATACTGGCACGTTGTTCTTGCGGTAGAGGCCGGGGAAGGATGGGAATCTGTGAATGCGAGTTAGGCATTGGCGCTCGATATCATGGTCCAGCGTTCGGCGGTCGCTTTCGGAAGCGTGTATGGGAACTCACCCTGCCTTACGAGGGAATGAGGCGCGCATGTTGGCGGTGATCAGGATTGCGGAGTGGAGTTCGATGTCGCCGTGGTGGTTGTTAAGCTCAACGTCAGGTATTGTAGGAGAGCTGCTCGGGATGTTCCGGGTAAGCGAGCTAGGCTTGCGGCGGGCTTTCGCAGGTGTCTCGTGCTTCAAGGAACAGCTTCGTTCAATGCAACAGCACAACGAATGGCTTAGCAAAGACACGACTCATTGGCGGAGCCTGATACAGATGCAATGGCGCCAGATCGAGGAGAGTGTTTAGCACGCCCGACGCAATGGGCGCGATCGCATTCAACAGGTGGCTAGGGACTCCATCGACCATCTGCTTCCTACGAAGAGTACTTTCAGCTACCGAAGAGACGAGCCATCACATCTCCAGGACTCACAAACAAGGCTCTGAATATCATGCAAGGTCATACAGCGATGCCAGTGCAGACGTTGTGAGGAGAAACAAGGGTGGTTCAAGGACAGAATTGTCCAGACACCATCGATTGAAGGAACCAGAAGGCGAAGCACCTCGAAATGCTCCGCAGACCACGCTATCCAATATAGAGGTCGCCGAAAGAGCTACGCGAGCTTTGTGGGAGCATGCAGATGCTGCAGCGAGAAGAGCGCATGCTCAACCTGTACACGCCAATACAGAGAGTCGGCAAGACATACGAGGCTGGATGGAGACGCTGCAGCGCAGGCAGCGCCTTGACGGATTCGCCGGAACTTATGATGTCTGGAAAGGGATGAGATATCGTGGTATCGATCTACCGGTGAAGGGAATCGAAGCAGATTTCTTGTGGTCAACTCTTATCGATGCATGTTCAGGACCGGAGCCGAGTGATGCGCGCCATGAATTACGAAAGAGCGTTCTCGAACATGCCAAAGACCTGTACACACGCTCAGGCGTGCTCTATGCTCATTTGTACAGACTGGTGATGCGGTGCGCCTTCCGTACGCGGTCAAGAGATAGAATAAGCAAATGGCACAAGGAGTTCATGCACAGCTTTGGAGCCCCGGAGATCGACCTACGGACCTTGGCAGCTGACTTTGCTGCGACTCAGAACGCACTTGGGTGTCAGCGAGGCTTTAGAGCCGTGTACGGATCGAGCGACCAGAGGAACTTGTATGACTCTTTCATACCAGCACTACTCTTGACTGGGGACGATCGATTCTCCCTGTACTGGCATCGACAATTCATTAAGCGTGGCGATGGTCCTAGCACGGAAATGTTTGCGACTGCTGGAGTCCAGCGCTTGTTCCAGCTCGACGAGGACAAGACTTTGCCGATGGTGCATAGGAAATCCACGCTTCAGGAGTCCATATTGCCCAGGGGTGCACAGTTTCCTGCCTTGACCCGCGCGTCCATGTCGTCAATGGTCGGTGAGGCGCATGGCATCAAGCCCAAGGAGGTCAGCGACACTTTCGTGGCCAAGCTCTTCGCGACCAATGCTTTCCCACTGGATATGGTGCTCAAAGGTCTCAGCTTTTTCAGTATTGAAAGGCTCGGCCCACTAGCGCTGCACGAACTTGTCATCAGAGCCGGCTCCAAAAGCGACCTGAAGGATATATTCCGAGAGCTGAAAACCGCAGGCGTTGATGTTGGAGATTCAGTGTACGGAAAGGTACTGCAACAAGTGGTAGACGATGGTCCTGATGAACTTTTCGATATACTGGTGGCAAGCGACCAACATCCTGAGGCGTATGAAGATCTCAAAACGCAGGGACGCTTGCTGGCCGTCTTTCTAGCTGAAGGGAATCTGCAGAAAGCTCATCTGGCCCTCATTGCGCTATCAAGCGGCGGTGCATCCTTCAACGTCTATGCCTGGAACCTCGTGCTTCAGCACTACATCATGGATTCGCAATATCGTACAACTGTATCGACGTATCAGCAGATGCAGCTCGCGGGAGTCACTGTGGAGAACCGCAGTTTGAGACTGATGAGACGACACTTTCTTTCTCCGCGAGCTAGCGGCAAAGGGCCCTCGCCCGTGGAGCCCTCGGAGAAAGAGAGCAAACGTCCATTGCAGATCACGACCAACATGTGCATCTATGCGGCACAAAATGGGACTCCCGTGCATCACAGCACCTGGAGGGAGCTCTTGAGGCGTTATGGCATGATGAACAAATGGAATGAGCTGGAGCACCTCGTTAGATGGCTGGTCTCCTGGTATAGCCCAAAGTCGACGGCAGATCCAAAAGCACACCATCAAGTCGACTCGTCTCAGCTGTCGGCCATCTTCACAGGGCAAATGCTACAAGCAGTTGTAACGTGGGGATTCAATAACGCAGCTGAGCGCAGACTCTTAAGCAACATAAGCATTGGAGCAGAGCGATCCACATCGCACGGCCACTGCGAGCCTTGGGCGCAGGGTTTGATGCTGCTAAAACAGCTCAGCACCCAGGGTTTATACGTCGTGCCCGAGACTGTCCGCAACGCTTTACTTATTCGTCTTTGGATTATGTTTGGCCCTGCCTGGACCTCGAAAGCTTCGAACGAGCAGTACAAATGGGAGAATGAACTGCCTCTAGCTCACTTCGTTCACCACGCAGACCACATTTGGGATCAGAAACTTTTCAACGTCAACCCAGAGCTACTACTTCCCATACCTGGCACCACCGCAGAGCTCATGATCACCCTCTTCGGCCCAATCAAACGAGTCAGCAGAAAGCGCAAGGAATTCGCCGATGTCGTAGGCTACGCTCACACCTATGAGCACAGACGCCAATACTTCATCCGTAACGGCCTCCGCAGAGCTCGCGCCTGGTACTACAGCCCATTCCGTCTGCCCGCTACGACCAACACCAAACTAGATCCCGATCCCATCACCCTTCGAGCACCGCGTCAATCGCCTTTTGCTCATTCAATGAATTCTCATCCGCCACCCAATCCTGCAGATACTCCGGCACTCCATTCACCTTATTCTCCTCTCCCGCAATCGGATCCCCCAAAGTGAAATACGTCGGCACAACTCCTACCCACGTTTTATTCACCACCTCCGAATTCTGCGAATCCGCTTTCTCATCGCTCGGCCCTCCCGTCGATACCTTCGCCGACGCAGTCTCAATCCTCACCTTCAGAACTCCAGTCGCCTGGATCTCCTCCTTCGTCGGCGGGAATCGACTATTTTCCCATCGTCGAGGGATGGAATTATTCGTTATCAGCCGCAATGCATACTGCACTTCATCCTCATCCTCGACGAGACTTCCATACCCGAATACCACGGCGGAGCGGTAATTGCAACTGTTGTGGAAAGGTGCCAGGGCGAGGACGTAGCCGTCTACGAAGGTTCCGCAGACTGATAGGGGGATTTCGCCGCCCGCAGTTAGGCGGAAGAGTCGAGCGACGGAGGAGCCGTGGAGGTATACAGCGGCTTCTGATTCTTCTTCTTCTTCTTCTTCTTCTTCTTCTTCTTCGGTGGAAGGGGGATAGGAGCCGACTGCGCCGAGCATGGGGAGTATTGTCGGAAAGGGTGGGCCTTCTTTCAGGGGGGCGTTGAAGGAGACGTGGAGGATTGGGACGGAGTTTACGATCCCGTGGACTAGGTCGGCGTCGTATTTGACTGGGGTTGTGGCGTTAGTGGTGGGAAGTGTAGATAAGTGTATATGGTTTAAACGATTGATCTCACTTCGTTTTGCTGCTAGTCTTACTCCTTTGCTGCGTTCGTCGGGGGTGTATTGTGCTGAAGGTGCCATTGTGGGAGATGAGGTGCGAGGTAGGGTGCGTGCTTTGTGATGCTGGCGTTTCTGGTCTGGATGAGAGTGGTCGTTCTTCGGTAGATATATTCCATGAGATCGTAGACCAGTCACGGTGAGGTGGTACTAGCTTACGCCCTTTTGTACTGATGAGGTTGATATCAGGGCGGGTAGAGCGGAGCAGTGGGAAGCTTTACAGTATGTGGTTCGGCTGCGACTGCTGTGTTGGGGAAGCTGCATTAAGTCGACCTGCATGCACGAGGGTCGGCAGGGATCCTCTTAACGACCATGTAGCTTGTGATGCTTATCGAAGATACTGTCGGTCGATTATTTAAAGCTATCGTACACCTCAACATCGTCCTCACCATCTTTCCATCAGATCAGAGACTGTACTTCTCCAACTCCGCCTCCGTCCACTCCCACAACTTCGCCGCAAGACCATCATCACCAGCCGACCTCGTAAGACCGCCTTTAAACCCGACAGGTTCATAATACCCTCCACTCTCCACCTGCCTACCGCCCTTCCCCAACGGCGCCGTCGCAGCCCACTGCTGATTCCACGCACACGTCTCCGGCGGCACCATCATCCACCAGCTCGTGATGTACACAAACACCTTGTAGAACGTACTCAACCCCTCCACAAGCCCTGTAGCACTTACGCCCGGGTGGATCGAGACTGATGTGATCTCTGGGTGATGTTTGGCGTACTCGCGCGCGTAGAGGAGATTGGCCAGTTTGGATTGTGCGTAGCGGACCCAGGGGGAGAAGATGCGGCCGAGGTTGTTTTGGGGTGTTTTGAGAGACGAGAATTGTGTCCCCCCGGGAGGATGCAGGGAGTAGGCTAGAGATGTATCCCAGACGATGCGCGCGTCGCCTGACTCCTTCGCTGTTGCTTGTAACAGCGGGGTGAGCAGCTGTACTAACAGAGCGTGTCCCATGTGATTCGTGCCGAATTGCAGCTCGTAGCCTTGTTTTGTGACACCTGGGGGCTTGGACATGATGCCAGCGTTGGCGAGGAGGATATCGAGGCGGTGTTCGAGGGAGAGGAAGCGTTTGGCAGCTCGTTGGACATCTTCGAGGTCTGCGAGGTCGCAGCGGAGGAAGGTGACTGGGATTTGGGGGTATCTGGTCTTGCAGGCCGCGAGGACTTTATCAGCGGATGGCTGCGATCGGCCTGTAAAGTAGATGTGTGCTGGTTCGTGGGCGACGAAGCTGAGGACGGTTTCGCGGCCGAGACCTCCTGTTCCGCCTGTGATCAAGATGACCTTTCCATTCAGACTGCCAATCTCTTTCTTCGCGTCGAAGACTGGCTTGCGGAAGGCTGCGGCCATGTTCATCGTGATTGAGTCTGTGTCTGATTTGCTTGATGTCTATGATGTTATGAGGAGTGCTTGTAATGACTTGAGCCAATGCAATGCGGAAGAGGGGATGCTATACTTTCCCTCCAATGCACCTACTGTGATCTTATTATACTACGCAGCTTCAGCCGTAACGCTCTCGACCTCAACGATTGGTATCAGGCAACCATTTGCCATGTCACGCGTGTGAAAGAGGCTCGTTGTCGTGCCGATGCTTTGCAATCTTTCGTTGCGCAGCATTGACGAACGAGAATCGCCAATGTCCGCCAGCGGGCCAACATTTCGTCCGACTTGGCTGGACTTTAGCTTACTTCTTTCACCACACTCCGCTCCTTTTTCGACGGCATTGATATCTTCTTTCGACCATCGTATGCTATGTCCGGTGCGGGGTACATCATGAAGCAGCCTCGTCGAGTCGATGATCGATCTATCATGAAGTTCTAATGCAATGCAATGGCACAGCCTGTCTTCACACAATCATTCATGGCTGCTATCAGCTACATGGACCCGATGGAGACGTCAAGCCACGAAAGGCGAGACTCAGGTAGCAAGAGCCTTCCGATGATTGAAATACACAATCTCAAACTCCGCCATGCTGTGTGGAAGACGACGTACATTGCACTTCGACACATAACGACGACAACACGAGAAGATGGCCCAGCATCGTCCGATCGTATTCTGCCCATCTATGCGACATTCGCCATATAACAGACCGCCCTCTCCACAACCTCCGTGACTCCCTCACAAGCAGGATGACCAGCCGGCAACACCGACGTCCTAACACGTCAGCGCCACGCCCATCTCGCAATCAACCGACGAGACTGGATCCCATAGCCTGCCTCCGGACATACATAGTCCCTTTCCTCCTTCATCCGTCATCATTAGCCAGAAAGGTACTCCTCCGTGATCATGCTTCACAGAGATATCATAATTCTACTCGTCCATCAACAACCCCTTGTAACACCATACAGACTGCATTTAAACCTCTTTCCTACTCTTATCCAGCAGTCATTCAACCAACCATCTCCAACAAAAACCCCCTGACCAATCCACACCATCAACCTGCCGAGATTATTACCTTCAAGATTCCAATTTCATTTTCAATTCCAATTCCAATTTCAATTTCAATTTCATAATCATCCTCCATCCTTAGATACCAATCTACTCAGGAAACCAAACTCCTACTACTACTACAGCAGCATACTCATCATCATGATCTCGACCAATACGATCGTAAAGCTCATGAGCCAAACCAAACCAAACTCTCACCAATCCAAACCAATCCAAACCCTCACCATGTCCGCATGGAATATACCAAAAACCATACCATGCCATACCATGCCATACCATGCACTTCGCTCTCCAAAAATGCAATTCCATGCAATTCCAGCAGTAGGAAGAAACAGAAAAAAAACGCCCATTGCTAAAGTAGTACAATCATCGGTCCACCACAACGCCTTCGCCATGCATTTTCAATCACTGACTGACTCACTGACTCATTCACTGACTCACTCACTCACTCACGACCCAGACGAAGCTCGAAAACTTTTATCCCCTCTCTGGACCGGCAAATCCATAGCCGTATCCGAAGCCTCCGCTTCGAGTTCTTGGTCCATCTGCTCTCTACTCAGGGGTGAGACCTCCCCACTGGTATTCGGGTTCGTGTTCGTGTTCATGTTCATGCTCCTCAATATCCTTCACTCAGCAGCCACAGCAGCAGCATTCGGCAACTCCCTCGCAAGCACCGCATCGGATTCCTCCTTAGCACCATTGACCTGAGCAGTCAGCGCTATCCCATTCTCCGACGAACTCTGCCTCCTCTTCTTCCTTTCCTCCTCCTCCTTTCTCAGCCGCTGCTTCTCCTGCAACATCGCCATCTTCTCCATTTTCTTCTTCTGCTTCTCCTCCTGCTCCCGGTCCTTCTGCTTCTGCTCTTCAGTCTTCCCCTCCTCTTCCTTCGCCGCGTAGTCTTTCCACTTCCGCCAGCCGTCAAAGTCGATGAGTGCTTGCATGCATCCCCATTCCTTCACTTTCCGCTCCAGCCACACGAAGTTGACGGGTTTGGTCAAAAAGTCGTTGCAGCCAGCTGCCAGCGCCTCGTGTCGATCGGATTGAAGCGATGATGCGGTCAGGGCCACGATGATTATAGGCGATTTGAAGAGACCATCCGACTTATCAAGCCTGTCATCTTTACCCTTGCCCTCGCCGCCCGTATTGGGATCATTCTCGTTAGGACTCCCGGGCATTGACTGCGAGAAAACACCGATGCCATTCACCCTCTCCAAACGTCGAATCTCCCTTGTCGCCTGTAGACCGTTCATGATGGGCATTTGGATGTCCATCAGAACCAAATGGTATCCACCTGCTTTCCATTTATCCACTGCTATCTGTCCGTTCATCGCCGTTTGCCATCTGACCTTCAACCTCTTCATCAATCCCTCCAGAATACGAAGATTGATGATGTTGTCCTCTACTATTAGAACGTTGATGGGTGGCACGCTCGCATCAAGCATGCTCGAGACGTTTGGTAAGGCGGGGTTCGTGCCATATGGATCGGCCTGCGGCGTGCCGGTGCGTTTGGTGAAGGCTTTGTCCGGTGTTGCCTTTCGAGTCTTCTTAGGTCGCGAAGACCCGTGTTGTATCGCCTGAGTGACACCGCCAGATGGCGTGGAAGGCTGCGAAAGTCGTTTCGTGGAGACTTGTAGGTCGGAAACGGGAGGTGTGGGAAGTGGTGGAGCTGGAGGCGCGCCGTTGGTATGGAGATGGTGTGCTTCGGATGCTGAAGAGTCGACACGTGGTCGGCCCATTGCTCGATGGGGCAGTACTGGATTCATGACGGGCTGATTGTTCGTAGGGGCTACTATAGTGGGTGATGCGGTATGCTGCCGACCATACTTGGGTCGGTGTTCTCTTTCCGATCGATGACCTCGACTTCGGCCTCCTGGTGACGGCAGCGGAGGGACGTGTCCTGTGTTCAGCACTGAGATGGATCGAGGGTGGTCGATTCCTACCACCGGGAGATGGTGTCCGTTTGGCAGCGCCGTATGAGGCATCGTTGGTTGTATGTCCGCAGGCATGGGTGGGAAGTAATCTGTGCCATTCTCCTGCGGTCTAAAGTCATCATTCGCATAGTAACTGTGTGGGCGATGGCCTCCCGGCGAAGGAGTGGGCCTCGATCTCTTTTGTGGCACATCAATGATCAGAGCATCATCGACTTTCTGACCTCCCGGATAGTATGAGTCTATGGTTCGACACATTTCTTCGTCTGGACCAAGCGTTCGTTCTACACGAGGAGCTCCCTGTTCTGATCGAGCAATGATGCGCAGAGTCATGTCTGGCGAGTCGAATGTCTTGCCCAATGAATTGCGGTACTTCTGCAAAATCATATCACGGACATCGTCCACCAAGTCGTCTTCCTTGATTTGTACGAGAGTAGCAGACTGAATGGGCCGTTTGACCCATATCTTGCGGTGTAGTAGGGTCGTCATGTCGGGGACGCTAGCCGTGAAATAGTTTCGAAGTCCAGATGTGGGCGGTCCTCCAGTACTGCCGCCAGTCACTGGTATGCCAGTACTGGAGCTGTCGCGGGACTTGAGAGGAGCGTCGATCAGTGTCCTGACGATGGTGCCACCAGCACTGTGTGAAAGGCTTAAGCGATGGCTCTCAGCGCCGGCAGGTATTGGAATGTCTCTGGAGGACGCAAAATCGCGCTCCTCGCTGCTGCGCGGCTGTTCTACTCGCGACGCTGCCGTCGACTCGGAAGACTGGTGTCTTGTATGCGTATTGTGATTGAAGCTTTCTGGCGTAGCTTCTTGGAGCACCAGTTCAGGTTTGGTAGGGATGCGATCGAGGTTCAGTTCAAGCCGGGATGGTGGCTTGGAAGGTGGCGTTCGTAATGCTGTTGCTGATTCGAGCTTGTCGGAACTGCTGTCGTTGTTACCAGATCTGCCAGTGTCGGTGCTGGACCCTGGTGGTATGGAGTGTGAACGTGGTTCGGGCAGGTGACTGTGTGAGGCTGTATGCTTGTCTTCCCCTGTTCCGAGAGAATCAACGTGCGCAGTCGGAAGAGAGGCGCTCCTCTGCTGGGTCGGGGAGGCGTCGCTGCTGTCGTCGGAATGGTCCTTGGACGTCGTCGTCGTCTGCTTCCGGCTTGCTATGCTGGTCGACTGAAGCTCGTCAGGAAACTCCTCCGATATATCCGGCTGAGCTCCGAACTTTTCCCTCAGCTTCGCGAGCGACGACTGCTTCCTCACGCCAAGACGTCGATCGGTGGGCGGAGGACTCGGGGAGGGTTGGGTGGAGGTGACAGCGGTGGTGTCGCTATTGCTGCTGGCAGTGGATGCTGCTTTATCTGAATGGCGTGACGACCAGCGACGCAGAACAGGTCGAAGACTGAACCTCGCCATTGGTCCAGGGAAGAAAGTTGTGGTAGAGTTCAGGTCAAGCCACAAGCGGAGGGCGCTCCATCGGAGTCTGCTGATCGGTGGAGTGGAGGTGGCTTCACGATACCGAATGGACTGCTGCTGTAGGTTACGATGCTCAGGTGTTGGTGGTGAAGAAGGAGAAGAAGAAGAAGCAGATCAGTTGATGTGCGCCTCGAGACTGTGCGCGCACGTTACGAGACAGGAACACTGGTCCCGTCGCGCTCGCGGACGATGTTCGCGTCCGGCAGCTCCACGACCAAGAAAGTTCGGTTCGCAGAGAGAAGGCGCGGATCGGGCAAAACTGGAGGCATCGGGGGCCAGCACCAGCACCAGCAAAACATAACAAGCAAAACAAGATTGCTCCACCCGCCCGCCCAACGACGTACTGACAGGTAGACTGTCTTTCAGAATCCATGCGACGATACTCTACGTTGGTTTGCCAGCAAGATGACCTTGGAAACAGGCACGACTACCTGCTGCCACTGTAATTCGCGACAGAAACACATCACCATCTCGATCTTCACCATCATCAACGTGCAAGTCGAAGCGAGATCGAGTACAATGTACCGTTCACGATGCAGCGTGAGCCACTTTCTCCAGATTTCCCTACTGGGAACCTGCGAGGCTCGTGTCAGTGGCTGTGCCGGGGTTATCAGTTTAATCGCCGATGCGAACCACCTCTTCCGGTTTCCAACACGAAATGACGGTAGTTCAACATACATGATAGTTGCCGTGCAGAGACCTTACTTATGACCTCTCTCACACGCTCCTGGAACACGGCATCGCAACATCCTGGTGGTTTCACGCACGAGCCGAACGATATGTTGCCTACTATAGTCCAGCTTTGGTCGACCGCTCCGACAAGTGATTGGGTGGGACATTGGATGAGGAAAATTACGGATCGACAATAGTACAGAGGATGACATAAGTTCTGGGCTGTGATGCACCGCACCCTAGAGTGTGTTTCCGTCCGCCAGTACAGTCACTTCTTCCCCGGCACACAAGCTCTTCATGGAGGGAGACCACTGTCTGTTGTGAGTCAGCGTGTGATTGATGCTGCGCTCTATTGATGGAGTCGTAATCAATGTATGAGTCAAGTTTTGATCGCGGCTCATCAATCTCCCACCTCAAACAATGACGCCTCGCCCAGGCTCACTTTCTTGGTGTCGCGCACCGAGCATTCGTGTTTCTGTTATACCATGACCGACCCTTGTAACAAGACACAGCAAACCAGCTTGACCGACCTCCCGCCTGAGCTCTTGGAGCACATTACCAACTTCTTGCCCACCGCTTCTGCCATCGCCGGTCTAGCCAGAACTAGCAAGAGACTGCACACATGGGTGGAGAAAGATGCATGGAAGATATTCTCGCGGGATGCCTTTCCTTCGCTCCGTCCGCAGAGCGCGCTGTCATCACACAAAGGAGCTGCCCGCACTTTGACCACGCTGTCCAAAGCATGGGATAAACGAGCCTTTGTTGCACAATACGTCGAACCTCATGCTCCCATCACATCGTACCCCAACGGGAAACAGCTCGATCGATGGAAGCCACCGAAAGGGCAGACTATAGGCTTTACGCCTCAGCTAGATGTCTATGAAGAGGTCGGGACGAGGTGGCAGGATAGGAAAGAGACACTTGCATTTAGTGCGGGCGCCGAAGTGTGCATTCGAGAGACTGAGCGAGGTGCTGGAGAAAGTGAAAGGTGGACAACCTATCGGCCGGTGTCTGCATTCGAGGGGAGAGACGACGTGACGACACTTCACCTATTGCGACCTGAAGAAGGAAGAACAGACGCGAGCGTCAACTTTCTATCTGGAACTGCAAATGGCGATCTGCATATGATCAGTCTGCCAGACATTGTCTCTCCAAATCAAAATGTGTCCATCACCTACTTTGCCACTCAAGGATTGAAGGTCCGGTCTAGCAGTCTCCTTCGCACTCCGAATGAGCCAACACTGCTTGCAGCCAATCTTGATGACACCAAAGTCGCACTCTACTGTGTGGACTCCAACCAGTCTAAGATTGCTCCCATCAGCCAGATCGAGATTCACCCACCACTTCGCGCTGATGGAAATCCTGCTCCGAATCACAGAGCATGGTCGACTGCTTTTCTTTCGTCGACCACTCTAGCGATTGGTGTGGGACCGTCTGAAGATCCATTGCATATTTACCCCATCACAGAATCTGGCTTGCCACAAAGGCCTGTCCGCAAGTTTGGCTTACAAAATCATCTCGATGCGCTGGACAGCACCATCAGCATTCAACTACACAAAGCACCGGTATCTTCAATCTACACTGTCGTACCGTTGCCAACATCCATCGCCTGCCACGACCAAGGTCAGGTTTTCTTGTCCGGAGCATACGATGGAATAGTTCGATTGCACGATCTACGCTCGCCGCGCGATGTCGAGCACGCGTACGTTGATCCAGCCGATGACAGTGCAGTCTACAGCATCCTCCCACGTGGACGCGAGAAGCTCATGGTGGGGACCAGCAGACACAATCTTCTCAAGGTCTTCGACATGAGGCTGGGAGCGAAGTGTTACAGCTACCAAGACATTCACACAAGCCAATCGCCCAACACAGGCAATGAAGCATGCGATCCCGAAAGTGACTACAACATCTTTCTCCGCAACAACAACACCTCCTTCACAGCTCGCGGCAGCAACTGGTCGCAGGGTCGCAACCGTTCCGCAGACTCAAGCGTATACTCATTAGCCTCAGCCTCGGCGCACTCCCCATACATCTACGCCGGCGTCGAAAGCGCCGTCTACAGCCTAGCTTTCACAGAAGCCCTCGACCCCTTTCCGGACTCCACCTTCTTCTCGCCCTGGTCCTCCCAACCCGAGCCTCAGCCCACGCCTCCCACGCAGAAAGACAAGACAAAGCAAATCCGACAACAAGACAACGACTTCGTCAACAGTCGTTTCAAAGCTGAATCCCACGACACGACACCTACTCCGCGCACCTTCGAAGCTCAAGATGTCCTGGGTCTAGCCATGTACGATCAAGGCGCGAATATGAAACTCTGCATACAGCGCAGTCTATGGGAGACGTGGCGGGTTGGAGCGCCGAGAAGAAGGGATAGATTTGTTCAAGGACGACTGGATGAACGATGGAAAGGGGCGGCTGAATTTGGGCCTTAGGATATATGTATGTATATATATATATATATCAAAAGATCCGCATCGTAATAGTATATAAGTATTGTAGCATCTTGATCTGATCGAAGGGGTTGATGTCTAGTATATTTGTGTTGTATTGTATTGTATTATATTCCATGTACTGTATGTGATGAATCAAGAAAGGAAAAGTCTCACCTTTTATCTCTATCATCAAAATTCAGCTTACATGTATACAACGGTGGAGATGGTGATGGTAATGGAGATGGTGATGGTGATGTGATGGTGATGGGGATGAGAAAGCTCTTCAAGATTCCAATTTATACTACGGTAGTAATAGTAATAGTAATGATAATAGAGAAGAAAAAGAAGTTCAAGTCCTAGATTAGAGGAAGTGGAAGTGGAAGTGGAAGTAAAGGAGCTGAAATGTAATGATGATAATGATGATGATATACATACATACATGATTCCATCAAACATTTCGAGATTCGAGATTCGTCAGAACCAACAACTTTGAAATTCTATATAGGGTCCAAAAAAAACACAATCATTGATAAAAGATAAAAAAAACTTCCCTCCAGATGCGATGCCCAGAAACAACACCTTCCTCCTCCTTGTCATCATTTGTTCCCACCCAACCACAAGATATGTAACACCCATGCGCCAGATAGAAACAGAAGAACAAGAGACACAAGGTTTCTCCTATACATCACCTCGTAACAGGATCAATCAATCAATCAATCAATCAGAGCGCACATCTTTACAAAGAGAAGCAGCCAGGGTGGTGCTCTTCTTCTTCTTCTTCCTCTTCCTCTTCCTCTTCCTCCTTTTGACACAATCCACCAACCTTCTCAATACTCAAACTCACGCCTTCTTCAACCAAGCCAAAACTTCCTCCTTCTCATCCACAGGCAACATACTCAAAACCTGCGCCACTCCCTTCAAGCCCCCACTCTTATGACTCCGCATCAAAGCAGCAACATCATACGCAATCGCATCCGTCTTCAATCCCTCAATCTTATCCGCGATACTCTTCCGGTTCTCCTCGAACCACACAGCCACAGCAGCATCGTCGGTGCTGTATCTGGGGAGACCGGACCAAGATTCGAGAGTCTTCAGACTGGTGGATCTGCTGACGAGTTCCTTTGATTGGGAAGTGGCGATGCGCTTGAGGACGTATTCTTCGTTGAGACGGCGGCGGAGACGCCAGTAGAAGAAGCGGCGGGCGTTTTGCCATGAGAGAGGCATGCGGATTGTGTCTTTCGCTTTCATGCGGCCGGCGCGGTCGTGGAGGTCGGCGTACTGGAGGGAGATTTGGAGGTAGACTGGGAGTAACAGCTGCTCGCGCTCGGTCATCTTCGCCTGGATCTCTTTCTGCTTATCGGGTGTGAGGCCCTTCTCGAGCGAGGCGCGCTTGAGATCGCCGTAGGTTTGGTCGAGTCGAGCCATGGTTTCAAGTTGGCGCTCCTTACGGTACTTGATGCCGACGATACCTTCTGGCTCGAGGACACCACCGCGAGCATCCTCATCAGCGTACATCTCCATGAAATCGGGGTTGATGGTTGGATCAACGACGACCTATAACATGTTAGCTTAGCTCGTTTCTTCCCATCAACATCTTCATAACTTACCCATGAACCACCACGAAGCTCACCAAATGGTGGGATGTACACGAAGACTGGCTGCTCGTACTTGACGAGTGCATCAACAATGTATGAGCCATACTTCAGCACCTCGTTGTACATGTCACGCTGACCTCCTGAGAAACCTCTCCAGTTGGCGAGGATCATCAACGGGAGCTGTTCACCGTTGTTGAAGTCCTTGATGGCCTGTGCAGTTTTGAAGGCGCTGTTCGGGTACCACACACCACCGGCCTCGTTGGTCACCTGCTCAATCGAGTCGGGGTTGGCTGGATCTGCTGGCGTAATGTTCTCCACGGAACGAGTCTCAACACCAATGACACCGACTGGGATGCCACCAAGGCGAGCGCGACCAACGACCACGGTTCGTGCCCATCCACCGAGCGCTTCCTCGAACGAGTCCTTGTCGAAAAGTCCAGACAAGAAACCTTCATCAGTTTGCTGACCAGCGATGAGGTGACGGACATCGTAGGGAGCCTTCTGTGGTGGGTAGAATGAAATCTCACGATCCCAGGTATCAGCTGATGGTGAAATTGGCACAGGTGCGCCCTTCTTCTCTGGGACGAAGGACATCCACTTGACAATCTTGGAGACACCCTCGAAGTCGTTGGTGGCAGTCATGTGGGAGACACCGTTCTTGTACATGATCTGAGTGCCACCGAGCTGCAAGTTGGAGGTGTACACCTCGCGTCCCAAAAGCTTGTTGATGGCAGGAGCACCAGTAAGGATGATTGGTTGTCCCTCAATCTGGATGGCACGCTGTCCAAGACGGACAAGGTAGGCACCAATACCGACGGAACGGCAAGTGACTAGGGTGACAGTAAAGATGTCCTCGTAGGCGCGTGATGTTTCACCGGCGATGAGACCAGAGCCCTTCAGACATTCAACACCTAGGCCGTCCTCAGCACCAACGATGGTGGTGATCTGGTGACGTGTCTCGCCTCCAACGTTGATCTCCTTGGTGATGACATGCTTGAGAGCGCCATCTTCGAAGCGAACCTTCTTCTCCGGTGTCAGATATAGGTAGTCAAAGCCAACCTCCGGACGACTTGGGTCTTTCCAGGCGACTGAGAAGTGAGGAATCATTTCCTCAGCCATGCCGATGCGGGCACCCGAGTTGGCAGACAAGTAGATGCGTGGAATGCCCAGCTTACGGGCAAGCTCTGAGCACTTGTGGAAGAACTTGTCTTCTTGTGGACCGAAGGAACCGATCTTGTGGGTGATGTCGTTGGCGATGATGATGAAGCGACGACCGCGTGGGTACTCTGGGGTCTTCGCAGTGACAATCCAACCGATCATACCAATGTTATTGGCACCTGGATCACGATTGACCTCGGCGAGGTTGTCGGACTCATCAAGCACAAGCTCGTTGTACTCGATGCATTCGCCCTTGACGGGCTGCTTATCCTTCATTGCGGGATGCTGAGCGACGATTTGGATCCACTCGTTCTCAATGGCCTGACGGAAGAGCTCAGGGAAGTCGTACACGTATTGGGTCCCCATGATGTGAGCCTTGTAGCGCTTTGGTTGTAGAGCACCCTTGGTCTCGTAAGATGTCGACACGGGGCGCAAATGCATCGAACCGATCTTGCGAGTGCCGCCAATGCTGTGGAACAACCATTCACTCGACCTCTCGGACTTGCGCTCTTCATACAGCTCAACGTCGATGACATATCCTGAGGTGTTTGTGATGTTGACGCGCATCGGGAATGGCTTGCCAGTGTCGGGGTCGGTGCAGACCAGGCGAATCTCAGCACCAGTGACCCGCAGCCTCCAAGCGCGGCGACCAAAGCGATCCAAGAAACCACCTAGTGCCTCCTCAACCTCCTTTGGTGCAAGCGGGAACACAGTGGAGAAGTTGATGAAGATGTGGTTGAGATCGGATCCGTTGTTGCCAACAATTTCCATGGCGTCAAGGATGTCGTTCATGAGGCGGTCGGCCTCAGAGAGCATGTATTCAACAGTTGGGATGTCTTCGCGAAGATGTCCCGGTCTGACTGTAGCACGGGTGAAGTAGCGCTTGTCACTCTCTGCGTTCTTGCCGATCGCTTCATACATGTGGATGTTTCGGTTCTCCGTGAACACTGGCTTGGTGTTGAATTTAGACAGACGTCCAAGCTCAAGCTGGAATGCAAGCGCAGGCTCAATGTGGCGGATCTGGGTGTCTTCCTCGTAGGTGGGACCACGGAAGGTGTAGTATCCTGGGTATGTGCCATCCTTGTGACCACAGATGAATGTCAGACGACGCACGCGGCGAGCGAGGAGCTCATCCTTGAAGTCTTTGACAATCGGGAGCAGACGCGAGAGGATTTCCTTGTCATCAATGGATTCTGCGTCGCGCACGGCAACGTTGCAGACAGCGGTGAGCTCTTCGTCGCTCTGTGGAGCAGTGACACCAGCTCCACCCCGTCTCTTAGACAGATCCGCGCTGAGGGTGTTACCATCAGCTCTCGTCTTCTGTCCAGCAGCGACTGGGAATGCCTCAAGAGCCTTCATGAGATACTCATCAGCCTCGTCGATGAAAGGCACTGGTACGACTGCACCGCGACGGCTAGGCTCTCCAACACCAGCTTGGCGACCAATGTAGCTCATGTCGCTGATGGAGTGGACTCTGCCCAGACCCTCAGCTGGTGTGCCCGGCTCAGATGGGTGCGATGATGCAACTGGTAAACCAAATTCGGCTTCTCCGACCTTCCTGAGGGCAAAGTCCCAAGCCAGGACGTAGGGCACATCGTTGTCTGTCAAGTACTCCAAGGATCTGAGGTTGTACGCGCGATAAGCACGGCGAGTGTACACCTCCAGAGCGGCAAGAGATACCCATGGATCTTGGTGAACGAAGAAGTGTGGAAGGACATCAAAGACCGTGAACTTGGAGTCCACGACCTCCTTGATGACCTCAAAGTTGGGCTCTCTGTGTTCCCAGCCACTCTCACCGTACCTCGACTCCAGGACCGCGGAGCGCAGGATGTGTTCCATCTGCGAAGTGCGCTCCTCAAGCGACGGCATGGCGCACTGGATCAGCAACTCGCGAGCCTTCAACGACACCTTCGCCGTGGCGCGACCTTCGAGCTCTGCGAGTTTCTGTAGAGATGGGCGGAAGTATTTGGCGACATTTCCAACACCTGGTCGGTTTGGCTTGAACTGGTCAAGAATGGCAACCATAAGGCTGTTCTTCGCGCTGGCTCTTGTGTGTGACAGTACGGTCTGCACTACACTTGCAGTCTTGTCCTTGTTGGCGTCACGCAGGGAGAGTACAATCTCCTCGTCGCGGCTCTGCCTTGCGGAGAATATGCTTTCCACAGCGTAGTATTGCTCGAAAAGCTCGATGAAGACAGCAAACTCGTGTGCCTTGAGGCCATCCTCGTATTTCGTGATGATGTCCGTCAGCGGTGTAAGTGCGCTTCGAAGAAGCTCAGCGTCACCTGCGGATACGTTTTCGGCCAAGAAGCGGTCGAAAGTCTTCCGGATCTGCTTCGCAGGGAATTCGGCCTTGCGATTGTGTGCACGCTCAACAAGTTGCTCGAACGCAGTGTCGAGCTTCTGCGGCATACGCGAGTGTAATGCGGAGGCTTGCGCATTCCACTCTCCGTATGGTAGTTCTGGGTCTCGGAGTACAGCAATGAAGTCCTTCAATGTTTGCTGCATGATGATCGAGTTGTCATAGCCCTGCAGGATGCTCTGCAGAACGCCCTTGAGGAAAGCGAATCGCTGCGGTGGCTTCGTGCCCAGCACAACTGGTGTCCCCATCTCTGGCAATTGGCCCAAGAATGGCTGCGCAGACTTCACCTTGGTAGGATCATCAAGCGCCAAGATTCCGAGAATGTCTCCCGCTTGAAGTGTTGCGCCTGGCTGCTTGATGAGGTTGACATGGCCGTCCTCTTGTGCAAGGAGCGGCATGTACATCTTCATGACCTCAACCTCAGCGAAGGCTTGTCCCTTCTTGACGTGCTCACCATTCTCAACAGCATACTTGACAAGCTTTCCAGGAGATGGAGTCCTGAGCTGTGTCGGGTCGTTTTCTTGCTCAAGCAGGCAGGTCTTGCCATCAACGGACATGCGGATGGCGCCGACTTCCTCCTTCCAGTAGACGCTATGTGATCGGCCCCCAAGGAGTACAAGGAGACCACCATCTGAAAGTGCTCGAATGCCGACCAGTGCCTTGCTGCCGTTGACGAACAGAGTGTACGTGTCTGGGCCAGATCGCGTTGCCGTAAACTTGTACTTGTTGCCCTCGTAGATGAACTCTACCGGGAAGACTGTCCTCAGAATGTCCTTGCTGGGGACTTGCCCCTTGTCGAGACCTTTCTTGTATTCATTCATACACTCCTCACCGGCCACGTGGGCCTTTGTAACAGCACCGCAAACCACAGCGATCATGGGATCTGGTCGCTCGGCTGTCAACCTCTTGCTGATCAGCTCGTCGAGCCAGCCCGTTGTGATGGTGTTGTCCTCGAATGCGGGAGTCTCCAACAGCTTGATGAGATACTCGACCGTTGTCCTGAAGTCACCACGAATGCTCAGCTCTTTCAGTGCAACGACCATGTGCTTTCGTGAGGCCTGTCTGTTCTCGCCGTACGCGAAGATGTGACCGAATTGGGAATCGGAGAAGTTGTGGATGGCGGATGCAGCGCCGACTGAGAAGTAGCCCCAGACATTTGAACTCGATCGGAAGTTCAGCTCGTGCATAGTACCAGAGGATGGCTTGAAGCCCTCGCCAGGATCTTCGGAAGTGATACGGCAAGCTGTGCAGTGTCCCTTTGGCTGAGGTCGTCGCTGCAACTGCGAGGCGCCCTCCTTCTCGAAGTTGAAGTCGATCTCGGTCTGTGTGCGTGGGTCCGCGCCGTAGAGCAAGCGAATGTCACGGATGCGGTGAAGTGGGATGCCCATGGCGACCATGAGCTGAGCAGCTGGGATGTTGACACCTGACACCATCTCGGTGGTGGGGTGCTCGACTTGAAGACGTGGGTTCAATTCGAGGAAGTAGAACTTGTCGTCTGCGTGGGAGTAGAGGTACTCGACTGTACCAGCGGAAACGTAGCCAACGAGTCTGCCGAGAGACACGGCGGCATCAGCCATCTGCTGGAAGGTCTTTTGTCCAGCAATTGTTACTGGCGCCTCCTCAATGATTTTCTGATGTCTTCGCTGCACTGAGCAGTCACGGCCGAAGATGGAGATGTTGTTGCCGTACTGGTCGGCCAGGAGCTGCACCTCCAGATGCCTGGCATTGGCACCAAGCTTCATGATGAAGATGGGCGATCCAGGAATTTCGCTTGCTGCGGCCTTGTACAGAGCTTCGAAACCGTCTTCGCTCTCGACCTTTCGAATACCCTTACCACCACCTCCTTCTGATGCCTTCACCATGACTGGGAAGCCAATCTTCTTGGCTGATTCCAGACCCTCTTGCCATGACTTGACGCAGCCCTTGGCGTACGTCTCGTCGTCGACAGTCACAATGTTGTTGTCGTCCACCACAACGCGGTCGACGCCGGTTCCTGACCACGGGATACAGGGCACCTTGGCGTGCTGTGCGACAATCGTTGAGGAAATCTTGTCACCAAGCGATCTCATGGCCGAGCCTGGAGGTCCGATGAAGACGATCTTTTTGGGCGAGGCAGCGAGGGATTCGGGGAGCTTGGGGTTTTCTGAGGCGTGTCCCCTAAAGAAGATGCTGTCAGCTAGCTGCTCTTCCAGTCAGTCCTCTCAGCATGCTTCCACACTCACCACCCTGCCCAGACTGCGTGCACATTCATGCGCTCCGCAATGTCGACAATGAGCTCCACATTGGCATAGTTGTTGTTATTGGTACCACCTGGCACCTCGACATACTGATCAGCCATTCTGATGTAGTCGGCGTTGGCACCCAGATCTTCCGGCGTAGCCATCACAGTGAACTGGATGGCCCGCTCGTCGCCGAACGTTTCGTATGCCCATTTTCGCACAGATCGAATCTCCTTGACTGCTGCGATACCGTTGTTGGCAATCAGAACCTACGCTTGCGGTCAGCTTTGCGCTCGAGCTAGATTGTGCCAAGACGACCATTGTGAACTCGAATGTGTCAGATCTGCTCAGTTTCTGCTGGAATACGTACGCTCGTAATGACCGTGTGGCCATCGTGTGCAGCTACAAAGTCCTTCACTTTGCTAGGCGTCGCATTCGAGAGCTCGTTACCGCCAATGAAGTGAGGTGCCAGATTGTACTTTGCTGCCATCTTGCTGGGATAGCCGTTTGTGTGACCATTGGTCTTGGGTGCTCCTCCGACTGCGTCGGCCATATTCGCAGTCGTTGCCGTTTGAGTGTAGAGCTCGAATTTGCTGTAAGAATGAGCAAAAGGCCAGGGAAGCAGCGCCGGTTCTCCTCTGCGGCGATCTGCAGCCGATGTCCCACCTTTACCCGGAGAGACACTCGATGGACTCGAAACTGCGGGTGGGCAAGTGTACAGTCTCGTTTGTGGAGGATCAATGTTTCTCCAACTCCTCACGCTGTGTGCAAGTGACGCAGTGAAAAGTATGTCGGCAGTATAGCAAGTAGTGCGCGCGTGCTA
This sequence comes from Dothistroma septosporum, assembly GCA_002236755.2. Lineage (NCBI taxonomy): Eukaryota > Fungi > Ascomycota > Dothideomycetes > Mycosphaerellales > Mycosphaerellaceae > Dothistroma > Dothistroma septosporum. The sequence continues at coordinate 2,511,397 of NBZP02000035.1, read as the reverse complement.
GTCCCAAGTAGCTTAAGAAAGCAAAGCTCTCCCCGTAATTAGTTGTTGCAGAGGGTGATGATGTCGGCGCTACCAAAACGAAGGCCAAACAGAACAGCACAGCAGCACGGAACAATGAGGTGAGGGAGGGAGAGGGAGAGTGCAAGAGGAGCAGAAGGTCACCGGAGAGAGTGGTCTTCGGCGGAGAGCAGCGTCGGTAATATGTACATGTATGCCAGGTGTGCTCGATCCTCACCAACACAATTTCGTCCCGAACGGCATTCACGTTGACCACTGCGCGATACCCGAACTGGCGTACTCCACCCCAGCTTCTTACTCCGTCACCCGCACAACACGCTTCCCACGCGCATCGGCACCCTGCCAGACATGACACGGGCGGCAACGGAAGTTTGACACGCTCACTCAGCAGCTGCGATGCCAGTCCTGTCAGCCGCATTGAGAAGCATTGGGGCCATGGCATCCACCGGAGCTGTGGGTGAGCACAACAGAGCGCGTGTTGAACCAACTCTCCGCAATCGTCATGCAGCAGGACCCTGGCCACGCGCTGCGCATCGTGCTGGTTGGGACTACGACCAAATCTGCAAGGTACCACCGCTCTGCGCCAGAAACCAGAACCCCATCATCTCAACAGTCTCGCTGCGAAGCTACAAAACCACAACTCTCTTCTTCACCTTCATCATCCCGATCAAATATGAAAACATTCACCTTACACACTTTCGGGCCCTCCATCTCAGCACTGACCCTCGCGGGATCCCATTCCTTGCCGTCCATCACCTCGTGGTTTGTCCGCGATCCGAAGCTGTACGCCCAAAGCGTGCTAAACTTAGTCCGGCAACAGCGTCACGACTGATTCAATAGGTGAAGAGAAGCCACACCTACACAAGCACGACTCGGCTCTCCTCTACGGACCGACAATCATGAAGAATCGTAGCGACCTCTTATCAAGAAAGGCATACTTCTGAGTTCTGACCTGCTGACCGTCATTTTCAAGTGATCTGTCGTACAGGACACCAGCGTCGATCTATTCTCCGACATCAAGACCGGTCCGGAAGACAGGTTCAAGCAGACCCGATTCTCGCTATCCGACTTTCCGCGAGGAGCATACAACGTTGATCGAGCTTCCAAAACACCACACACACGCACGCTTTATCCAACCACCGTATTTACTCATGTAATATTTCGCCCTCCTCGCCACTGTGAAATCGCAAACAAAACACTACACTGAACACTGTCGTTCTCGTTGCTTCACCAAGCACTACTCCGCAGATCTCCAACATGGATCGCTCGAAAACGAGAACGACGACAACATTCATTCGGAATTGGTGAGCGCACGGATCAGTTGGATTTGACACCGCGATGCGCGGCAATACCGGCCACCCAAGTTAGCGACTAATCGTGATCGAAATGCTGTACAACATCTGTCGATTGTGTGAGACACAGGCCAGACATGAAGCTCAAGTCGGAAGAATGTGCATTCATGCCAGCGTAAGTAACTCCGAAACGCAAAGCTGGCTTGAACGGGCGCGACCATCGGCTTTTTCTAGCAACAGTCATCAAGGTAAGCACGAAAGAGAGACGAGCACATCATGCATGCATATGGAGTATCTCAACAACACACACTACATCTGCATCCGCATCCGTAACATCGTCATCAATCCCCTCTCATACTTCAGCAACAAACCCGCCCTCCACCTCTTCCGTACTGCAGCCCACCTGAGCACTGGTACATAGTATCAACGCTGTACTAAACATATACAACAACCTCTCGCTCTGTCTCCCGCTTGCTTGCTCACTCACATCCACCACATCAAAACGTCTCCCCAACATCCTCAACCTTGCTCCTCATCGGCGGCGGCCTCATCTCCCCCACTCCCTCCCTCAGCGCAACACTCGTCGTAGTCCTCCGAAGTCCATTCGCCGCCGTAACACTCTTCCCCAAATCCGGCCTTGCCCCACTGACACTCTTACTGAAATCCGGTCTGCTCCCATTGACACTCTTACCAAACGCCGCAGACCCGGGACTTGGGATCGAGCTCTTCTCCAGCGTCAAGCGTCTGCTAGGAGTTCGCGCTGTGGACACGTCTTCACTTTCAGTCGTCCGCTGTCGGCGAATTTCGCTCACGCTCAAGCTGGGCCGATGGCCTGGCGCGTAGCTTCCGCCTAGGCTGGAGCGAGGTCTGCCGGGGATTGATGATTCGGCTGCTCGAGAGGAGGCTGTCGTGCTAGAGTAATGGCCGAGTTCGGTTCGTGCGCCAGATCTACTGGGTGGACGGTCGGATTGAGATGCCATGCTCATTCGGCTGCTAGGGCGGCCCATGGAGATTCTTGATGAAGGACGTTCCATGGCCGATGGTGGTCGCTCGGGAATTTCTGATCTATGCGCTGCTTGTGACGCTGGTCTTGGTATACCGAAAGATAAACGCTTGATGTGACTCTCGCGTCTTAGGGGAGGATATGCGGAATCCTCAATCTCCTCCAGTATCGAAGTGTCGTCGATAGTTGAGTTCGTCCTACTCGCGCTTGGACGCTTGCTGCTCCGACGGACTGTCACTGAAGATGGGATGCTCTCTCCCAGCGCTGAGCCAGCACGAGGAGAGTTCTTTGGTGTGCTGCCTGGAGCCGGCAGTTTCGACCTCGCGTTCTGCACGCGTTCCTCAATCTTCTGCATCCTGCCGATCAAGCCTCTGATCTGATACAGCGAGTCTGAACGGGGTAGTCTTTCTTGCGCATTGCTAGCTCTTGCGACCTTGGGCCTGCTTGGTGGCTTCATGGACCTCGCGTCCGACGCTGCAGTGTTTGTGCTAGACGCCTGTGAAGGTCCTCTTCGGTGACCACCGGAAACCCCTCGCGCGCCAATCAATGATGCGCGTGGTGTTGCAGAATCCGGTATCATCGACCTCTTCCTCACTGGTGCCGGTGTTCGCTGTTCTGCCTTTGCACTCGCTAGCACATCTGACAAAGGTGGTGATGGTGGTGTCGGTGCATCTGAGGCTGTGTCAGACTTCGAAGGCGGCGTCGACGCTGTTGGTGACAAGGGTGTGATACCGCTCGCGTCGCTCCCTGCATCACTTCCACCACTTCTCGCGCGCAGGTTTTCCACTGCCAGTGACGCCGGCTTGTTCGCCCTGAGAGCCTCCAAGTTCTGCTGCGCAAGGCGAAGCTTCTCCAAAGTAATCTCATTCTCAACCTTGAGGTCACTCAGCTCGTCTCGCAACCGTTGTGTCTCAATCCTGAGCGCTTCTCGTTCCTGTTCACCCTGTTTGATCGTCTCCTCGAACAGTACCCCGCGCTCGATCGCCGCATTGTACTTGGTCTCCATATCTTCCAGGCTGGTCTCTGTGTTGCGCGCCTGTCGTTCGTAATCGTCATTCATGACTTCGGTATCTCGTAGCTGGAGTTGCAGCGAGCGGTTCTCCTCGCGCATCTTCGTGATCTCCTTCTGCAGCTGGTTCTGCGCATTGTTGGCCTCAGTTTTCGACTGCTTGTGCTTCGTCTTCCACTCTTCCACCTCGAAGTTCAGCTTCTCTACCTGTTCCTTCCATTTCCGCTCATTCTTCTCGGCCGTCTCGACATCTTTCTCAAGTTGCTCCTCGAGGTCCTTGCTCGAAGCCTGGAAGTCAGAGAGATCTGTTTCCAGCTGCGAGTACTGTGTCTTGTACCATTCCAGTTGTTCCTTCAAGTCCGCGCCAGGACGCAGCGGCGAAGACATGCTGGAGGACGTCGCGCGTTTCTAGCGTCGCATTGCATGCGCCAGTCTCGGGCGAATTATGTGGGACGTGAAGTCAAGTATGAGAGTTATGTACAGCCTTGGAAGTATCCCGGTCGTTGGCTGCCTGGTCGATGTGAGGTCTGGTTGTTTTGGTCTCGATTGTTTCCGATCCAGGCGCAATCTCCAAATATCGATAATGTCGCGTCAGTCTTGTGATCCAGTATGTCGCGTCGCGTCGTCGTAGGTCCAGTGCACGTCCAGATGTCGTTGCGGTTGTCGTCGTGGCTGGCAGCCGTGGTCGTGGCTGCTATGTCTCAGGAGTTCATCGCGCAAGGTTCGGGTTGGCGACGTCAATGTACACAACCGTTGCTCGGAGCGATCTCTTAGTGATCTTGGCGACAGTCACGTGGCAGTCCTAGCGCAGAGATCGTCGAACCTCTAAAGATCACAGCATCTTTTCGACGTGAGTTTTGTCCCATTGACTACGTTCTAGTGCACCAGTACTTTTATGCAGTGTTTGGTGCTGCACCACTTCGACAATCGCTCTTTCTCGGGAGCGGTCCCTTGGCGCAGTCTTGCCGTTAGCGCAGCGGGCAAGAAAGGAGTATTGACCACAACAACTTCTTTGCATTTCTCCTTCCAGCATGTGGAAGCGCAAATGATATCCTTCTCTCATGCTTCGACACCGTCACACTAATCTTGTCTCGGGCTGGGAAATTGAATAGCACACTGCCAAAAGCACGATCACGACCTTTACGAATCACGATACCAACGACGGAAACACACCGGGCTTAGACATTCCTGAGCACCTGGAGCTATTATCTTATTGTACGACTACGACTCCCATAGCGCTATGGCAGACTTTGCTTTCACCCGCCAGGAAGATGTCCGATCTGGTAAGTATCTCTGCTGCCAAGGCCCGTGAATCCTGTGCAATCCCAGGTCGATGAGGTCGACTCGACAAGCTGACGCCTATCAGAAACGACCAAAATCGTACCTCTGACCTGCCATGGACACTCTCGGCCTATCACCCATCTCTCTTTCTCTGCGCTAATCTCAGGCTCTGCTTCCTCATCGCAGTTTTACATCATCTCAGCATGCAAGGACAATAACCCCATGCTCCGCGATGGTCTTACAGGAGACTGGATCGGCACTTTCATTGGCCACAAAGGCGCTGTCTGGAGCGCAAGACTATCCGAAGATGCCACTTTAGCGGCGACTGGCTCTGCCGATTTCTCGGCCAAGGTCTGGGACACCTTCACGGGCGAGACTCTCCACACGCTGCAGCACAATCACATTGTGCGAGCAGTCGCCTTCCCTCCACAATCTCGCCCACAGATTCTGGCTACCGGCGGCATGGAGAAGAAGCTGCGAATATTTGACCTGTCCCGTACCGTGCAGACACCTGTCAGCACGCCCGGCGGGAGCACAACCGCGGGCCTCAACGGGTCTGCGGAAGCACCGCCCTCGTTTGAAATAGGAAGTGGCGAGCATCAAGGTGCCATCAAATCCATCGTTTGGTCGCGAGACCCAAACACTGTCATCACCGCCGCAGACGACAAGAAAATTCGCTGGTACGACCTCCGAGCTCGCAGCTCCATCGCATCCCATGACATTGAAGGTCTCCCTGGATCATGTGAGCTGAACACAGGTTTACCTGGTCATCAAGAAGGGATCGTCAGCGTAGCTGCAGGCAAGAACATCTACTTTTTCGATGGCGGCAGTCCGGGTCAACTCATCAAACATATTCAAACAGAGCGTGAAGTCGCAAGTGTTGCTCTGAATGGCGAAGCCAAGCGCTTTGTCACAGGATCTCCCAACGACACTTGGGTGCATGTCTGGGACTTCGAGAGTGAGCAGGAACTCGAGACGGGCCGAGGTCACCATGGCCCTGTGTGGACCACATGTTTCAGCAAAGACGGCAAGCTGTATGCAACTGGAAGCGAGGACGGGACTGTAAAATTGTGGAAATTCACCGATGGGGCATATGGACTCTGGCGATGATGACAGTAAGATTGTGCGCGAGCACGAATGCAAGTCAATCCACAACCAACAAAGCTACGGAATCATGGATCGGACTGCCGTAGCAAGTATGGCGGTGCAATAACGCGTTTGGCTATCGGCCCGTATGAAGCTCTCTCGCAAGCCTGCATCGGGTGGAAAGTGTCAGGGAGCAGGCATCAACGAAAGACTTATAGGGATCATGGCGGCACGATCGGCCTTTTTCGCGAGCCAAATGACGTTCTAGATTGATCTTCTGCGGCTCTACAGGAACGACACCTCACGACTACCCTTAGGGCAGCTTGCTGACTAAGAGAACAATGGACTGACGCTACCAGTTATGGTGATACAACAACGATTGATAACATCGCGAGACTACCGTCCAACGCGCGATGCATCACACACAACGCGCTAGGGAAGTCAGGACTGTTAAGACGCGATCTCGGCATTATTCAGCCAGTCACGACTCGTCACACCATTAGATAACGAAAGCGTATCGTCCTAGCAACATGACTCGTTAGAAATCAACCCCATAAACTCTACAACACTCCATCATCGCTCCAACCAACAAGAAAACTGCCCCGTCTCGCGGCCTATCACTCCCACACGCCCACCCCATCGTGCAACCAACCAACGCCCAAACATTCCCACACAGCATCAACACCCACCACTTCCAATGCCAGCAACAAATAACGTTCATATTCCCAAAAGTCCAGTCAATCCTTTTCGACAGAATGCATATGATCGTCGCAAGAGTCGCAAGAATCACAAGTATAATCGAAAGCTTGTCGATCAAAGAAGCCATTCATCCCTGTCAATAGTCCCAGTGTGTGAAGAATAGTAGTACTGTATATGTCTCGGGAGATACAAATCACGCAATTATGCAGCTTCGCGAGAAAAGGCTAAAGACCATAAAGCTTGCACGACTCGTCAGTCACCTATTATAGGCACGACACGACTGATCATGCCGTTGACTAGCGTTTACTGTCTTTGTGATTGTATCAGTATCAGTAGTAGGGACGCGTTATTTGTTGTCCAGATCACGAATAACTCTCGTATATGGCGTGAAGATCCATTATTCAAGTCCACGTAATTTAGGCGCGGACCGTGAATACACCATGTCTATCTACTCATTCATAACAAACCCAATTGAAAGAGCAAAAGACACAGAGAAGAGAAAAGCGATGAGAATTTTGCATACTGCTCCAAATCAATGCAACACAGCTCAGTCAACATGAAAACAACAATAGAAGAAGCACTCGGTACAGGCCGTAAATGTGACTGTGTCCTCCCCTCGTTCCCCTCCACCTTTGTGAAGGAAGTAGTAATACGCAGCGACAGACCTTTCCCTCCCCCTGCGGTACCATTTTCCGATATATTCCCATGCATTGGATCGTGTACTCCCTTCCTGTCCAGCAAGAAAGATAAACAATACACGCTCCTCGCGTAATGCCTGCCATGTCTCCTGCCCACATGCTGTTTTCCCATACAATCCAAGAGTGATGCTGCATTCCGCGTGTGAAAAAAGGAGAAAGACGGCCCGCACTGTGTAGAGAGGCCGCGTTGAAATCGACGATAATCATTCCAACTGGAATGTGGTAGTGATGATGATGATGGTGGGAAACGAGTCCGCGCAATAGTCCAATGGTCGAGAGCACGCTATGCTGATGCGTTCTGCTCTGTCCGCCGTGTATATGACCCCAATGTAAGGTCCAGTCTGTAGAAGCGAATCGAGTGTGATGTCCGCATGGTAACGCCGAGTAGGTCAACAATCCGATTGTTTTTGCCCATAGTATACCCGTTTCGCGCAAAGGGGGGAATCTCGCACAATATGAGGAAGAACAAACACTAAGCCTCCGGTGGAATATGCCGCGAAAAACGTGTCCGTGCGCCGATCGTGCGGTAAGATGTGATTCAGTAAGACATGATCGCGTGCAGTTGTCGTGAAGAGTATGACGACGTGGCCATGAGAAAGAAATTCCGAGACAGCTGTCAGCTATCGGCCATTTTGATAGTGGTGGAAGTTGTAGCCATTCGAGAGGTCGCCGTTTTGATACGAGGCCTCGTGCTGTTGATTGAGTTGCCCGTTCTGATAGTCGCGTCCGACTTCTTGTGCATAGTGCTGGCCGTTATGGTATGGTTGCTGCTGGGCGATAGAGAAGCTCTTGCGGGTGTCCTTGCCAAACGTTCCGTTACCCATTGATGGTGGTATACCACCGGAGAAGCCGCCCCTAGGACCCATTTGGGACATGAAGTCGCTCGGAGCCGCGCCGAAGGCATTGCTGAACATGCTATCCGCAGCACCTGGCGGAGATGGGCGATACTGGCCAGCGCCGTTGACGAAGTTGGATGGAGATCCGAGACCAGGCGGAGGACCAGACACAGCGCTCAGAGCTCCGAATCCAGGTGACATGGCCTGAGGTGACATGACCGCGTTTGGCCCAAGACCGTTCGTTTGTCCAGTACGAACGCCCAGGGGGTTCTTGGAGAAGCTCAACCGAATACCACCCTTGACGCTGTTGTGCAAAGGGTGCCCGTACAGCTCGTTGAGAGCCTTTGTCGCGAACGAAATGTCTTCGAACTCGACGAAACACATCGGTCCATTCTGCTTAGTCCTAAAGCACAGCCTTCGGTACCCACGCTGCTTCATGAACAGCGATTTCAACTCGTCTTCAGAAGTGTCGACCGGGAGGTTGCCCACGTAGAGTGTGTTGCAAGGCGGGTTCTGGTCGGCGGGATTGACCGGTGGATATTGCACCTTGGGGTATGTTGACATGTATGAACCATTTTGATTAGCACCTGGACCTGCGGCGGCACTTGAGCCGTGCCCAGGATTTCCTCGGGGCGAATGGTAATCATTTGCGACAGGACTTCCGATGTCGTTGTGCATACCATTTGTGTTGCCACTCAAAGAGAGGCTGCCGAATTGGGCCACTGGAACTGAAGAATAGGTAGCCCTGCGTCCAGCAGATTGCTGGCCGCTCTTTGCGTAAGCTACGGGGTCTTTGAGCAGCTCACCAGTCTCATCGTCCCCATTATCATCGTTGATCATTGATTTGCCGCTGACACGATGGCTGCCATTGACACCGTTCGCCAGTGGTGATTGAGGCGAGAACAGGTTCTGATAATGAGCACTGTTCTCGGGAAGTGGAAAGTCGCCATTGCTTCCGGAATTTGGAGTTGGTAGAGGCGGCGAGACTTTGTCATTCGGAAGGAATGTACTGTTGAACCTTGACCTCCCGGGTGGTGCACCGCCAGAGCTGGCAGAGGACGTAGAGCTCGTTTGCGTGCGCGAAGTATGGCCATCGATGGTGTTGCGCCTCTCGAAGGCTCCTATTGCACTGGAGTTGTGCGCTTCCACGATCATGTTGGCCTCTTTGGTCGCGTTTGGCTTTCCGTGCAGCTTCTGTTGCGCATCCAAGGCACCCTTCGGGGTCTGAAAGTAAGCAATGGCCGTAGCAAACCCGTTGTCGTCTGGATATGGGGAGTGAGTGAACTCTGCCTGAAGAAGCTCCTCTGCAAAAAGAAGCATGCTGTTGAGCGCCGCTGAATCGACGGTTCGTGGTAGTCTACGGATCAATACCGCAGGGGCGTGTCGTAGATCGAATGCAAAACTGGCCGGATCAGAGGCACTGGGGATTAGTGCAGGCATGGCAGTCTTGCGATCTGGGAAGTGTCGCTCGGCCGTGGGAGAATTGCCGTAGATCTGGGCGGTGCCAGCGGTAGCAGATGGCTGGCTAAAGACGTCGGATTTTGTAGATGGTGTCGGCGGCGATATGCTGTTGTTTGTACTGTACGTGCTACGTGCATACATGGCGGGTTGCTGGGAGCGATTGATATTATTGGGTGGCTTTGGCGGATCGCCCATTGCGATCACTATATCGGAACAGAGATGTCGGGTACCTGAGGCAGAGGGGCTGATGATGGTGCATCAACGGCCACCCACGGTCCGTGGGCAGTCCGTACGCGGGTCCCGGAGAAGGCGCGAATGCTCGGTGGCGCGTATCTGCTGAACTGACGCCGTCGTCGGTCAACACCTGATTCGCGCAGGCAGCGCAGCAGAGCATATAGATGCTGATGAGAGGACGTAGAGCCGAGCGTACGCGCGACCGTCGGAGCAAGCTGCGATGGTGAGCGCCACGGATCCAGTGTGCTGGCAGGAATGCGCCGGAAGGTGGAGGGATCCAGGACAATGGATGAGGATAGAAGGTGGATGAGGGACCGAAGCCTCGACGCAATGCCAGCAGACAGAACACGCGGGCCGGATGAGTGACGCGACGGGGAGGAGGGTGTGGTATGGTGAGCTGCAGGTCAGGCAGATGAACCTTTGGCGTTGTCAGGCCGGATTGGGGCAGCGTCAGGCAAAGAGCGCGATCGGCGGGTACGATGCGACGGTGGGTACTAAGACAAGCGACTGACGCGCAGTGCAATGCAACGCACAGCGCGGTGTGCTTCTGATGAGCGCAGGTGTGGTGTGTGAAAGGTGAAGATGCGAATCGGCAGGCGAGCAGGCCGCAGTAGCAGCCACCTCAGCACCTCACGCCGTCTGCTGCTGCGTGCGCGCGCGGGAACTTTGACGGGGTGGAAGGAGTGAAGGTACCGTACGCTCGGGGCAGGCGCGTTGGACTCGACAACAAGGCACAGGCCCAATCACGATAAGGCCAGCGCTGTGTGGCCTGTGGCTGGTGCTATCCCTGCAACCGCGCTTGCATCCGGTCGATTGTGGGGTCGGAAAGACAGGGCGAGAAAGTTGTTGTTGGTAACGAACGTTGCGACCCGCGTCTCGCACTCGATATCGTCGTCTACGCTTGCTGCTTTGCCACAGTGGTGATTCAGCATCGACCGAGCAGCGCTGATTGCTCGTCGACGTGAGCTCTCCAGCACCGGGGGTCCATCCACACCGACCGCAGGTCAGCTGTGTTGCGGCACTAAGCCCCGGGGAAGCTCTGCCGAACGACACTACCCGGCCGGCACTCGCTTGACGGGACTGCAGTCTGCAAGGCAAGCTGATGGGAGCCTTCAGCCTTCAGCCCACCGCTTTGCTTCGCGAGGTTCGAGACCTATGACAACCACATGCAGCGATAGAGCAGCATCAATTACGCGACTTGTAACAAAGCTGCGAGAGGCTCTTCGTTCTGTCGCATGTGGTTATCGCATCGCCCATTGCGGCCAATGCAACAAAAGTTCTGGCGTCTCGCAACGGCTGTCGTTTTACTTGGGCGCAGCAGCACATGTTTAGACTTTCTTCGCCAACTGAACTCTGTTCCGCCGCACCCTCGCACGCCCCTGTGATTCGAGGAGGCCGGGCCAGCGTGACCGTCTGGCGCACGACGCTCTCTTCACCACTCTACACGGATCGCGCCGTCAGTGTGGAGCTGCGCATTCTGGCTCTGGACAGGGAACACGCACTCGAATCGGCGCACATACACCTGCTATCTACACTTTCGCGCCGCAGATCCCGCCAACAAGCACTCCTTGTCGCTGCCCTCGCTGTTCCGCTACCCCACCATCCAGTACACGATACACACCACCACTGGACCGGCATCTCACTTTCAAGCATTGGAGCTAACGACACCAGCTCCACAGGAAGGGCGTGGGCTTGCATGAATATAGCCAATCATGTGCCACATGGAGGCGATGTCTCTGCGCCGCCTCTCGTGGATCATCTTTTCGCGAACGATTCCATCGCCCGAGTGGGAACATCTTGCGCCATCCTTGTGCCGCCGGGATGTACTTTTCAGCGTGTGCTTCACCCTGCCTCGAGAGCATTAAGATCGCACACATGCGACTAATGCACCCTCGCCGACTGCGCTGCGCTGCGTTGCCAGTGACTCGCTGGTCTCCTCCGACCCGCAGGACCCCAATGCTGGCGCACAGACCTCGGTCACACCAACGCCGCGAAACTTGGAATCGAATACCAAAAGTGTCCTTTGTGCAACCACATGATGAGCTCGTGGCTTTCGGCTACCTGCAGGATATGCGTGGGTATTCAAGGTAAGGTAGGTACGCCCCTGTGCCGGATCCCTTGGTCGCGGGACATGCTGTCACCTTCAACATCATGGGACACATACTGCTTTGGCATTGGCTCGTCCCGACACAGAAAGTAGTACGTAGGAGAACAAACACACGTGTCGAATGCCGCGCAACAGCGGAGGATCACTGGCCGGCGACCTGCTGCCATCATGACATGTTCTCGTAGCCTCAGAGTACATGCCGTCAGACTACTCGCTCACGGTCCGTCGCCATCAGATGCCACCTCACTTGAAACCAACCCATGTAACGCGGCAGCGTTGAGAACTCAGCGTGAAGCATACTTCTCGGCGCCGCTTCACTTGCAGCCATTCAATCCAAGCACGGCGTGCATGGATCCGACTTCACCCTCCATTCGGGTCTCCTTCGATGTGGCAGACATCGTCCAGCCCACTCAGCAACTGCGCCTCGGCGTGGGACAAGAGTGCCTTGTGGCTAATCATCTACTACAGCGGCATAATACATTCGAGCGCGATGGTCCACTTGCCAATCAAATTGCGATTATGACCAGTCAATGCGCCAACCGCTTACATCATTGCTTCTTCGGCACTCCAGGACTGGCCTTCTTCTCACTACCAGCGCCAGCCTTGCTCTGGCTTGATGACTCTGGCTTGCTCTCAATCTTCACATCAAACGTGTCCTTGCCGATTCCAGAATTTGCCATCAACCTCAATACCGCTTCCGCATTATCATCGGTCAACAAAGTGTCCTTCACCCACAGCTGCTTGTCTCGGCCTTCACTGGCCCATTTGACCTTGACTTCGGAAACAGTATCCTTGCTCTCCTTGCTCTTATATTTGCTCAGGACCTCGGCGCAGTTCGGCGACTCCGCGCACGCTCCTATGGCTTTCTTAATGTCATTCAACCCGAAGCCTGGGTTCACCAGGATCACTGCGAGATAAAGTCTTCAGCGATGTCCCCGGCTGGATCGTGGGATGTTGGTGCTATTCTTGGTACCTACCTTCATGTCTGTTGGATCCATCGATCGTGAACAGAACTGGAAAATCGTGCTGGCCTGACATTGATGTACCTCCAGAGCTTGTACTCTTCGCAGGACGTTGTGGACGCTGTGCCATAGGACACTAGGAGCTGCAATGATCGTCGGACTTGACCCGCGTGTGAGGTCGGAGCTGAAAAAATTGACACGTGCTTTCACGTGCACAACAACGGCGAGGTGCGTTCGGACTTCTTGAGTGGTATTCTGATTGAGCTACAGGTACAAGTTGTGAGTTGTTTGATCGAACGCCGCAAGATGCTGTCGCACAGATGGTGTGAAGGAAGCTTGTTTCACCGTCATCATTGGTCTCCTGCATCCCTGTCAATATGACGTTCGCTTCAACATGCTCGCTTTGAGATGCTATCGCTATACAGCAAGGGACAGCTGCCATGTCAGCTTCGGCTCTATCTCCGATCTTACACAGCAGCCGCAGGCCAAATGCCACGCACCCATGCAAGGACTAACGAGAGCGTGGAAGTCTAGACCTCTAACCCATGATGCCGGATGCCGCAGTCCTGCAGAGCCGAGTCCAATCACAACCCAGTACGAGGCATGACTGTTAGCGCATGTACTACTTTCAGCAAGTGGACGACCCAAGTAGGGGTTATACAACGACATCAAGCACCACCGGAGCCCTCGATGAGTTCATCAGAGTGCAGGACTGCGGCTTGGACCTGCATCTCTGCCAACTGCGACGAGACCAGCATCGACAAGACACTTCATCAGGAAGATCTGTGGCTCAGTATCATTATGGAGGATGTCACAATCGCGATGACAGTGACAATGGGATGCAGTCGTAGCTGTACCCAAGCAATTGGATCGGAGAGCCAACACACCAACTTCCGGCTCGACCCGATCATTGAACAACGTCCCTGTTGACAGCGCTCGAACCGTTCCTGGTGTAGCCGAACTCCGCGAAGGGCAGCATCGCCGCGCGAGATATCTGCGCTGTGTTCGAGGAGACGATATCCCTGGACCGTCAATCAACGCCCCGACCCTCTACTGCCAAGAAAAGTGATTTTTGATTGGCACTTCACGTGTAGTCGTATGCGACTGTGATCCTTGATTTCAACGACCGACCTGCACCTCAATATCTGCTTCCATTGTCTTATCTCCACACGACCTCCCTCCCGCATTGATTGGCTATTCCCATGTCAGAGAGGTCCACCTTGACCGGGAACTCGAAAGCATTTCAGCCATGACAGATCCACTATCCGGGCGTTCACCCATGCTTTGGATATTTGGATAAGCAGCTTAAGGAGATGATCTCGGACGACGTATTTGGATCTTCTGCTTACTGAACAAAGCTCTCAAAGCATTCGTCGGTACATTGTCTCGGTAGGACAGCATAAAGATGTCAGGGTTGTTGGACGAGTAGGGCAACGTGTGGGATGACGATTGTGGCATGCTCTAGCTCGGCTCCGAGGACGAACACCTTTCTCGATGCTTCGATTGAGATCTTCAAGTCTTGCAGCGAGGCACAAACGGATCACGTCAAGCAGTCGTCACAGAATATGCTTCTGTCCAAGATGTAACTTGGTATCTGGAAGGCTCTCGGGATTTGAGGCAAACTGCACAAGATGACAAGAAGTACAACCCTTCCCTATGCCATTCGCAAGAAAGACATGTCCCAGCAATAGTCATGAGTACGTCCAAAGAAAGAGCTACCATTGCGGTAAAAGCAGAAGGCCAAAAGTTTTCGAGCCGATACCCCCAAGAAAGCTAATGAATAGTCTCATTCTCCACGAGAAGACGAACCGTACATACTCACCCATCTTCCCAGCAATTTCCACTCACCTACCATGAGCTCAAGAGCCAAAACCAAAACTTCTCCACATTCCACTCCAATCTCACCAGCGAAGAAAAAATGAAAAAATCCATTATTCCAGTGAAAGAGCAATGTCCTATACCTCGATTCGAACAACGTACCTCAACAACCACAACGCCGCATTACTTCATCCCTCCACTTCCGACAAAAAACCACAATCAGTACGTACGTACGTCTCTCACCATAAATCGTTACATTCCCGAGGATGAACTTCAACGTCACCCTCCCTACACATACACATACACTGTTTCATTTTGTTGATTGTAGGGGTGTTGAGGTTATATAGTATAATAACCACACTAGCGTACGCGCACATGTGATTTAGTGCGAGAGAGGTTTTTTGTTGGTGGGGGGAAAGGATAGGGATTGATCGTTGATCGTTGAGGTGAAGAGTCGATGGTATTGTAAGGGGATCAAGGGATGCAGTCCTTGTATATTTATGACTCTATACTTCCGATTTTACCATATGACTATTCCGCCATGGCGGCGAGTTGCGAGCCCTTACTATCAGACTCGAACATCATCCTCGCGATCTTTGGTGCGCATCGTCGTCCTCGATATCGGTGACAGCGCGGCATTCTCGTGGTCCTGGGTGGCGCTGGACGCTGCTGGCGTGGGCGTTTGACCGCTCGTGACGTGCGGCAAGTATACTTGGCGAGTCTTCCCCTTCGAAGAGATTTTGGCCATCGAGGAGTTTGCTGGATTGGGAATCTCAGCTTGTTGCGAGTCGGCCGCCGACGTCGAAGGCTGTGGTGGTATGAAAGGCTGATCCCATTGCACGATATCTGGAGGTGCGGATAGGATCTTGTCTAATTCTTCCGTGATGGCAGCAGTGGCCTCGTGGTTCGCAGTGGTAGTGGCGTGCGTTGGCATGAGTAGCTGGCTCTGGCGCACGGAACCTGGAGGCGCGGATAGGATTCTGTCCAATCCTTCCATGACAGCAATAGTAGCGTCGTCGTCGTCGTCGTCGTCCGCATACATAGCGATACTTCCCGACACGCAAGAAGCTTCAGCTGCCACGGCAGGCGAAGTCAAATTCGCTATCGATGAACCCTACCCCACCGATACCACCCATCCTTGCCGCCGCCGCTGTAGCTGCCGCTGCCGCTGCATAAGACTGAGCAACCGCACCATCCCCACCACCAGCGAACCTCTACCCCACCTCCGCCGCCCGTCCCTGTTCCCGCTGTTCCTGCTGCTGCTGCCCATCCCGCCGCACCCCCACAAGCACCCCGACCATCTCCGCCACAGCCTTCGCATTCTCATCCATAACGCGCTTCGCCCTACTATCCCCCAACGTATCCAACGGACCCTGCAACCACAAAACCTGCAATTCCCGAATAACCGTCTGAATTTCCTCAAAAGAACGGATCTACACCCATCCATCCAATCAGGACCCGGCAGAGTTCGAGCATGGGGGGATGTGGGGTGGTTTGTGGGCTTACCAACGCAGTAGTTTCCGTCGCCATTTGTAATTGGATTCCAGCAGTGACGGTGCGGTCGGTATTGTTGACCTGGGGAATTTCTTGATATTAGCAAACTCAGCGGTGGAGGAGGTATTTCTCCTGAATGGTGCTCATAATACTTTGGCAAGGGAGATGAGATTTTGGAATCGCTTGAGAGACTCGGATTGCATTTTATCGATTCGTTCTGTGGAGGATGTCAGTGACGCGTCCCGTCAATGTAGATGCGATGCTTACCATTGAGCGCTGGCGCATGGCGCATCGAGGCATCCATCGTGCGAACTGTTGGGTGACTGCTTTTGGTGTTTCTAGTGTTGATATGAGAAAGAAGTCACGAGGAATGTGATGGATTGAGAGGTTGTCGGCACTTTAACCGTGCGCTAGCGCGTTCCCAGAAACACAGCTAGTCGCGCACATTCACTGAGAGCAAGCAGGACAGGACAGGCCTTGTCGCACGTGAAGGTCAACAGTAGTGTATTACGGCAGCACTAGCTACAACTAAAAGCAACTTTTGGAGAACAGCCCAACCCAAGCATCAAGAGGAGAGATTTACAATCTGGTTCATCCACAAGCTCGACTTGCCACCCTACAAGATCGATCACATTCCGACAACTGCTTACTCGTCATCCTCCTCAGACTCGTCACTCTCGGCGTTCTCGAGCCATTCGATGAACTTCTCGGCACTCTTGCGAACTTTGCGAGAGGTGGCAATGTCAACGTACTTCTTGCTGGCCTTGCCTCCCCAAGCCTTGAGCTGCTCCTCGGAGACGAGATCGTTCTCGTAGATCTTGAGCAAAACGGCGCTGACGGTCGGGATGAGGTTTGGCTTGTCGATACCGACGAAACGCTCGAAGCCACCAAGGAAGGCCTTCTCGTGCTTGTCCGACGTGATCATCTTCTTGAGCATTGCAGCACGGGGCTCGATCTCCTTCACGATCTGGTCGTCGAAGATGCACTGTGCGAGTACAGCAAGTGTCTTGTGCTTGGCCTCGATGCCCAGCTCCTTCGCCTTGAGATAAATGTCCACATCCTTGACCTTGTCGACGCTTCCCTCTTCCTTGACCTTCTCTTCAACCCACTTGCCGAGCTCATCATATGCATTGGGACCTCCATCGCCCTCCTCGTCATCGCCATTCTCGATGACCAAGCTTGCCTTGAGATCGTCTGGTAGGGCCTTGGCGCGAGCCTTGATGGCTTCCTCGGACATGTCGACCGACCATTCGACTTCCTTCGCCTGCTCGGGCACGTTGAGCTCCCTAGCCTCAGCGTTGATCTTGCGGGTGAGTTCGTCGTCACTACCGGCGTCGACATCGCCGTTGTCCTCGGCACCACGATCAGAGCCACTGTCGCCTGGGCTTGGGTCACCGCCGTTGCTGTCATCGTCGTTGTCAGCAGTGCCATTGCGCTCGGCTTCCTTGCGGGCTTTGCGGTCGGCTTTCTTGGTCGACTTGTCCTTCTTGCCCTTCTTTGGTTGAGACTTGAGGATGAAGCCGCCGAGCTTGTGGCGTGAGTCGGCCTTGGTGATCTTGCCGCAAGCCTTGCAGTCGAGAAGGATGTCGTTGTCCTTGACGTTGACGACAGTCTCGGGGTTCTTGCAGTCCTTGCAGAGGACGAACTTGTTGATGAAGCCATCGAGGTAGTCTTGCAACTTGGTAGCCTCATGTGCACCGTTGATGATCCAGCGGTCGTCCTTGGGGTCAATATTGGTCTGGGCGCCGAGCTCGAAACCAAAGTACTTGATGACATAGCTTGGCGGGCGGGCGAGCTGGTAAGCGACGTTGGCCAGATTGACGACGACAGTCTTGATACCGTTACCCTTCCCCTCTACCTTGGACTGGATGCGCTCCATCTTGTAGCGGTAGAAGGGATCCTGAACATCCCGACGGATGTTGACGTTTGCCATGGCTGCGGTGTTGGTGGGCTCGTAGGCTGGTATTGGCGAGGTGTAGCGGGGAGAAGATGATGGCAGATGACACACTCTTTACGAAGTGCGCAAAGACATGCAGTAGACACTGACCAGCGTTTGCTGTAGTGTAGTATCGAAAGATACTGGCTTTGTAGTGGGTGCTATGATGGCGGTATTTTCCTTTGAACCTTGGATGCAGGTCTTACTCTGACAGTCAGCCGATGGAGAGGTGGTGACTTTTACTTGGTCTTCGCGTTGTGCGAAATGGTTGCTGCTGCTCCGGCGGCGGGTCGACTAGGAAGGCGTTCGCGTGGGACGAATACATATACCCTGCGCTCTGCTCGATGGAAGGATGCTGGGTTCGGTGGTGGGCCTCGAGGGGTGGTATGGTGCTGGCGGAGGGGGCGGCGACGAGAGTGCGCCAACGGGTATTAGTAGGCGGTTGACGGGTTTGCTGATGTGATGCGGTTTGCTTGATGCAGCGGTCGCAGTGTCTGCTGGTGGTGTCGTTGTCGTTGTGCTTAGACTGGATGTTAGGCAGGTGATGAAGGAAGAATGAGAAGAGCGGCGAAGGCCTGTGAGAAGTCTTCTTTGCAGCACGGGGAAGGCTACTCGGCTTGAGGACCGCAAAATCCGGCACACCAGATCTGCCTGTCACGTTTACCTAGCACGCATTTTCACAGTCACGATTCCTGCGGTATGTGCTGTAGACACGTGTGAATGTGACTGACTGACTGACTTAATCTACGTGACTACCAAATATATCTATTGTTCATACTGCACAGAGTTCTGCCTGTCATTGTCTTGCGGCATTGTTTCGGCAGGGAAGGGCGATCCCAAGGCGTCGGTACACTGTTGATCACACACGGGAGCAAACATGCTCGCTTCCACGCCTCCAACTGTCGCCTGCGAACGATGTCACAGCACATTTATCTAAATCCAGTGCTATTGATATCGGCGTAATGGGAATCAGTGTTGAAGAGAGCGTCGATCGTCTCGACGGCGACTTCGTCATGACCCGTGCTCCACATCCCACGTAGGCCGATTCCTTCCACTTTCACTGATTCCGATCAAGTGAGTCAATGGAACATGGCGCCAAACAGTGTCGATTACTCGCTGTACTTGGTGACAGACTCTACGCCTGCCATCTTGGGCGATAAAGATCTAGTGGCAGTGGTGAAAGCCGCCATCGATGGAGGTTCGCCAGCCACAGACTTTCTTCAAATTGACACATCACTCACGTGCATGCAGGAGTCACAATTGTACAGTACCGTGACAAGACTTCCGAAACGGCAGACCTCGTGCGCGTAGCGAAACAGCTGCACCAAGTCACCAAAGCGGCGGGTGTCCCACTTCTCATCAACGACCGCCTCGATGCTGCCCAAGCCGCCGGTGTCGAGGGCGTGCACATTGGACAAGACGACTTGGATCTGATCACTGCACGCCAGATCCTTGGACCAGATGCCATCATTGGTGTGACGGCGAATAGCGAAGCAGAAGCATTGCAAGCCGCAAAAGACGGCGCTGACTATCTCGGCATTGGCACTGTCTTCGCCACGCCCACCAAGGAGAACACGAAATCAATCATTGGCACGGCTGGTGTACAGCAGGTGCTCGAATCGTTGCATTCTCATGGCTACGACGTCAAGACAGTCTGCATAGGCGGCATCAACGCCTCCAACGCCCAACGAGTCCTCCTCCAGACCGCCTCCCCACAAAAGGAACTCGATGGCATCGCCGTCGTCTCCGCCATCATAGCAGCACCCGATGCCAAAGCAGCAGCCTCTAATCTCAAGAACCTAATCACCACACCCGCCCCCTTCGCATCATCAAAGATCGCATCCCCACTCACTCGAGAAGAGATCATCTCTCGCACCCCAGAACTCATCAAGAAAATGGCCACCGCCACCCCCCTCTGCCACAACATGACCAACCTCGTAGTCCAAAACTTCGCCGCAAACATCTGTCTCGCCATCGGCGCCTCCCCCATCATGTCCAACAACGGCCTGGAGGCAGCGGATCTGGCCGCCTTAGGAGGCTCTCTCGTAATCAACATGGGAACCACAACCCCCGATATCCGATCGAACCACCTCAAAGCACTCGCGGCATACAATGCCGTTGGAGGACCCGTTGTGTTAGATCCCGTCGGCGCAGGCGCCACAGAGCAGAGAAGGGAGGGAGTGAAAGCGCTCATGGCGGGTGGATATTTCGACGTGGTCAAAGGCAACGAAGGCGAAATCCGCCAAGTCTCCGGCGCCAGCGGGGTGAAGCAGCGCGGTGTGGATTCTGGAGATAGTACGCTCTCCATGGCGGAGAAGATAGAAATTGTCAAGAATCTGGCAAAGAGGGAGAAAAACATCATCCTCATGACAGGCCCTATCGATGTCATCTCCGACGGAACCAGAATCGTGACGATCGCGAACGGCCATGCGTTACTTGGAGAAATCACGGGGAGTGGATGCGCATTGGGTGCTGTGGTCGCTGCTGTCCTGGCAGTGGAGCGAGAAGATAAATTTCTGGCAGTAGTGGCGGGGATCCTAATGTATGAGATTGCAGCGGAGAGGGCAGCGGGGAGGGAGGATGTGAGAGGGCCGGGAAGTTTTGTATCAGGTTTTATTGATGAGCTTTACGCGGTGAGGAAGGAGAGTTTGGAGGGGAGGGGGGAGTGGGTTCAGGGGGCGAAGATTGAGGTTTTGTAGAAGGGGAGTATGTAAGTGTTCATGAAGGGTTGAGGGGAGGATCAGGTTTCGGAACGTACAGGAAAACAAGAAAGTCTGTCGTTTCGTCCCAAGTTCTGATCTCGCGTTTATGCGATTCGAAGACGATCGCTCAATGTACATCCAATGAAACCTGAATCTTCAATCTCGCCATACCGCACTTTCCTAACCTCCCTTTCCCTCTTCATACTCAAACCCCGTCCCCCAGCCCTCCAACTCCAAATCCCCATCTCTCTTTCCCTCCCCATGTCCAAATCTTTCTCTCTCTCCCTCTCACTCCCTCCCTCTCTCCCTCTCATCCAGGATTACACCACCCATCCTCCCGCTGCCGCTCCCGCGCCTCTCCCCCACCATCTTTCCGCATCTCCCGCATCTGCCCCATCATCTCCCTCATCATATCCCGCTGCTGCAGAATCAAAGCCTTCAACTCCCTCACTTCCGAATTCTCAGCCTGGGCATTGGCGCTCGTTGCGCTGGCGGGGTGGATGGAGGAGGTTGAGGAGGCGAGAGTTGGGGGTGAGGGGAGGTCGTCCTTGGCTGGGGTATTTGGACCTTGCGCGAGAGTACTACTCGTAACGAAACCATTGGAGCGGGGAAAGGCGTGGGGAGGGAGGTTGGGTGTGAGGATGATTGTTGAAGCTTCTGTGTCAGCTGGTGAGAATTTTCGCTGAGAAGTGGAAGAGGGTGTAGGGGACTCCAGGTCTCTCCCATAGAAGTCTCGTGCGAAATTGGTCGAGATTCTCTTCTGCTTTTTCTTCTTCGCGTCGCGTCTACTCTCCGGATTGCCGTGCTTTGAAGTCGTGATCTCAACACCGCTGTCGTCTGCATAGTTGATAGTTGGAATGGGACCACTGATGTCGCCAGGAATTCCTTCACCTCCACCAGTCGATAATCTTGCCTCAAGTCTGGCATTCGTCCGCTGCGCGTTGTCTGTCATAGCCTCGAGGTGTTGCTTACGCTCGTTGATCATGCGGGTGACGTTCTCGATAGTATCATGCTGCTTGGTTTGCGGCGACTTTTTAGGGTCGAGGTCGATGAATTGGCGCTTGTCTTCGCGCTCCAAGTCAATTCCGCTGGCGCTGCCGTCCATGGGGAGGAAAGGCTTGGTGGAGAAGATGTTGGGGTTCTTTGGGCATCGGGCGGGAATGTCGGGGCTTATGTTCTGGGGTGGTGTGAAGTCGGCGGCGGTGCCGTTAAACGGATAGAGGGGTTGTTCACCAGTAACCTTGCGCTGTGTCGATTTGATGGTTGGGGAGTCGACGCTGTAGGATTGATACACTGGATGCTCGTCAGATGCCTTGCGGTGTGCTGACCATGTCGCTGAAGTGCCGGTATCGTTCAAGTTGAACATGCCGATGAGATTCTCGACGGAACGACCATGCGATAGCTTATCCTGCGTCTTGCGAGTCTTGGGGGCCGGAGTATACACAGTAGCCGGCAGCGTCTCCAGGTACTTGTCGTTGTGGGTTTGTGGCTGCAGTGGCGATACCTGCGCGCTTGGATGGTTCGGAATTGGCGAGTCTCCGGGGCCATAGAACAGTGAAGAGCTCATCACTCGCTTGCCATCTGCATTGATTGCTGTATTCTGGTATATGCCTCGCACGTTGTCAATGTCGCTGAACAATGTCTCGTGCTTTGGCGTACCACCACCAAACTTCATGAAGCTGGCAATCGAAGGGTCCTTCGCCAGCTCAGGGTAAGCGACCTCGATGGTGACCTCGGACTCGGTCGTGTTCGCAGTATTCACAGGAATTTGAAGTTCCTGACGTGAGTTACCCGATGGCAGCTTGATCATCTGCGGCGTAGACACCTCAAGATTTCCAGCAGTCGAGGTCGCAAGCGAGTGTCGCTTCATATGCCTCTGCGGACCAGTCGGGCTCGAAGGCAGGTATGGAGTGTAGCCGTGCTCCTCACCCTCATCCTGCTCTTCCTCAACACGCTCGAAAGTAGCGAACGACTTCCTGCCCCAATTACTGTCTCCAATCTCTGGCGAGTAGACGCTCGGCGAGTACATCAGTGCCGCAGCTTGGCTCTGACGATGACTCTCCGCTGGTAGATCCATACCCGCAAGTCCCAGCCCATTCACTCGAGACTTCACATCCTCAAACGTATGCTGGTCCATCGCACTCGGCACGACTGAAGCTCGAAGAGAGTGCGAGCTGGGCTGGGTCACCAACTTGGCTCCGACTCGAGTGGCGTAGTTGCCGTACTTGGTAGGACTCAGGCCTTCGCTCGTGGTGACAAAGCCAGTCGTCTTGGTGGGTGTACTGTTCTTGAAGGACATGAACTGCATCTTCTGGTCGACCACATTTCGCACCGCTTTCTCATCTGGTGGCGTGTCTTTTGAAGGTGGCGTAGGTGGGATCTGATTGTGGCCATCTATCATGGTTAAAGAACGGCCGAGATGTGGTGTGCTGTTGCGGGAGCTGCCACGCGCGCTGCCAGCATCTGAGTGTGGCGCTGAGGTGATGTGCCTTGACGGGCTGACAAGCGAAGGCTTGCGCATTCCGCTGCTGTAATAGCCGGTCGACGTGTGCGCACGAGGTGGTGGCTCTTCGTGTGCTGCAGGTGGTGGAGGCTGCTCGTTCTTCAGTGGCGATAGTGAAGTGAGCATATCGCTGGTGTCGGACGTACGGCGGCGGAACAAGCCTTTTGTTTTCGAAGGCGAGCGCGCGAGTCTCTTTGGCGCCTTGACATTGTCGACGAGTACCGCTGAAGCTTTCGGTGCCATGCGATTGGAAGCGCTGCTTGAGGGGATGGGCATTGTCGGTGGAGGTGTTGCCGTCGACTCAGCTCGACGGCGGAACATGCCAAAGAAAGTGTTCTTCTTGGGACTCTTCACTTGCGCTGCTTGCCCGGCAAACTTGACCTCCTCAGCAGGTTGCTGCTCACCAAACTCCTCGCTGACCATGTTCGGCGTGGGACGGAAGACTGGGACGCGCTCTCCTGTGCTGCCAGTCGCCTGATGCTGGCGTTGCTCGGCGTACTCCTCGACAAAGGCGCGTTGTGTTGGTTGTGGTGTGGTGTCAGGTGTGGTACCTAAATTGAGCGGCGGCGACTGTGGTCCATGTCCCATGAACTGCGACATGGTGGTGATGTTCGAGTCGAGCATGGTGGGTTGTAAGGTATGTGGTTGAGGATACTTTCGCGCGTAGAAAGCGTTGGCGGACTGCATGTATCTGTGCTTTGCTTCGTCAGCTTCTGCAAATGCGTTCCGTCCTGTCTGTACAGGCGTGACACGCAGCAGGCTCTCTATAGACACAGCTCGCCTCTCGATTGGTTCTGGCATGACTGACTCAAATCGCGAGCTGTCTGGGTGAAGTAAAGGTCAGCGGAGGTGGCGCTATAAACAAACAGAGCGGGATCTTTTCGGCTCCAGCACGCGATCGAAGTTCCCATTCACTGTCAGCCAGAACATTCCCACCGTTCTTGCGTGGAAACGCATGGGTCACGGAACCGGAATCAGACAGCGAGAAGAAGAACGCGAACATCTGCGGTCCGTCAGAGACACACTCGACTGCCTGGCATCAGCTTCCACAGACTAAGTATAATCGGATCAGGTTCTCGAGCTCTATTTCAACAGCGTTGACAGCACATACCAAATCAAGCCAACCTCTCGACCCGCATGTGTTCCATGATGAGTGCTGGACACTGTCGGCTGTCTCCAGTCTCCATTCAACACACCGTCGACACTGGAAAAGAATGATTTGACAAGAAGTAGAATTGACCTAAAAGCGCAAAACAAAGTGGTATGTAGTAGTCCCTCGGAAGCGCCACAAAACGCCACGCGCCTGACTTGGTATAAAATGGGCGTCTGTTCGCACCGCATCGTGAAACGTCGCTCATCCTCGAGTTTCAGATGCAATCGCTTGGTCCGCTGGCTATAGCAAGATGCACCCTTTGCCCTTCCCTGGACAATCACAAGCACACATCAGCTATCCCAAACTCGCTCAATGTATCATAGGCAGAGGCACTTACGCTTCGGCTTCTTAACGGTAGGTGGCTCCAACGCAGCCACTATCGCCTCGTCGAATACGTCCTTGAGCTTGAACTGAGTCAATGCTGAGCACTCCACGTACTTGACTGCGCCCAGGTCTTTTGCCATCTTCTCGCCATCTTCCTTCCTCACAGGTTGCATCTTCTGCTTTTGTAGTTTATCTCTGACTGACGGATCGTCCCGAAGATCGGTCTGTGTGCCTACTATGAGGCAGGGCACGCCAGGACAGTGGTGGTGGACTTCCGGGAACCACTTTTCTCGTACGTTCTCGAAGGAGGCGGGTGATGTGACGGAGAAGCAGACGAGGAAGACGTCAGTTTGGGGGTATGAAAGAGGTCGTAGGCGGTCGTAGTCTTCTTGTCCGGCTGTGTCGAAGAGGCCGAGGGTGTAAGGCTCATCACCGATCCTGTCATTCCAATTACTTAGCACAAAACTGCATTCCGCGTGATGTTGGACAGTACGTACATGACCGTCACGGCATAGTTGTCAAAGACTGTCGGGACATATTCCGAAGGGAATTTGTTGGTCGTGTAGCTGATCAACAGACAAGTCTTGCCTACAGCACCATCGCCGACCACGACACATCTGCACAAGTATTAGCAATGCCTTTCTATCCTCCAGTGACAATTGACGTTCTTGATTGTTGCCACGACCATATTGTCCTCTCTGTTGTGCTGGTATAGCCCAGCGCCTCAACTACCCGTGTTCTGATATTCAAGCCCTCCACGCAAAGCTCTTCTCAACCGCCTTAATCCCTTCCCTCACGCACAACTCTTCGCCCTTCGCGTATGATAAGCTGAAGTCCGGCGAAGGCAGTGGTATCGCAGATCGTCCTCGTGCAAGAAGCTGGATGGAATCGGTGAAGAGGCTTAGCAAGTGGGCTGCGTGGCTGACTCGTTGTCAAAGACAGCTCGCTCGCGGCGCTATCACGTGTCTCGTGGCCTGTATGTTGTTCGCGGTAAAGTTGTCCAGGCCAGGTCAGACACGACGTGTGTCAACTGTGATGTGTACACAACGGCGTCGACAAGACCTTGAACTTCGGGATGTAGTCTCTCAAGTCGCGCGTCGGGAAGGACGTTGCGACCCGGCGTCTAATGGTTCTGGTCCAGGCACGTGAACCGGCCGCGGCAAGGATTGTCACAAGCAGGTCTCCTTACTGAATAGCGAATACGCTGGTGTGCCCAAGATTGATGGTCGTGAGCTTGGCGATTGTTGTTGGTGGTACAGGTCAGTGATGGGTCTTATCAGGAGCAAAAAGCTGCCAAGTGCCGAAAGTCGAACTCGACATGTTGTTCCTTCGGGCTCGCGGGCAAAGCAAAAGCTGAAGACAGGGATTTGGCAGACTGGACCTGACGTCGACGAGATCTTCATGAAACACAGACAACTATTTTGAGACCTGACAAGTCAACATATCACTTTGCATACTCTGGTACCGACTTGTCAGCTACCGCCGTAAGGAGACCGGGTGATGCGCCACAAATCTGAAATTTGTTGTGATGGTCCACCGAGGCATGAACTGTAACGAAAGAAGAGGCTGTAGGAGTTTGAGAAACGACTTCTCAGGGTATCATCACACTATGGTTCTCGTGTCTGGAATCTTAGTCCTGGCGCCTCGCCGGATACCCACGCAACGCCGCAAAATGTCCACAAGACTCCAGTGTATCCAATCCAATGCAACGCTTCCATGCCAATGCTACTGCCACTGTCGGCCGGCTCCTCTATTGGTTCCTCCTGCATCGCTATGCACGCGCAATGCCCAAATGTCAAATATATGAATCCCACAATCGATGCACCGTTCCTGTCATCATGAGCGCTTTCTAGAACCGAGTAAACGGCTCCGAAAGTTCTGTCGTTCCTCATTATCATCCCTATCGTCATCGTCCTCTTCTCCACCAAACGGCAGCAGCCGCGTTAACTCTCTCGACAGTCGCGATGTGGACGGTCCGGCGGACGATTCTTCTTGGTGGTCGACTGGATCTTGCGTGCCGCCAATCACGACACCTTTGACGCCCTGATCGATCTCATCGAGTTTGTAGTTCGTCATGAACAGGCTGAGCACAATGCATGGCAGAGCCACAAACACGGCGACTGTCAAAATCTTCGTCATCGCCTCTTGATATGCCATATTGATGGCGATGCGTGTCGGACTGCCCATCGGCCATCCTCGTGACGCGAGTGTAATATTGCCGAATATCTCGGCCGCTTGGTCTTTGGTCTCTTCTGGGAGATACAGCGCAAGCTTCTTGGGTACATTTGATGTCCAGATAGCACCGGAGATGCCAGACCCGACGGCGCCACCGATTTCCAGGAACGTAAGAAACAGTGCAGTAGCGGCTGCAACCTCGCTATGGCTCGCAGACGCCTGCACGCCAAGCTGTGCAGGTACGTGGGTCAAGCTGCCGCCCACTCCCAAGAACACCTGCGTCGCTACAATCGTGCTTGGTGTTGACTCCTCGGTTCGGTAGATGATCATCAGACCCAGTCCGAGCACGTAGACGATCGTCCCGATGACCATGTAGATCTTGTAACGCTTGGTGTACTTGATGACGAATGAGATGATGATGGCCGTAATCGTGGAGGTGAATGTGAAGGTCTGCACGATCCGGCCGGCTTGCGTGAGTGGTAAATCCTGAACCACGAGTAGGTATGATTGAAAGTAGGGGTAGACTGATAGGTAAAAGGCCATAAAGTAGAAGAATGACAATGCCAGTCCAGCCATCAGAGTGCGGTTCTTCCAGAATGTTCTTGGGAAGAAGGCGCGAGGAGCCAGGGTTTTGTTCCTCTCCCAGAATGGAATCGCCACAAGGCACACTGCGCCCACCACGAGCATGGTGATCAAAGTCGGATTGTTCCAGCCAGTCTTTGCGCCCAGTGTCAATGGAATCAGAATGACCGAGAACGCCACACAAATCAGCAGAAGTCCGAAAAAGTCCATTTCGAACCAGAGAGTCTTGATTATCTCCCACCAGGATTCTCCCTCAAAAGGAGTAGTGGGAAGAATGCCACGCATTGCGGCTTTCCTCTGATTGATGACCAATGCGAGTGCTAGTGGTAGGAAAGCGATCGGAAGGATCACTGCCCATATGCCATATCCCCATCTCCAGCTCAATCTGTTCAACATGGTCTCCGCAAGAGCCGGTCCAAGCCAAACATTAAGCAAAAATGGTGTGTCCGGTATCGTCGAGCA
Source organism: Dothistroma septosporum (assembly GCA_002236755.2). Taxonomy (NCBI): domain Eukaryota; kingdom Fungi; phylum Ascomycota; class Dothideomycetes; order Mycosphaerellales; family Mycosphaerellaceae; genus Dothistroma; species Dothistroma septosporum. The sequence goes on along the minus strand of NBZP02000035.1, from coordinate 2,483,562 downwards.
TAATGCACGATTGACGAGGTCACTCGTGTCGGCGATGAATATTTGTATCAAGATTTGCAGTCCAGTCTGTCCTGCGGCGTAGAAGATCTGAGCTGCTGCGTAGGTCTCGACATTGTTCGATGCTGCTTGCTGTATGAACCCGACAATGTATAATATGACCGAGAGTCCGAACGCTTCAAACCGGCCAAATACATCGGCAATCTTTGACATCGGAGGCTTCACAATCGACAGGACCACTCCTTGGATCACTAGTACTGTCGCCACCAAGGAATGCGACTTGAACGCGCTGGTCGCGAAGATGGTGAGGTTTGTGGTGGTTTGTCCTTCCAATGACGTTGCATACGCCAGCAGCGCTATTCCGACGTATGCGACGTACAGTCCCGTCTTCGACCATGTCGTGGAAATGGCCTCCAGGCGTTTGACACCGGCCTGTGCGGATTCGTGGCTGCGTTCTGACATTACAGATCGCGCGTCGTCGTCCAGCGGCGGCGTGATGGTGCGGTTGTCTCGCTCGTGCTTGTTGGCGGAAACAAGCGAATTCACGCCCGAGGCGGCGCGCTCAACATCTGAATCACCATGATCAGCAGTGTCCCCGGTAGGCACCGTCCCATAGTCCCTCATATTCGTCTCATGAAAGTGGCCAGGGATGTTGTAGAGCCAGAACGAAGATTAAAGTTATCTGATCGAGCATACGCAGATTGATAAGATGGCATGGGAAGAGAGCGGTTCCGGTAGTAGTAATAGAGCTCTGTGGGTATCCTGGTGATCCTCGGGAGAGCTTTGGTGGAGCAGCACCTCAGTGCTAAAGAATGTAGAGAAGATGGTCACGAGTAGTGTCAAGACTCACAGCAGGAGCTGGATTATGCAGGGCACCTGAACGAGGCAGTCGCTGCCCATCCACCGCGCGCTTCGAGCGCTGCGTGGGATCCAAAGAGATGTGGCAAGCGTCAGCGATCAACTGAGCGGCCGGCGGAGGTACGGCACGATGGAGGCCACCGAGGGCGTAAACGTCAGATGCACCTGCAGCCAGCAAGAAGCAAGCAGCGCCCGCGTGGTTCGATCAGATGCTGTAGTAACCACCGAAATCGCTGCGCCTCTGCGCGACATGCACCAATAAGCTTCGTGGCTCGAGTCGGACGTGGCACGGTGGATGCGAGGTGCTGTGTCAACCCCCACGAGCACGTGCATGTGGCTGGTTGCAGTGGGAATGATGGTGTGACGGGCGCCGGATATTGCTCCGAACAGGATTCTTGTGTTATGGTGATTTCGTGATATGCGCTGTCAGGACAGGCTTTTGGACACAAGAATAGTTGGTGAAATTGCAAGGTTGCTAAGGTGGGGTCCGGCCGAGCGAAATGCATGGATAGAGGTTCACGGGTCAGACCGCGGTCTCGGACGAACCGTTCCGACCACCGCGAACACACCTCTCGCACGTGCGTCCCCTTCAAGGTTGTGCTAAGGTGAAGCAGCAACTTCTTTGTTCGCACGACACGTCGTACGTCGTTACATGCACGACGGGGACCATGAGACTATCGGACAGTGCTACGAACCAGACGGCGGCTGCGACCACCAAGTCCGTGGAAACGTGTGGTAATGCTATACAAAGTCTTATCCAGTAACTCTCTCCCAGGGCTCCCGATACTCTAACCCGAAACCCTCGAAAACCCTCCTCTCTGCCTCCTCCATCGTCTTCGCCCTCCCTTCCTCTCCCTCGTTCCCCTTCCAACTCATAAATCCCTCAATATCCACCACCTCTCCATTCCCACGATCCCTAACACCCGAACTATCGAACTTCCATCCCATCTGATTCTTCGCATACCGTCTCAAATCCCGCTCGAAAGTCGTGCCGCCGGACCACCCAACAACAGCACAACCCACCGTCTTCCAAGGGGTGAGAATGATGTCGACGCGGCGGTGAATGTTTGGGTTTTTGGCGGAAGTGTTCTCTGCGCGAATCGTGTCTTTGTTCGGATAGTCCGGGTCTTGCCAGACTACGAGGGCTTTGTCAAGGGTGTCGAAGCCGTGGCCGCCTCCGTCGGCGCGGAAGGGGAGAGTTTCTTGGCCGCGCTTCGAAGCATTTTCGGACACGGTGAGGACGTGGGTGATGTACTCTGCCTCTTCCAGGCTGTCTACGATCTTGTTCACCAGGTTCTGTGTCTTGTCGTGCTCGGGATGGGAAACAATTACATCGACATCTCCACTGGCTTCTTTGCCGCGTCGGTAGCCGCCGACGATCATTATCTTGATACCATCGTCGCAGACTTTGACGGCGTGCTGACGGATCACTTCGCATATTGATTCGACTTCAGCTCGAGGTATCAGGTCTTGGAACTCGTCGTAGAATTTGACGCCGATTTGCTGCACCCGGGAAAGAGTCTTCCATCCATACTCGATAATGTCATCCAGCTCTCGCCAACCTTTTTCGAAGTAGAACTCACGCGCAGTGGTGGCACCGACTCCCCAGATGTCATAGAAGAGCCTCAAATGCTTGAGATCCTCGTCGGCACGAAGCTCCTCCACAGCTTTGATGGTACCGCTGTTCTTCCACTCCACCCATAAATTCGCCAGCTTTTGTTCGCATCCGGGCAATCGTAGAAGCTCCTTGGGATGGCTGATCTTGTAGGGATATGCTCTGAGCGATGCGATGAAGGTACTGTACGCCCGAACACCAATTTCATCATTGATCAGCAATCTTGCCGTCTTGATCTCGTGCAACAGAGCGAGGAAAGTTTCATTCGGACTGTCCTTGGGAGTCACTCGCTGACAGGCGTACTTAACGCCTTTCTTGACCCACTCCGGTGGCTCAGGTATATCGCTTGATTGCCCTTCCTCATGCTCTGTCGTAGTCTCATGCAACAGGTGCGCATACTTCGCATTCGTGCCATGTCCAGCTTCCCAACTCGAAGGATTGGCTGATGGTGTCACAGTGTGCGGGTAGTGGTACTTCCGTTTACCAAAGCGATGTCGGCTGCCCGCTTGCGGAGCATCTTCCTGCGCCCGCTGTAAGATCGAGTTCAAAGGTGTTGGCGTGGTCGGTGCGGCGTTTCGTGAAGAAGCGGTCAGCTTGGTTGCTGCACGAAGGGCGAGCTTCTTCTTCGGTGCCTCGACGCTTTCTGCAGGCGGCTCTATGCACATACCAGTGTACGTTAGAAAGCTGCTCAGTGGAAGCACGCGACCACGTTTTCGTGATTCGGTGAACCATTCTATCTTGACAACTTGGACAATGCGGCCCGATGGTGCAGTTGGAGGTGATCTGGCTGTTGTGGATAGCTGGGTGTGGCGAGAAGCCTTTCCAGAAACTTTCTCAGGCTTCTTCCTTGGACCAGCCTCATTCTCGGACTCGGTGCTGGAGTCATCAATGACGATGGCTGCAGCCTCACGATCATGTGCTTGCGGATTGACAGCCTCATCGCGCTTGCGCTTCGCACCCACCTTCTGCGTGTCGAGAGTCTCCGCGCCGGCGTCACGTGTGGGAAGACCTTTGCCTCTGAGATCGAATTGACAGCGCTTCTTCTGCTTGACTTTGCTCAACACAATCTCCGCCTCCTTGATGTCGTATGTAAGGTGTGCTCCTGCGCTGGCCAGCTCGTCCTCCAATTCATGGAGATCTTCGAAGAGAAAGTGCGTACTTGAGACAAAGATCGGTGGCTCGTTGCTAAGATTTAGTGCTTGCGACTGGGTTGGTGGCGATGCTGATGTGGACTGAGTGTTTTCGACTACTTTTGGCTGGGTATCGCGCACAGGAGAAGCACTGGTGGCCTCCATGGCGTATCCAAGAATATGTGATTGTCCAATTGGTCATGAGCAGTGTTCAAGAAGGCGCTTCCTCGCAGTGTCTGTCGCGTCGCTGGTCCCGCCCATGGATCGGTCCTGATCTTCGGCTCATGATCGCGTAGTGTTCGCGACCACCATGAGGCAGTGTGCAAGTTGTATCTCCTGCTCGAGAGTGTCAAGAATGTCTTTGTGCTGCTTCTGCGTCGACGTGATCGTGACGCGCCCTGGAGCTTTCCAGTGAGACTGAGCTTGGGCCGCATCTTGGAGTGCTTCCTCCAGCGCACCTCTCATTCTTCGAACCATCTCAATGCCAACGTTATCTTGCTCTTCGTTGTTCGCTTCGCACGTCTTGTTTGGAATGGCGTTGAGGAAGGCTCTGCAATCTTGCTGAGAGAACGTGCGATGTGTTCACCAGAACAGCAGACACGATGACCTCCTTCATACCACGCACCGTCTTTCCGACGCTCGAATCTCTTCCGCGATCATACTACCTTGGCCATCATGCCGCCGGTCTATCGAAGATGCGAACGATGTTGTCACAGATCGACCTAATCATCGAATGTCGCGATTACCGCATCCCACTCGCATCGAGAAACCCAATGTTCGAAGAAAGTCTGGCAGGAAGAGAGAGAATGATTGTCTACACCAAGAAAGATTTGGGCAGCACAGGGGGTGTGGAAGAACAGAAGGTACATGTTGATGGCGGCATGCGACTGTGTATACTAGCTGATGCGGTATGTAGAGGCATGAAAATATTCGTAAATGGCATACACCCACCAAGGTCATCTTCTCCGACCATCGTGATCGGAAGGATGTGCGACGGATCCTGGACTTGATTAAAGATGCGAACAACACAATAGGAGGTCTGACGGGCTCGCATCTCATGGTCGTGGGGATGCCGAATGTGGGCAAATCGTCTCTACTGAACGCACTACGAAGAGAAGGAGTGAACAAGGGCAAAGCAGCACATACTGGTGCACAGCCGGGTGTGACGCGGAAAATCGGTACAGGAGTGAAGATCGTGTCAGCGGATGAAGAGACGGGATCTGGAGGAGTATACCTACTCGACACACCTGGAGTTTTCATGCCTTACGTTCCAGACGCAGATGCTATGCTCAAGCTGGCATTATGCGGGAGTGTCAAGGACACGGTAGTTCCGCCTTTCAATCTAGCCGACTACCTGCTATTCCACATCAACATTCACGATCCCGAAGTCTACTCGGAATACTCAGCTCCAACAAACGATGTCAGGGGACTACTTGAGGCGATGGCCACCAAGACTGGACGACTGCAGAAAGGAGGCATACCTGACCTGGAAGCGACAGCGCTGTGGATGGTCCAGCGATGGAGAAATGGGCATCTGGGAACGTTCCTCCTCGATGATGTGACTCAGGAGGCGGTGGAGAGGTACAGATTTGGTGAGAACAACAGAACGAGCAGTCTTAGCCAGGCGAGGAAGGCTGGCAAAGAAGCCCTCCGAGTACGAAACAAAGCACGGAGGTCTGGCGTGGACTGAGGCATTGTCTAGCCGAACCAATCTATTTGCATGAGCAGCAACGCATGATGGAGCATAGCGAAGAACAACCTTGAGCGATGTCGCCATGTCTTGAACAGGGACGGCTCAAAACTCTCATGGACCGAACCCTGGGACGGCACCTGAGGCTGCTTCCAAGGCACAAATTGAAGACGCCGCGCCGAGAGTGTTGACAGCGATGTTGCGCCATCCCACATGTGCGACCATACCAAGGCTGAGGCTCGACAATGGCATCGAATAGTCAGAGCACGTCTGCAGCGCGCCGGCATGATTGTTAACGTCGGTCACGCCCAAATTGGAAGACTGTACGAGATCGGCCAGCGCTATTGTTTACTCCCAGGATCAGGTCCTCTCAATTCTTCTCTTGGACGACTTGCACGACCTCATCGTATCTACATATATGCAGTATCACCTATCTTCGGCATCTAAGCATCAAACGGCTAGATCGGCACGGCTACTAACAGCTCTCCGCAAGGAGAGTGGATGCACGTTGCATGGGCGCTCGACGCTACCTACTAGCTCTGCCGAGATAGGCACTAAACACCGCACCAAAGTCCGTTGATGACAGCGATGTCGTCGCGATATGTTTTTGCAAAGAATAGCCTGAAGTACTTGCCTTTTGTGGCGTTCGGAAGTATGCTGACTCTGGGGTATTGTTGTGAACACATTGCTCTATAACGGGAGCTGTCCGTTGATTCTGAAGCTCTGGCCAACATGGACAAAGCCCCTCACGCAGCAGAAGAAGCGGTCCTCGCACCCATCAGGACTGCCGAAACAAAAGACGCCACACAAGATGGAAGAAGACTACAGTTGCAACGAACAGTATCCGGACCTCCATACACAATCTTCACGCCCAGAGCCAAACTCTTCATCGTGATAGCAGTGTCGGTCTCTTCCCTCATATCACCCTTCGGAGCAACAACCTTCTACCCAGCACTCGACACCATAGCCGACGACTATGGCGTCTCTCCAACCCTCATCAACCTGTCCCTAACAACATACATGGTACACCTGACCTGTCCCCTTCATTGATAATCACGACACTGACCCATCTCACCAGATCGCCCAAGCCATCGCCCCAGCTCTGATAGCCGGCATGTCCGACCAAAACGGCCGCCGCACCTCCTACATAATCTGCTTCTTCATCTTTCTGGTCGCCGACATAGCCCTCGCCCTTCAACGTAGCTACGCCGCCCTCCTCGTCCTCCGTATGGTCCAGGCCTTTGGCTGCAGCGCTGCAATCGCTCTCTCCAATGCCGTCGTCGCAGACATTGCTACCTCCGCTGAGCGAGGCAAATACATGGGCTACGCCACTGCTGGACTCCTCTTTGGCCCGGCCTTCGGTCCTACGATTGGAGGGTTGTTCGCGCAGTTTCTGGGGTGGAGGAGCACGTTTTGGTTTCTGGCGGGGTTTGCTGGAGTACTTATTGTGGTGTTCGGGCTGTTATTTCCGGAGACTTGTAGGAATGTTGTGGGCAATGGGAGTATACCGGCCAAGGGGATTAATCGTTCGATTCTTGGACATGTTCAGCAGCAGAAGTATGCGAAAGACCACCCTGAGACACCGAATGGCGATATTGCTTCCCTTGGTCGACGAAGAGGCGGCTTTCCAAACCCTCTCAGAACTCTGAAGATCCTAGGCGATCCGGTCAGCTGTGTCATCCTCCTCTACAACGGCCTCTTCTTCACTGGCATGATGGTGGTCACAGGCGCTATGCCGACTCTCTATGCCGAGGTATACCATCTCAACACTCTCGACATCGGCTTGTGCTACATTACCAACGGGATGGGATCGCTTCTCTCCACACTTACCATGGGCCACGTTGCGGACTGGAATTTCAAACGCCACGCCAAACGTCTGGGATACGATATCAAAAAAGGCCGACAGCAGGATCTCAGCAGCTTCCCTATCGAGCGCGCTCGCTTCGAAGTTCTGATACCCGGCCACATCATCGGGAGTCTCGCAATCATTATCTTCGGATGGACATTGAACTACGGCGTCTCCCTCGCCGGCCCCGAAATCGCTCTCTTCTTCATCGGATTCGGAGTCTCGACTTCTTTTAATCTTACCAACACCCTGCTCATCGACATCCACAAAGATCAGCCCGCGACTGCGACGGCGGCTGTGAACTTTGTGAGATGTCTGATGAGCGCTGGAGGTGCAGCAGCGATTATTCCGATGACGAAAGCGATGGGGATTGGATGGGCGTTTACATTCATCGCGTTCGTGTATTTTGTGTTGTTGGGGGTGGTCTTCTGGATGATGGGCAATGGGCAGAAACTCAGGGCGAGAGCAGTGGAGAAGAAGAGGGCAAAGGATGAACGTGCTGCTGCCGAAAGAAGAGAGACGGATGCGGAGAAAGGAGTGGCCGGGAATGAAGGGAGTGAGAACGAGGAGTGCGAAGAGCACACTGCTGGTAAGGTGAAATCAGCAGATATGGCAGGCACTGATGGTAGGAGTGAGAAAGAGGAGTATGAGGATGATATCAAAAGATAATTGAGTATCAAGACACGTTCAGGGAACCCAGGCCCATGGCACAGCATGTGAAAGTGGGGCGCTGTGGTCGAAGCGCCGTGATCCCTGCTCGTGCGGAACGCTGCATACAAACGCTCAACTTCCAGCGCTCGCTCCAGCACCGCGTCGCTTCTCAGCCTTCATCGACGTACGAACGTCTATGTAGCTTCAACGCACCTCCGCTATGGGAAGGTATCTCAGCAGTTCTGGAGCGGTGCCAACTATGCCTCGTTGCGCGAGACGCCCCTCCGCTATGACCTGGCAGCTATTCCATGACGGCAGGCTGTTCGCTGGGCAAAGATGTGGTATTTATCGGAGTATAAGAAAAGTGTGCCGCGACTATTCGTGGCGACCCCTTCCATGCAATTCACGACGTCCGCACAATGCTCCAGCGCTCCAGCGGAGCAAGCTGCATTCTCAGACTCCAAAATGCAGGCGGCGTGAAGCGCATCCCAGACACATGACACACTACCCACCCATCCCCCCAATCACTATGTCCTACTTCCCAATAGCCCATCCCGCCATCTTATTCAGAATCTCATCATCATACACCGGCTGCACATCCTCCCCATCCAGCAATCCCAAATAATGCGTAATATCCCTCCCATCGAACTCCCTCGTATCAAACCCATTCCCCAAAAAAGCAAAAATGTTCTCATCCCAATACTCCAACTCAAAATCCTCATACCTCGGCCTCTCCAACAGATGCAGAAAATGCAACCTACTCCCGGGCCAAATCGCCGCCTGTCCTTCCCTCTTTCCCTGCTTAAACCAACTCCTACACGGACTTGTCCACGCCGTACGCTTGAGAAACAGATCCGCGTGTTGACGGAACTGCTGGCAAGGTTTCATCTTGGGTGTGAAAGATTTGATATTCTCGACTTGTCCCTTCGTGATGACGTCGAACATGTACTGCGTCCATTTCTCGATAAGGGGCATGAAGCTTCCATGACCGAGTGGTCCGTACGGTCCGCAGAAGGAGAAGTGGTTCGGCATGCCGGGGATGCCGATGGACAGGTATGATGTGACGCCTTGTTCGGGGGTCCAGATGTCGCGGATGTCTTTGCCGTGGGCGCGGAAGGGAAAGCGTGGGAGCCAGGATGTGTCGAAGCCTGTGGCACAGATTACGACGTCGACTTCGTGTTCGGTGCCGGCTTGGTCGAGAAAGCCGTGTTCTGTGAATTGGCCGATGGCTTCAGTGAAGATTGTGGCATTGGGGGCGACGAGGGCTTCGAGGTAGCCGGGTGCTGGGGTGGGACGGCGGCAGCCAGGGTTGAAATTCTTGGGAATGATTTTGTCGCATAGTCGGGGGTCGTCGTTGAGTTTGCGGGCCATTTGGTCGTAGGAAAAATCGCGGGCGGCTTTGGCTTCGGAGCTGCCTTTGATAATGAACTTGAAGCGTTGGTTGAGTTCGTTCTCGACCTGCTTGCGGTATTTGAGGTAATCTTTGGGGTTCTTCCCGAGGTAAGCCATCTGCTCTGGTGTGTACTCGAAATTTGCTCCGTCTGTTCCGGCCCATGTCTGCGCAAAACCAGCTGTGATCCAGATTGGCGACCTGATCCAATGATAAAGCTGCTTGACCTTTGGCTGGATCTTCGAAACGATCTGTACGCCGCTGCTTCCTGCACCCAGTACTGCGACACGCTTATTCTCCAGATCATACCCTTCCTCATATGCTGCCGAATGCATGACCTTGCCTTTGAAGGTGTCATGTAAGCCGGCGACGTCAGGCCATTTCCAATTATTCAAGACTCCTCCAGCATTGATAAAGTATTCGGCTTCATCTTCGAACTCTTGTCCTGTAGCAACATTCTTGACCTTCAATACCCACTTTCCCTTCTCCTCGTTCCATTCAACATGATTGATCTGATGTGATAATTTGACGTACTTGTTGATGAAATCATTCTGGTCGTAGATGTCCTTGATGTACTCCCAGATCTCAGGTGAGTACGAGTAGAAGTGTGTCCACAGCTTGATCGCCCAGCTGAACTGATAGTTGACAGACGGGATATCGCAGGCGCAACCCGGGTACCGATTCTCGAGCTACCGAAGGGTTATGTATTAGCCATGATCACGGACATCGCTCGTCATGCACAGCGCCTGTGAGATGTACGTCCATGTTTCAGAGACTGATGCCTCTCCATAACCCCGCGTACTCACCCAGGTGCCTCCAACGTCGTGGTTCTTCTCGTATACCGTGATCTTCATGTTTTGCATTTGTTCTTCCGCCTTCTTCAAGAAATTGAGGGTCGATGCGCCAGCACCCATCAAGATGACCTTCACTTCTCTTTTCGTTCCGTAGGGTTGTTCTCGAACTTTGTATCCTGTCTCATCTTGCTCCGGAATGAGGTAGCCATCTCGTTCTGCTGTAGGGTTGTTCTGTGCTATATCGTCAACGGCTGCATCGGCAACAATGTTGCTTGGGCCATCGTGGTTGACACCCATGTTGACGAACGGAGCTGGATGTCAGTGCTGTAATGTCGATGAAATCGGAAGCGAGATGAACGAATTGCTGGACAGAAGCAATTTTCGATATAATCAAAGCCCTGCGATGTGAGAAACAGCAATCTTTAGGATGCTCGTCGAAGGTATTCGACTTCGATACTGCTGACATGTGCTGGGACTTGAGAGCATGTACTGTGGGGTTGCATTGCTGACCTCGGTGAACAGCGAGTTTAAGGCCGGGGCTACGTCCGCCATGTTGTGGTAGACGTGCAAAGCTCAACAGATGAGCAGCTACAATGCTCGCGTCGCTGGAGCATGCCTATGTCCATTGCCTATTTCAGCGTGGTCCAATGCGAGTCATCTTGGTCCCTTGAAGGCCAGGATTGGCCCGGACTCCTTGTGAGCGTGGAACATCTACACAGCAGTCACTGTCATTGCCCAGGGAAGCCTGGTCGAGCAGCCGTCCAATAGATCGATTACGTCGTAGAATGATGCATCGTGAAACATAGGGGCATAACATTCCCCGGAGAGTTCTCATGTCGCGTCGCGCCGCGAAGGAGACGACCTGTTCAATGTTGGGCTTATCGTGGTCCGACCGGTGAGCGCGCAAAGGAAGAGTGCTGGTTTGCAGTCAACAATAAACATTCAGGGCCCAATTTAGTTGATCGTGTATCCAGTGCGCCAGCTCGGTTGTACTGCAGTGATGTGTCTGGCCTTCTGCGGGATCAGGTTTCGTAGGAGAGAAGAAAGCACAGAAGCGCGGCAACACTTGGGGGCGATGTTGCCAAGATGAAGCGACACCCACGTGATGGCGAGCTGCGCGGTAGTTCTACATGTATGCATGTAATGTACTTTCACGCTCTGAAACAGATCACATCAGCATCATATGCCCACACGATTCATAGCATTGGATATCGCGCAGGCAAGGCCAGAAGTCGATGGCCTGATAGTCGTGTCAACGGGCGAACGGAGTCGCTTTGTATTTGCTGACAGAGACATCGAGTTGGTACCTCTCGTTATAGGTTCCCTCCTGACACAGTGCTCGCTGGACTTGCCGCCGCCCAGGCTGTTCGGCACAGCCTTTGGCCTCCGGTGGTGGTAGCAGTAGTCAGCCTACACCTGCATCCGGCCTGGTCTTCTATTCGTAACATTAGCACATGTACACTGCCCATAATCCAGGAACGTCGCGCATTGCGCTGGCAGCGCCCTCCTTATGTAATCGAGACAGGCTGGATCGACATCATTACTTCAATGCGACACGCCAGGCCATAATCACAGTACCAGCAGTACCAGCAGCCTCGATGCGCGCGCGCGCGATCACCACCACCAACCACCTGCTGGCCGGGAACGACGCTTGGACGACACGACCCACTGACGATTGACGACCACGACGAAACACGAATACGGCCACGTCGATCACGAGAGAGCAGCAGCCATGTCATACTATCAAGGCAGCCAGTACCAGCAGCAACAGCAACCTCCTGCGCGGGAGGGTCATTGGGATCAGTACAATCGATGGGTACCGACCTCTAATGGTGGCGCACAGCAGCATTATGGAGGAGAGTATGCGCAACCCCAAGATCAGCTTCATCAGTACCCGGGTCAAAGCTCGTATACTCAACCACCAGGAGGAGGAGGAGGAGGAGGAGGAGGAGCAGCTGTGCAAGCGCTATCAGCAGGACACAGCTACCAGGATACATATCAGTCGCCGCGAGGCACCACGTTTGGGTCGCCTATTCAAGTCCAGCAGTACAACCCTCAGAACTATAGTCAACCGGCATACTCGCAACCGCCTCAGCAAGCGGCATACAATCCAGCAGCGTACGCGCCAACAGGACAAGGCCAAAGTCCATACGCGGCGCAGTACAATCCTGCAGCATTTGCGGATGCGTCTCACCATAACGCTGCCGCTGCTGGCCCTGTAGACCCGTATGGCTACTCTCCCGGGAATTACTCTCAATCAAGCTTCTCTCCGCGCCAGCCTCAGCAGGTACAGTCACCACATTCGCAGTTTAGCCCCACTTCGCAGCATTCAGAATACAGTCCGCAGCCGCAGTCACAAGCGTTCAGTTACCCGCAGAGTCCTCCTCCTCCACCTCCTCCGGCACATAATGCATATCAAACGCAAGGTGGAGCTCAGTATGGCCAGACCTCGACTGCGCCATATCCCACCGAACCATATCGGCCGCACGGGTCGTTATCACAGTCAGGAGCGGGAATTGGTGTTCCCATGCCAGGCATGACGCAGAGCGACACGTGGAGACCTTCGCCACCTTCGCACTCGGGATTTGGCACCCGGCACTCTCCATCACCGCACTATGGCTCGAATCTGCCGTCTCCGCCTGCCTCTTCGCCCGGCCCCACTCCTCCTGCGCATGGGGCGCCGTCCAGATCTAATACGCTAGATAGACATCCTCAAGAACGGCCATTGCCACCGCAGCCAGCTCGAAGCCCGGGATCTGACTACTTCCAGGGGAGCGGCATATCGAGGACGAACACTGGCGTTTCGTCGTTGAGCCGAGACGATGAGGTCGATCAGCTGTTCGATGAAGTCGAGGGACTTGTGAGGAACGCCGGTCGGAGCCCATCCATATCGATCAGCCAGGCACCCTTTCAAGCACCTCGCCATGCCGCTGCTTACAGCTCTCAGCGTGGTTCACAAGCTTCGCGCAACGGCACTGCAAACGGGCATTTGTCTCCTGTGGTCCGGCATCATCCTGGCGCTGAGGCAGCATACAGTAGCGACAGCGATGCGGAAGCTACGCAGGGACTCGCCATGATGCAAATGGCAGACGAAGAAGATCGTAGGCAAAGTAGCGGCAGCCAGATGCGCTTCGGTACGTCAGGATCTCTGCGAATGTCACGCCCACAGCCACCGCCGCCACCGGAAGGCAGTGATAGCGACGGTCCAGCTTTTGCTGGGGCAGACCTTAGCTCGTTTGCTGGCTACGATGTGCCGATGTCGTATGGTGGAGGTCCTGCTCAGCTTGCTGCTGGTGGCGAAGTCAATGGCGATGCATACAGCCAGCCGGTGTCAAGTCAGCACAGCTCGATGCGAAGATCGCATGCCTCGCAGTCGTCCCAAATGAGCAGAGCTTCGTACGACTACAGGTCAGATCAGATCCATCCGTTCCCAGCATTCAACCCCGCAGCACGAGTCGAGGTGGGCGGCACTGGTGGTCTAGAGGAGCCCAGCGCGACGGGACGAAGACAAAGCTACGACGAGGGCGATGAGTACTCCTTCATGGAAAGTCAACTGCCTGATCGATTCCCAGACGAGCCTCCCGACATTTCATTCCACCAGGCCGGAACATCATACCCCTCACGACCTCTTCCCGCTGTACCTTACCCGGACGATGTCCTGGCACCGTTGCAGTCCGAGAGCAAATCACTTCCGCACCTGCCAGGTCAACCAACATACCCCGGTGGTCCAGATGCATATGTTAAGGACGAGAAGGGCCAGTTCGTTCCAAGATCGTCCTCGCTGGTAAGCCATAGCACCACACCCCTGGTGACTCAACCGCTAAGGTCAAAGACCGACGCGGAAGAGCGAAGGCTGCGCCAGCAACAAGCCCGGTCGTCTATGTACACAACGCCTGAAGTAACGCCAGCCAACGTGGGCACTGATCTACCAGCCCTGGGCGCAAGGCGATTTATGCCATCGAAGCTCGGCGCGCCAGACTTCAAGAAGTGTGAACAACCGTGGGCACTCTCCCATCTGCTGAAGTGGCTACTCCAGGTGACGAATTCGGAAGTATACACGGAGCTCAAGGAGGCGGAGGTCAAAGAAGCTTTGGTTGCGCTGTTCACCCACAAAGTGCCAACCATGAATATTGCAGATGCGGAAGTGCTGAGCAATAGAGTCGTGGACGATATGTTCGTTGCCGGCACCTTGGTGATTACAGAGGAATGGGTCAAGATTGTGCCCGGCCCTTTCTCCGGAGTCATCTTCCAGCTCACGCAACACGGCTGCTACGCGCCTACAGTCCATGACCATCTAATACAATCATCACGATGCTATGCTCCTCGTTGTCAGAGAACATTGCGAAAGATCAACCTAGCGGCAGCGCCTACGAGAACACTGCAAGGATGGGCAGAGTACTACGAGCTCAAGAAGGAAGATGTCGAAGGCAAGGATAAGAAAGAGGTCGAACGACAGAATGTCCTTCATGAGATTGTCCAGACCGAAGAGAGGTACATGGTCAATTTGGATGTGCTGCGTACGTTGTACCGTGACTCGCTCGCCAGAGCAGACCCGCCGATCATTGCACCTAAGCGCCAGGAGAAGTTCATCCAGAGCGTGTTCGGCATGGTTGATGCCGTCAAACAGGCAAACGAGGAACATCTACTGCCGCAATTGAAGTACCGACAGCAAGAGCAGGGGCCATGGATCGTCGGCTTCAGCGACATCTTTCGACAGTGGGTCCGAAAAGCGAGATCAGCGTACATTGACTACGCGAACGAGTTTCCGAAAGCTGACCACATGGTACGAGAAGAGATGGATCGGAACATTGAGTTCCGGAATTTCACCATGAAGATGATCCGAGACGAACGGTCGGAGAGGTTGTCACTGGACAGTTTCTTGAAGTCACCCATTTCCCGTCTACAGAGATACACCCTGCTGCTTGGTACGGTCCTACGGAACATGAAAGAAGACAGCCATGAGAAAGCAAATCTTCAGCTCGCGCTAGACGAAGTCAAGGCTGTCACCCTAGAGTGTGATGGTAGGGTTGCAGAGATGCAACGAAAGATCGATCTCCACGATCTGGGCCAAAGACTCGTCCTGCGACCTGGAATGCAGAAAGAGGTTGAGCTTAATCTTGAGCACTTTGGTCGCCAGCTCATCCATCGCGGAGATCTGCAAAGGATGGGGAGCAACCGATTCACCTGGCTCGACTGCCACGCTCTACTCTTCGACCATTACCTTGTTCTTGCCAAAACAGTCGCGCAACGCGTTGGTGAAGGCGGCAAGATGGACCGCTATGATGTGTCGCGACTGCCGATCCCGATGGACCTCTTGCAACTGGACAGCGTGAATGAGCCGCCAGTTCAAAAGTCGACATATCTGAAGGGTTTATCAGTGGGCAGATCAGCGACACCAAATGAGCCCACTACGCTCGGTAGGACACCATCAAATCAAGCTGCCGTTCCTGGCGGTCTCGTGCATGTTAACACCAGCATGTCGGCCAATTCGCTGAACCCCACCACATCACTGGAAGGCAAGGACTCTGATCGTATATTGTATCCCTTCAGAATAAAGCACTTGGGCCGCGACACGTACCAGTTATTTGCGCTTACAGAGCAGGCAAGGAAAGACTGGGTCGACAAGCTGATCATCGCCAAGACGAAGCATGCCGCGGCGCTTCATGCTCAGAACGCTGAGCCCTTCCGCCTGCGAGTGATGGCTGACTCCGCTTTCGTGTTCGACCAGTTCGCCAACAACGGCAAAGGTGTTGTCATCAAGGGCACACCTGTAGATCGCGCGGTGAAGGAGGTCGAGCACCGTTTCAAGGACACGGGACGGCCTGGACCAATCTGCCGAGCACGAGTGAACTGTGCCGCGAGCTTCTCCACACCCTACCCAGGGAAGCAAATGGTCGCTGTCGGTACAGACTACGGTGTCTACGTGGCGGAGCTGGATAATCCTCGTGGCTGGACAAAGGTAAGTGAAGAAGCAAGTTGCCAATTGACATCCGCTGACAGATCACAGGCCATCAACATGTCTCGTGTCACCCAAGTCGCCGTCTTGGAGGAGTTCAATCTCTTCCTCCTGATCTCTGACAAATCACTGATAGCCTATCATCTCGATGTCGTCTGCCCGAACGAACGCAACGGTCCCACGCCAGCCAACGACTCCTCGCGTAAAGCACCCCAAAAGCTCTCAGGTAGCCGTGACGTCGGCTTCTTTGTCACAGGCAAAATGAAAGACCGTACCCTGGTCTTCTACAAGAAGCGCGAAAACCTCAATTCCGTCTTCAAAGTCCTTGAACCCGTCTACCAGAAATCCACGGAAAAGCGCTCTCGCGCCGCTGGTCTCCTCAAACGCGGCAACACCGAATTTTTCCGCGAGTACGACGAATTTTACATTCCCACGGAATGCAACAGCATCAACCTCTTCCAGTCTTCCCTCGCAGTCGGCACATCCCGCGGTTTCGAAGTCCTCACCCTCGATAAGAAACAGCCCTGGAGCGTCCCGGAACTCAAAACAGACCACGTCCAAAACATCGCAACCACGATCAAAGACATGCGTCCTATCTGCATGCTCCGCCTCAGCGAACAAGAGTTCATCCTCTGCTACGAGAAATGCGCCGTCTACGCCAACAAGCATGGCGAAGTCTCCCGTTCCGTGGTGATGAATTTTGTCGGCAATGCCCAACATGCCGCCTTGTACGGACCCTACTTGGTGTTGTTCGATAACGACTTTGTCGAAATCAGAAATGCGCAGAACGGACGGTTGAAGCAGATCATCGCAGGCAGGGAGGTGAAGTGTCTGGATGATGGGACGAATTGGAGCGCAAATGGGACTACGGAGCAGAAGGCTAATGGTGTTGTTAATGGTTTCACTGCGGCGGCGGGGAGGACGCTGAAGTTGGTTATGCAGCATCCTGAGATGGATCGAAATCAGATTGTTGTGGAATTGTTGTTGAATGAGAATATGAAGGAGTGAAGGGTTTGGGAATGGAGCAGAAAAGACGGGAGATGTGAGATGACGATTCGGGGTATTGGCGATAATATCGATCTCCTTGGATCTTGTTTGGGGATGGGATTTGTGTTTGCGAGATACCACTGAGTTCTTTTGTGTTGATGGCGCGATTGGGGTCGGTGGCATACATATCTTTCGCTAGGGAGCCCTCTATCCGGCATTGGGCTCGCGGCTGGGTTCTGTGGGGTCGATTCATTCGTCGTTCCGTGTAGATGATAGTAGTAGTGATGTAACGAGCTTCAGCATGTGATTAATGGAGACACCTACTGTATTTCAACACGATGCTGAACAAACCAAAGCTTATCCACAGCGCGGCTCGGGAACCGATCGAACATCATCCACGGGCTAGTCCTGTACGTCTCGTGTGATGGGAGTGGAACTCTTCCCGAGTCAAGTACCACCTAGGTTCCTCGACTCGACCAACCAAAATGCAGGACTCGGCTGTGTATGATAGATAACAGCCCGCAAGGATGGCGGGGCAGCTGTTCTCAGAGCTTGCACTCCGCGCGCCAGTAAGTTCAAGATGCGGGCGTGGCGGCCCAGAGGTTCCTGCAGCGGAACGCGTAATAATGCCCTCCCATGGTACGCCCGACATATCTGTACAAAGGTCGCGTGAGCGAAACTCTTCCTGCCGTTTCCTGCGATTAGCAATGCGCTCGCGATGGCGGACTGTGGTACTGCGGTGCGTACACACGAGATTGTCGACCATCTTGGAGAGGCTTCGAGGAGACCAGGCGAACGGGATCTTAGCGATGATGAAGACTCTTGTTCCGACGATATATCAAGTTCGGAGGGACAGTCTCTCGTGAGCTTCTATACGAGCCATGCTCTCTTCATGTGGAATAATCGAAGCTACGAGTTTGTCTCGGTCCTCTTGACGGCGGCGGCATTTCGTCATACTCTGGTGGCGGCATCGATCCGAGGCTTGTCGGCGCATTTGGCTTCGTTGCTGTTCTCTGCCAGGATTGGGAGGTGGTGTACGGGACAGAAGTCTCGACTGCGGCCGGTGCGGATTTGTATCGTGGTGCAGAGGGTTTGCATTTGCTTGGCTTGTTTGGGGTGGATTCTTATCGTTGAGGATCATGGTGGTGATAGGATGGGCAAGACGTCGTTGACGAAGATTGTGATGTTTGCGGTGTTGATTATGCTGGGTATGATTGAGAGGCTGTCGGCCGTGGGGAACTTGATAGTTGTTGAGAGGGATTGGTTGCCGCTCTTGGTCGAGCCTGTTTCGAGGGATGTTCGACCATCTGGCGATGTCTGGAATATGCCCAAGTCTGCGGTCGCGGCCGTGGCAGAGCCTTTGCTTCCGAAAAAGGGACGGTCAACAAGCCTGCACAAGTTGAATGCCACCGCCAAACGCATCGATCTGGTCACTAAGCTCGTAGCACCACTAGCTATCAGCGCAGCGGCTATCGGCCAGAACAGCATCAGATACACTGCTGCAATGCTCGCACTGTTGCAAGTAGTATCGTGTGGTATTGAGTTGTACACGACACATCTGGTGTGGAAGGCCTTCCCTGCCATGCAGGTTGAAAGAGATGTGGCGGAGTTTACGAACAGACCGGAAGACGAATCTGCTCCGACGACTGTTCGAAAGATGGTGGCCCGGGTCCATGGCTTCCAGGCTTATCTGCAGAGCCCGACTTGCCTCCCTTCGATGGCTTACGCCATGGAACCGTTCTCCGTACTAACCTTGGCGGGAAGCATGAGCACCTATCTGTTGATAGCAGGATTCCGATTGAGTCAGATCACCGCTGCGAGGACAGCCAGCACAGTCGTCGAACTCGCATCGACAGTCCTGACGCCCTGGCTGATCACCTGGCTGTCACGCAGGCAACGGAATGTCTCTGGCGGCAACATTCCGTCTGATGCGTTGCAGCCTCTCGTCAAGGTCGGGTTGATTGGGCTATCTTGGCAGGTCCTATGCCTTGTACCGGCCACTCTAGTCCTTGTCCTGTTCGTAGATGTCTTTGGCTCGAGGACGGAGCACGATGCCTCAACACTGATGATCGTGCTGTTCTCTACTCTGGTACTGTCGCGACTAGGTCCATTCGCATTCTCGCTGGTTGAACAACAGATCGTGCAACTGGAGGTCCCGGCCCACGAGCGTTTAGAGTTTTCCGGCGTGGAAATGGCACTTATAGATCTGGCAGAGCTGGCACGCTGGGCACTTCTGGGACTGTTTGGCAGGCCCGACCAGTTCCGTTGGGTTGCACTTATCAGCTTCTTCTCTGTGGCGACTTCTTTTCTGCTTTTCATGGTTTGGGCCAAGCGGTCGAGAGCTTCGCTACTCACTACATGATAGCGATGAAGATCCGGATGCCAGTCAAGGTCGACAGCATGCGGTACCAAGCGCTTACGTCTGCACCTCCAGCTGCCATTTGTTGCTGCCCAGAGTCGGATCTCTCCTCTGATTGACCGCTGTCATGGATGACTAATCGAACCAGTCTGCGATAGAGATCCGAAACACCCTCAAGGGATTTGTCCGTATGGAGAAGTAGGCATAAGTCGGCTCTGGTCAGGCAGAAGACAGCTGAGGCCAAGATCGTGGACCGCATGGATGTGGTTCAACGTACGATGCGTGATGGTATAAGCGCGGCTGCTCATCCGCTATCACCGGGGTATTCGACAACTCGTGGCTTAGGATTCAGCATTGCTTGGATTGTCTGCAAGCAGGTGATCGTAATGTGCTGCGTGAGATTCGGCAAAACGCCAAGTTTTCGATCCAAGTTCATTTCGCAAATACATCCGGCGGACTCCACCACAAGTATCCTAGCTGTGTTGCGGAACAGGCTATCCTAACCGAACTGCTGGCTGGTCCATAAGATCTTGCTCAGATCTTACTCGTTCTGGGTACACGCTTCTCGTGCGCCGCTTGACAGACGGTCGATCCATGGTGCCAGAATTTTGGTCGTCTCGGAGTAATGCATGAGCATGCTCAGACGGAAGAATTCATCAATAGTCAGAGAGTATGTTGGCCTGGACAGATGCCCATGATAGCGGTTGGCGAATCACACCAATGTCCGTTCAGTGAGCGAGCCGCGAACATTGCGATCGAGATTGAGGATACCTATGACAGGGCTCTCGAGTCGACATCTAGAGTTTTCGAAGGCTTCCCGTCGTCTCTGGGCAGAAGCAGATCTCCTCGGACGCCCACATCCATAATCTCGTGGCCACTTCTCGGCATGAGCAGTCCAAGCCGTTGCGTGTCATCCGGATCCATATTCGGGAAAAACTCGTTCACTGGACCTCAGATATGAGGGATATCGGCGGCCAGGAAGATGGACGAGTAGCTCGTGTCGGAACCTACAGGTATTCGTACCAGCACGATCTTTGTAGAGGTGGCCAACAGAATGCATTCATGCATATGCCCATGCTTGGCACTCAATCTACTGCCGTAGTCTTCATCTACCTCGCCACGATGGAAGCACTGCTGTTCTTCTGTCAACAGAGAATGTGTTCTGCCAACGACGACACGCGGACACCGAGCTCACCGACATCGAAGACGCCATCGACGACTGTACTCAGCCTGTCCTCTGAGTGAGCCCGCATGATGAGCTTGGCAATATCAACAGGATATCAATGTGGTGAATGATGATTGTCAAGAGTCATAGAAGGGTCTCGTCGTTGACGTTCGGGACGAGTCAGATTGATTCCATGGCCGGTTGGAGCGGGCCGCTTGTTTTGCATGGTCAGAACCTTGCTCCGACAAGGAGTCTTCACCGTCTCCTGCTACTGGATATCAACACCGCTGTGTACCACAGAAGCTCAGAATGGAAGAACGAGATACCGCGCGGCCACGCTTCAACTCTTTGAAACGAGTACATCCGATGAGTCAACGAGGCACTGTGTGACAGCCTGGCTGTTTATCAGATTATGAGACTTGATGCGTTGCTCTCCTTGCAAGTTAAAATAGAAGAAGCGGAAAGAAATCCACAGGCCAATTGTGACAACGAACTGAAGAGACAATCTTTGTAGACTCAGTACGGTGTATTCTAGCACTCGCGCAAACTGACCGCATATCATAGATCGATTGCTACGATTCTCTTCGCCATGAAACAAGCACAGCCAGCGGACCATGTCTCGTAAAAGGATCAAGAACCCGCACTCCTGGGAAGCATTCTCCAGCCTTCTATCGCCTCCGAGATGTTGCCTTGCGACGATACGGCCTGCCGATAACCGATTCGACTCGGATGCCGTCTCCACTGCAGAATTAGCAGTACGCCGGCGATTGGAATATTGGTGCTTGTGGTTTGCCGGTGGATGGTGTGTCGATGATGGGCATGTAAGATACCGACAAGAATGCAGGTATTTCACCAGTCTCTACGATCGAATGTCCCGTCGCTCGTCAAGGTCCCATCCTAATCAGTATAGTGCTCCTTCGACGCACGAGCGCCAACGACCTGAGCGAATCATGTTCACAGGCATGTAGAACCGCGCTACCCACCCGTGCTAGTCCATTATGCTGCCCAGCCCGATCGTGCGCTGGAAGATCCAAGTGAAATCCGTCGTCGTGATATCAAGTCGAAGCGCACGGCGGTTTGTTCGAAATCAACACTGACGCTCATTCGCGGCTCCAGAATGCATTGTTCCGCAGGACTGGTTAACTTCGTCTTCACGTGGTCCAACAGTGTCGACTCTTCATCTTTGGGCCGTAATGACCAACGCTCACGATACCTCTGGCCAAAGACCTGCTCTCAATGATATTTCGGATACCCAGAACCAAATCGTCCATGGCTGAAATCTCCCGTCCGATGGTCGTAAAGAAGCAGTGTGGAACAATGCATTTGTTGATCTGATGCTGTGACAGATACCTCCTGTACGTCATCTTACGTTCACTTTTCCAGTCGATCGTTTATCGTATTGCGACTTACTGGCAATCGTATCCAGTAGGCCACCCAGGACCAGCATCGTACCCATCAGCTTGGCATATTCCAGCAGACGTTGCTGTCAGATGTTCCCAAATTCAATCACTCCAACCGAGGTTGGCATCGCCAGCGACGGAAGCAGTACCAGCACTGGTATACTCCTTAACCCACTCCCATCTCTGCTCTCCAGGATACTCCCCAGTGCCATGCACCCGCCTCCGCTTCCAGAAGAAAATCGTGACTTTCTCCCTCGACAACGACAGCTTATCGTTATGCATCGTATAAGTGACCCAAACATCAGCATTGCCGTTGAGCTCATCAAGATGGACCATCACATCCAATACCTCGCCGTACGCCTGCGGACAATGCTCAACGAAGAACCACTCGCGTAACTTCTTCATGCCTGGAGCGTCAAGCTCAAGCAAACTTCCGTCATTCTGAATGCACTCGAATTGGTAGTCATCACTTCCATAGCGAATTGTCGGGTAGTCGAGGTCGCGTTTGTTGAAGCTGTCGAGGATGTCGACCGAGTAATATTCGAGCAGTTTCTCGGTGTTGCCGGCGTTCGCAGGCAGTTTGCTGCCTGCGCTTGTGTTGGAGATTACGCTGTCCACCGGACTGCCTTGCGACATGGTCACGATCGACCAGCGAACTGGATCGATGAGGATTTCTGCTTAGCTCGAAGGATGGTGGCAATGAACGAAGATTGGCCTTCGGCTTCTCCGACTTTGCGAGCTTGGCGTTCTGATGAACCTGAGATGTCAAGTGAACTCTAAGTTTGGGGGGGCCCGAGCTGCGAGACATCCTCTTGTTTTCATTTCAACAGCAGCAAACGATAGAGCAGCACAACACCAGGAATCGGTTCCCATCCTTACAGTATCCACCCATGCGTAGAGTCGCTACTGAAGAGGTGCTCATGCCGCCACCAGATACTGGGCAATGATCATGGACATGAACCTGTGGCTTTGAGGGAGATGAGAACGGGGTTTCTCGTGTTTCGTCCGGTATCTTTGCTTTCTATTATGACCCCCATATACGCGGTACCCTTCACGACCCACGATCAAGCCGCAGGTCCGAAGTACTCCGCAGCTGTGAATGCTCATTCTCCTCATCGATATTGAACAATACTGGCGTGACCGGTCCTGTCGGCGGTGTATGAAGGCCAACATAACGCCGGCCATCAAAGTAGTATCCCGACACGCCATTGCTGTTGTTGCGAGTCGGTGTCCTCGGTTCCGTCGGCTGGACAGGCGGTGCATAAGCACGTCTGGGAAATTTGATCTCGGATTGAATCTTCACCATCGCCTCCATATGATGCTCCCTTGGCTCGGCTGGAGGTGATTGTGCACCCTCCTCGATCTCCATCTCGCCACTCGGACGCCAGGACTTTTCATCCCACGTAGGCAACTGGACCCTGAGGGATCGAGAACCTTCCCAGGATCCTTGTCGGCTATGGATCGGCGATAGAGGCGTGATGTTTGGTAACGGAGCTTCTTGGTCCCTAATGGAAGACCTCCGCAAGGACCATCGTGGACGATCATCGCCGGTGAGCCTCGCGCCACAGAACGAGGCTTCGTTACTCTTCCAACGTTGAAGCCAGACCCGAAAAGCAGGTATGCAGCAGCATATGACACTGCTGTTGCACTCGACAATTGACCACAGAACGAGCGGCACCAAATCCCAAGTGGGATTGTCGGTGGAGTCTACATTAGAGATTGCTGTCAACCGTCCAATACTGCAAGCCAGGGAAACGATACCGAACAGATAGGCCACCAGAACGCTGCTGCAGTACTGATTAGCAACGAAGCTTGTCTTCGGACGTTTACAATGCAATGCTCACCCGGTCATTGGCGCCACAGCTGATCTGTGCCTAAGTAGCTTTGACATCGGAAGGAGAAAGACTGTTATATTGAGGACCGCATCGAAGCCGCCAAAGGTGTATAATACAGCCACACGGTCCGCAGCACAATTCGGCCTCGGTGTGGTCGACCAATTGAGCTCGATTGGCGAGCATGCAAAGATCGTGGCGAAGACTGCTGCAATCCCGATGCCGACTAGAGCAACAGTGGTGCTGCGACTGCATAAGACGAACCAATGCTTGTCATGTCCTGGCCAAGTCCGCAGGTAGAATCTCACGAGTGCGACCTTGGCTCCGAAAACGATGGGAACGTAGAGTATACTGCTTATGAAGTTCCACTGCGAGCCGTTAGATCGCATGTCCCTAACACACCGGAACTTGCTTACCTTCAATAAAACGGCGACATGGTCTGCGTCGACGTCCCACACGTCCGAACCAAGTCCATTTCGATGTGAGTAATACGTGCTCACTGCTAAGCCAACCAGCAGAGTGTAAGTGAGCGCCACTGCAGTGTCTTCCATGTCAAAGTTCCCCCAGCTGCCAGCAGTGAAGCGAGATGCAGACTTAGCGAAGAAGATGAGAGTCGCCAGTCCGAACAGCGCGAAGGAGATGCCTAGTACCAGAGAGGACCTATCTCGATTCGAATATCCACGGGCCTCAGCGCGGAGCTTCTGCGCCTGCGCAGTTGCATTCGGTGCCGATGTCCCTCCTACACCGGTACACGAGTCTTGCACACAGGTGAATTGTGCTTTCTGGAGGGGTCCGTTGGCGTTGCAACAGCATGGCTCGCCCGGAGCGTAGTGACATTTAGCCAGTATTAGTTCGCTGCAATCTTCAGCGCAGGCAGGGAGTGCTACCGCAACGCTATCGGGACCATCGCTCGAGCTTGCTGCAAGTATTTGTTGAACCAGAAGAAGAGGTGCCGCAGTCGTGATCCGCATATCGTCGCCAGACCAGGGAAGTGGAAGGATCCAGCATAGTTGTCTTCAGGCGCGTAGAAAGCTCTGAGACGGGGCGCTGGTGCTCTCTATACTGAGTGCCGGCTGCGACGATCTGGTTGGGCAGCATGCAGGAACATGGCAAGCGAACGTAGTCGGAGACCGCGCCTTCGTGGTGCTCAAGAACATGTAACTTGTGAAGCTTGCTCTGACTCGTGGGCATCAACCTCATGCAGGGCGTCTGGTCTTGACTCGTGGTGAGCTGCTGATCTGAGCTCGTGGATGATTCTCTTCAAATGCCGAACAAACGCACTATTGCGTTACGGCGTGGAAGCAGAATCGACCTCGAATCTGAGGAAGTGTCATCCACGTAGTCTGCTCACAGTGTTCGTCGCGCGACTGGAGACTGCGACATTCACATTGCCAACAGAAGCACATCATCTAGATGCAAGTCAACGAAGTAGTCTCCCATCACACGCTACGTCTAGTCGATTCCATGTTCCGTCAAAATACGGAGAAATCTACTGGCTGTGGTTCACTGCAAGACCCAGGGGCACAGAAATCATGCAGAATCGCGTAATACTATTGGACCGTATTGCCGCACAGCACGAGACGTTGTCGATCTACCACGCTCCTGGGTCCTGTGTAGCGTACCTGAAGTTGGGCATACACGGCACGCTTCATGGCGGCATGAACGGTGACCTCGACTATGCACTGTGCGTTGAACACGCGTTATCCTGCGACAGCGGCATCTGGCGTGGCGAAGCTGTGGTAGCGCCCGCCTGAGGATATCCGTTTGATCGATGTCGAGACGCTCAGCAGGATGTCTCGTTGTGCTGATTGTTGATGTTCCATGGCGATGTTGATGATTCCAAGATCTTCGGGTGGTGCTGGTCACGAAGCAACGCGACCGTGATCCTCAGCCGATTTCGGTGAGTTTGTTCATGCCTGAGTGCACAAAGCAACCGCGGGAGCGTGCCGTGCGTGCATGTCTATCCGAATGGTCGCGCGCAGTGATGAAGTGACGAACTTTTGTTACGATGCCAGGGTTTCAAATGGGTAGTACGAGCTAAACTCTGCAAAATGACCGTGCCAGCGATCCTCACAAGAGTGATCGAGTCGTACATGCTTGCAACGAAGAGCCATTTCTCGACCATGGTTTGGAGCGAATCCTCCGCGTGTACGCCCGTCTTTCAAGTATAATGTGTTCACAAAGCTTCGCAATTGACTCGCAGACTGTCTCAATAGTGTGAGTTGACTGAACTGAATCAAGCACCAGCACCAATATCGAAGACGTTCCTCCAACGATCTGCGTTGAGCTGCATCTCCTGAACATCACATGGTGTACGGCAGCATGCCTTATGGCGGAACCAATCCTTCTTCTGGCACTCCTTGTCGCAGTAGTATTGCTCCGAGCAGCGGGCGCCGCGAAGCTTAGCGTCCTTTTTACTGCATGAGCCACAACCATGGCCTTCGTGTCCCATGTCCTCCCTCATGGCGGGTACGATCATGCTGATGGTTTGATCTGTTGGCTTGTGAGTAGTTTTGCACTGTTGCGGTTGGCCGCCAAGGTTCATGGTCCAGCAGGGCGAGGCGTTGGCTGGAGTCCAGCCTTAGGCCATCTTCTGGTCGCGGTGCTCCTCCCAGAACTTGGAGCCGAAATCGTAAGATACACCAGACTTGAAGCTCTTAGTTCCTTTCAGAGCCTTCTCGATCTGGTCTTTGGCGTTGTCGGTGAATGGCGACGTCCCGAAGATACCCAGCATGAACTTCTTGTAGGTATTGAAGAACATGCGGTATCCTTTCAGTGACTCGAAGGAGGTGCAGCCGAGTGACATGGCACAAGCGCCGAGAAGGACGCAGGTATAACCGTGGGTAGTGAAGTCGCCGGATTTGATCGAGTTGAAGTAGTTGGCCACTTGCTTCGCCGCAAGCTTTGAGAGAACACCAGAGTCGAGATGCTTGCGAAAGATGTCGATGGCGGCCGGGCTGGAACACTTCTGGGCGTATATGGAGTACTTAACGGGAATTTTCCTTCTGCGGCGTTCTCCAAGTCCTCCAGACCGGCTGCACGGTCGAATTTGGCGACGACATCAAGGTCGTCGTCATTCTCGAACAGCTGCTCCGTGGCCCAGTTGCCCGTGTATGGGTGTGGAGGACGCTGGTAGGTCATGGAGCGCTGAATGGAGTCAGTGAGCTGCTAGCACAGACTCAACATGAGGCGACTTACGTCGTGAGTGTGCTTGATGCGACTGTAATAGCGGTAGCCTTACAGGGTGCGTAGAGGAGACTGAATGCTGTGAATGTGATGGACGAGATCAGCGTGAAGTCTGATAGGAAGACTCAGGTCAAGCTGAAGTCAGTCCGTAAAGTCACTGTCGCTGGAGCGACGCGTCTGCCTTCGGCTTGAGCCGTACTCTGCAACAGTCGCGGAAGGCACGACCACTCCGACGGAACGACATGACGCCTGTGTCGACTTCGCATGGCATGAGCCCTTCTTAGAACAAACTCATCGCTGGGCTCACGCCCATTGGACGTCACTCATGCTTCTTCTCGCCTCTCAGCTCAGACCTCACGAAACTTCCCCCTCAATTTCCGCACGCACCCCGTCATCTTCATCACGAACAACCGGACATGCGATCAGCTGCCACGCACACACACACTCTCTCTCTCTCCAGATGAGGTCGCTTGTCACCACCAGCAAGCTCGCAATGATCCAAACGATCGTGCCGCACGTATACCTAGATCGTGCAAGGCGTAAGTACAGGCGAGTCTCCGATCGATATCGTCCTTGCCCCGATGCCTTAGCCGGTACGCGGATCTTGCGGGAATGCTCCTCGTTTCCGCCGATTGATCCACTGGGGATGCCGAAATGGCTGTGTCATGGCTGTATCGTGTAGCCTTGGATTTGTTTTTTCCATCCTTCAACCTGTGACGGATCTGAAGGACTTCAGGAAGTGGCCAGTATGGGAACTGAACCAGCTCTGTGCGAAAGTCGACTCTGGCTGTGGCTAAAGTGCAGCATGTCAGCTGCGCTTTTGCGCTTTTCAGAGCTTCATGAGCCATTCTGTCGGGCCAATGAAACAGGGAAGCGCGGCGAATCGCCAAGCACATCTCTTGACAATTCTGCCATCGCTTGTGTGCTTGGCTCGGATTCCCACTCTCCTTAGTACATTCCTCCCAGCTGAATGAGCAGAACTGTGTCAATGGGCGCGCAAGCAACGCTGACGCTAGTGGCCTCGTGCAGAAATGCGGTCGTACTTCGGGACAGGGCTTGCGGAGGACAAAGGGTACTAAAGAAGAATGGAGCAATTATCGCTGCAAGAGATGAATCTCAAAACGCTGTGCGATTTCAACAGTTCGCAGTGAGCGTCCTGGTTGTGGTACTTCCATTGTGGTACTGACTGGCAGTCCGATCTCGCAGACTCGGTCGCCTGCCATGCAATACCTCAAGATGTTGCCATGTCTCTTACGGCTCTCAGCGGATCCTCGAACTCTGCCGGCGAAGTGCGCGGGGCGAAGTGCGCGGGGCGAAGTGTCCGGGCCACCGTCCTTCTCCTGCTCGTCATGTCATCGCATTGTTGCTCGCAGGACTGGGCCTGGAACCGACACAATATATGCAGCCTCGTGGGAAGTGTCGTCCGAATGGGAGCGGCCCTCGCGGTACTTACGGCGGTAGAGATCTCATCGAAAGGTGAGCATCGCAGCGACTTTGTGCTGATGATATCAATGAAACGGTGTTGTGCTTCCTTATGCACGGCAAATGCGGCGAACCAGCCGGCCGTAAATCTTCTCCGCATTTGTTAGCAGGGATGTCTGCTAGCGTACCATCGGCATCACTAATCACCACCGTCTACTTATTATACGTGTGCTCACCACTTCCTCGACATCAGCAACTTTCGCGCCGCATCCCCGAGCAAGATGGAGGTACATCAATCTCCGACCTCCCCCTACGAAGGACCGGCTTATTGGAATGATTCCTTCGTAGAATTCGCCAACACTCTCGGTGGACTACAGTTCACAACAGCGGAGTGTTCAATGCTTGCCGATGTTATTAAAAGCGCAAGAAGAATCTCTTCCGCCAGTAGCGACCGTCACTCTGCAGGTTCTTCGCCTCGTGATCGACAAATCAGCGAGCCGGACTGGAGCACTTTGATCACACAGCCAGTTCGCTCGGAGCAAAACAGAATTGCGAAGCAGCAACGTCGAGCTATTGATCGGACGAAGTGGAATCGAAGCAAGGCCAAGACAAAGTCAGCGACTGCTGAACACAACATCTCGGAAGCATGGATTCGCCATCAAGAACCGCAAAGTGTGTGGAGCGAGCGAGCTGTATCTGTCAAAACTCCTGAAGCACAAAGTCCTACTGAAGATGGCTGCCTTGCGCCTGCATTACTTCACCGCGAATCTCTGGATGAAACCGAGGAGCCTCAAGTCCCAGACTTTCCCCTTTTAGATTTCGAAGACGATACCTGGCTGCAGACGTTCATCTCGGTGCCATGGTCCTGAAGGAGGCATGGCCGCACGTATATGCAGCGAAAACAGCTTCGTGTGTACAATCAAGTCTCTGCAGCTGTGCAATGGCTGCGTCTGCAGCAGGGACCACTTGACTTGACCGCGGCGCCCAGGATCTGAGAATGCACCGAAATGCGAAGGCAACAGTCCGGCTTACCTTCACAACTTAGATAGATCGACCACGATCACTGGAGCACTTCGTCTTCAATGGGAAAGCCCATCGTCAAAAGGGCACTGAAGTCCGTGAAAGCGTTGCGGCCTCAATAATTCAGCCGTGCATGATGAAGATGCCACTGCAGCCCGGTAGCTAGATACTGATGGCACTACCAAATTCAACGTCCAAGGCTTGCCTGCCATGGTACCGGCTCACGACTGCACAGCCGTTTGAGGAATCCGCGCCTGCATTGTCGGCGACGATCGGAAGCGGCGCATCGGTCCACGTTGCCGATGCCTTGAAGCGGAACAACAGCTTGGCCATGAGGCTCGATTTGGCTGACCGAAGAAAAGCCGCGCCCGTCATGTGCCAAGATACATTTCGCGCCCCTCGGGGGATCATCTTCACGATGTTGCTTGGGGCGAAGTTCAAATACCCAATGCTCATTATGAGATAATTGATGGACTATCGCGATACAAGCCGATATTGCCTGTCTCAGAGACGATGAACATATCTGTTTAGTACGAAAGACCCAACGACCTGTCCAGATCTCAGCTGGCATCCCATGATGATCTTTCACCATGGCGGTAGCGTGTGTTGGTGCAGAGGCACCAGAAGAGACTTCCTGTCCAGGAACTCGACCATGCACTGCAATCAACCACAGGCGACTTTCAGTCCGTTCTGGGAGAGTTCAATGGGTCCTTGTCGGCGCTCGACTTCGCCCTATATTACACTGCTGACCAGATCGATCCGGATGGATGCCATGGCAACATCGACTTGCTCAGCATGATGGTGCAGGATATTAATGATCCGAGCAATCCAATGTGGGATCTTCAATACATGACGGGCCCGCGGCAGGCATGATGAGCTGAAAGTTGTATTGTGAAATCATGTTGTCAAAGTCTTGCCATATCCTCGCGCTGGTGAGGCATTGCACCGTCTGGCTGGCAAATGAAGGTGACCCAGAATAGTCGTGAGGTATATGTTAGGGTGCCGCAAGAGCACAAATGAGGATTTCTATACGTTATTAGTGCGCTTCTCGGCGCGTTGTGCCCTTAGACCCTTGTCTACCCAGGTATTAAGGCTATTCGCCTACTAGAGAAAGTAGAGCCCGACTAATAAATAGAAAGGCATCTATGTACATTAACGATGCATGTCTGCGGGATGTGGGAGTGTGGATGATGTCTCAGAGACCGGTCTTCTAGATGTTCTAGATTTGACCTTCGGCAGCGGAAAATCATCGGGAATCCATTTTTGGATCTCGGTCGAAGTGTGGAAGTGTTGCACGAGCATCCCGATCATCCTGTTCAAGACTCCTTCGCACTCCTACTTTCACCATCATATCATTCCGTCAGGACAATTTATATTCATCGTGTATCCACGCAGCACAAACATGTCTGCCGAGGAGGTGACTGTGAATTCGACCCTCATGGGTGTCCTGAACGCCACGCAAGACACGAGCAAAGACTGTCCGTGAGCCTCCTCGAGTGGACCTCGTCGTCGATCACTTTTATCGGTCCAACGATTCTTGAGAACCCACTATAGCCCTGGTCGTCGGGGCAGAGCACGAATTTGAGCCGCATCATCGTCGTAAGGCGGTCGTCTAATCCTTTCACCCATTTCTGGTCATCTTTCTGCTTCTCTCAAGCCTTCGTTCTTTTTCATCATCAGAATTCAGTCGTTACCTTCTTCAATATGCGTGTATGTTCAGCCGTCGCTGCACTGGCAGCAGCCATTCCTTCCGTCGCTGCGTACTATCAGGGCTTCAATGTCGGCGCCACCAATCCAGACGGATCTTGCAAAACTCAGGACCAGTGGACCACTGCGTTCAACAAGCTGAAAGGCCTCCCACAGAACATTCAATCTGTCCGAGTCTACGCTTCGAGCGACTGCAATACCCTTGCCAACGCCGTTCCTGCCGCTTTGAGCACGGGAACCAAAATTCTGGTCGGAGTGTGGACGGAAGACAGCGCTCATTACACTGCCGAGAAGAACGCTCTCGAAGCCGCCATCAACGAGCACGGCTCTGACTGGATCCTCGCGGTCTCTGTCGGATCGGAGGACTTGTATCGCGGAGACACGACTGCCAGCGCCTTGGCTACTCAGATCTACGATGTTCGCGGCATGGTTCATCAGTGGGCTCCAGATGTCGAAGTCGGGCATGTTGATACCTGGACTGCATGGGTCGATAGCGCCAACGACGAAGTGATTACAGCTTGCGACTTTGTCGGCTTTGACGGGTATCCGTACTGGCAGGACGTTTCTATCGACGATGCGTACAGCGTCTTCTTCGAGGCGTATCAGAACACTCTTGACCACGTCAACTCTGTAAAGAGCGGCACTTGGGTTTGGTGAGTCGCCTCGATCCTTCCGGTATGAAGTAGAGTCCTGTATACTAATGACATTCCAGGATCACCGAGACGGGCTGGCCATCATCCGGAGCCACGCAGGGCGCTGCTGTTGCTTCGGTCAAGAATGCTCAGAAGTTCTGGCGCTCTGTGGCTTGTCAGCTCTTCAAGCAGTCCCACGTAAGTGGCCTTTCGATCCTTGGATTAAGCAAACGCTAACACGACTGTGTCCGCCTGCAGGTCTTCTGGTACGTCTACCAAGACTACAGTGACAGCACATCTTTCGGAGTCTTTGACAGTAACGGCGACGCCATCTACGATCTGTATGGATGCTAAGCTAAAGGAAAATGCGGCAACACCCCGACAGTGGACAGTGATACAGTAATGGATATTCGGGGCAAGTCGTGTGAGAGTATGTATAGAGCTAGACGGCGAGCAATCAAAACTGTGCCATCATTCACATGCTTCCCATGCGCGCTAATCCTACTACAAAGAATCGCCACCTCTTCAGTCACGCTACAACCTCGTTGAAAACAACAACAACCTCGCGTCTCTCCAGCAATGTTCTGCAACAGCTACCGACCAGGATCGTTGCTCAGGAGCAGATTAAGAGGATAATTGCACAGACACACAGACTCGAATCGAACAACGCGAGACAGGATCGTAGCTCTTCTATACGCAAGCGCAGCATCGAGTTCAGTCCATGATGCTCGTGTTTCAGGAGTCGTTCTTAAGCAAGATGGTCCACACAGCTTCGACATAGTCCTACGGTCACATGCTGCACTCTCTCGCTGAGCCCACACATCGATCATGAACGCACAGAACCTCAAAACCTCTCTGTAGAAAAGGTTTGAAACTACTAGAGCCGTGAGTCCACTTGAAAGCGTCTGATCTAGACGTGCCATCATCATGCTCAAAATACGAGTTCAAACCCATCTACTTGATCTCACTACTCTGCACAATAGTCGCAAACGCATCGCCCAGCTCATGCATGACCATCTTCGTAACCTCTGCTCCACTCGCGCCAGGAATATCACGATCACCAACTGCATCCTCCGCAATCAGCACATCATACCCCAATCGCGCCGCATCACGGGCAGTGGTCGAGACGCAGACGTGCGCCTGTGATGTTGTTAGCTTCCCATCCAATAATGCCGAGATCAGACAACATGTCCATACCATATACCCCGTCAACACGACCTTTTGTCCCCCGTTGCCCCTCAAATAATCATGCAGCGTCGTATCCGCGAACGAACTCGGGTGGATCTTCTCAATCACCTTCTCCCCGTTCTTTGGTGTCAACTCTTCAAACTCCTCTGCCAGTTTCGTCTTGGGAGTGAAAACTGGTGCTCCATCTGGAACGGTGTGCTTGATGTGGACGACCTTTCCACCTCCTGAACGGTACTTCTCGAGCAAGCCGGCGATGGCCTTGCGAGTGGAGGGGGCGTCGGTAACTTTGAGGGCGCCTTCGGCGTATTCGTTCTGAGCGTCGATGATGATGAGGGTGCTATCGGAGACGGAGGCGGTGGAGGGTGAGGCACCGACGAGGGTGCGGAAGGATTTGGCGGACATTTTTGCGATGTGGGTGGATTGTTGTTGGTTGTTGTGGAGGCAGGGATCGTAGAGAAGAGAATGGTGATATACCTACTACCCGGGTGAATGCATCGACATCGCGTCACCCCGCTGTTGGAAGCTTTGCCTGGGTGGGGCAAAGGGAGCTAGAAGGGCCTCGGGAAGGGAGTGCCTTTGCTGGAGCAGAACTTGGGCTGTTGTCCGTTCGTCCTTTGCTGGAGGCTGTGTAAGCGCGCGTACCAGGACTGGATGAGGTAGGCGTCATGTCAGTCTTTGACAGGCAGTCCGAGCTTCATTGTTGTGGCTGTACGGGCCAACGCTGAGGGCCAATGGTGATTCAAGTCAATGCTACAGCCTTCTGCAAGATGTGAAGAAATTGTCTTGGACGGCGCAGATGATGGCAGATATACGATGGCGAACAAGACAGACACCAGCAAGTAAGCAGGACCAGATTGACAAGAGCTGCTGACTAAGCTTTCCTTTGATCTTCGCCTTTCGACCTCGACATTGATGATTTCCTGGCGAATCGTGCGGGAGTCGTCCTTCGCTTCGCTCCTCGGACCTCGAAGGATCCCTGCACTCCCAAAAACTGGCTGCCATGACGTTGCGAGCATGTCCAATCGATCGTCACATGGCTCTGATGAAGGCAACCCCTGCCTCGTGACACGGCACATCTTCCGCTATCCAGCTCTTCTCGTCTGTTGATCCAAGTCGTGACGAACGCCGCTATGCGCTTGTCCAGCATCTTCGCGCCTCATCCATGACGGTCGTCCTGAAGGGGTCCGAATTTTCCTGCTGTTGCTCCACATAGGGCTATTGATGCCTGCAAATCTCCCGCTCGATGCTCCCAACTCAATTCGACGTCTTAAAGTCGGCGGCCACTTCCTGGCTGAGTCTGTAGTCGGCTGAAATGCTCCCTTCCGTGCTTGTGGCCGATAGTGTAGAGACTGTATCCAGCAGCACCGTAGACTGCGAGACGGCCGCAGAGTTTGATGAGGCCGAACATATTCGATAAGGTGCCAAGATCGCGTTGGTGATGTCACTCCTCGAGGCTGTCGAGGTGAATGGCAAGATGTTGCTTCCCAAAGACCCCGAGATGTGACTGGGATCACGAGACATGAGACTGAAAGCATGTTTCAGCAATGCCGAGCGTTATTTCGGTAACATTTGCCCTCGCGCCGCCGACGATAATTGGGCGCGATGGTGCGTATCGATAGGATCGGCTCACGCACGCTCGTCCACTGATTTGCTGCTGCTGCTCCACAATTCGCGTCTTTGCGACACGAGCATTGCACTGCACAGCACAGCACAGCACAGCCTCCTTGATAGTATTCTTTCCTCAACATATTGCCGCCTGGACGAAGCCTTGCATCCTTTCCGTCAGCCACAGCAGAAACATTACCATCGTCACCATTCCGCCTTGTTCGTTCCGAAATAAGACCTCCAACGGCTGTTTGTACAACTTCACGCGCATACGCCACGATCGCGCACCAGAATCGCAACAACGCCTGTACCATACCAAGCACTGCTTCCAAGCATTCGCCCAGCATCACAACAGACAGGCACGAACACCGCGATCGCAATAGCAGGGAACTAGGACTACCATTGACGCGGCTTTCTCACACCACCCACACCACCCACACCACACCGTCTCCCTTCGAACCACCACCAGACCCCTTCACGATCACGGCCACATCACTGCGATCGCGCACAACGTCTCGGCGGCAGCGCTGCCTCGAGCAGAAAGAGCAAGACCACCGCCATGGCCATCTGCAATACCACCCTCGAGGACTCGGTCATCGCCGAAGATCCACTCTGGAAAGGCTTCACCTTCCACCACTTCGGCCTCTTCCTTGCCGCCATCTTCGGCCTGATCTCAGTCATCATCTCGCTATGGCTCATCTACATGCACGCGACCCACTACCTGCGGCCCTCGGAACAAAAGAACATTATCCGGATCCTCTTCATGATCCCCGTCTACAGCATCGTCAGCTTCCTGAGCTACCTCTTCTACAAGCACGCCGTGTACTATGAAGTGCTGCGGGATTGTTATGAGGCATTTGCGATTTCGAGTTTCTTTGCGCTGTTGTGCTTCTATGTTGCGCCGGACCTGCATTCCCAAAAGGAGTTCTTTAGGACGATACAGCCGAAGAATTGGTTCTTGAGTGTGTTTTGGTTGCAGAAGTGCACCGGTGGAGAGAACAAGGGTCCTTTCAGAAAGCCGAGGAGTGGACTGACTTGGTTCAATGTGAGTGGCATGGTCAAAGTCGACGTGAAGGAGCGAGATGCTGATATTTCGACAGGTTATCTGGGCAGGAATCTTCCAGTACTGCTTTGTTCGGGTCTTCTTCACTATTGTTTCCGTCATCAGCGAGGCTCTTGGACGATACTGTGAAGCCTCGCTGAGTCCGGCCTTTGCTCACATCTGGGTGCTGGCATTCGAGTGTATATCTGTGACTGTGGCCATGTTCATGGTCATTCAGTTCTACATCCAGCTCAAGGACGACTTGTCTGAACACAAGCCTTTCTTGAAGGTGCTGAGCATTAAGCTGGTCATCTTCTTCTCCTTCTGGCAGACTGTAAGTCAAGCATCGACACGACGTCTGGTTCTCATGCTCACGATCCCCAGATTATCATCTCACTCCTCTCATCAGCAAACGGTCCATTACAGCCAACTAAACACTTGGCGTACCAGGACATCAAGATCGGGATTCCCTCGGTGCTGCTGTGCATAGAAATGGCTTGCTTCTCTGTCTTGCACGTCTTCGCCTATCCTTGGAAGCCCTACAGCATCAAGCACATGAAGAATCCGATCATGGCACCAGATATGGGCTCGATCCATGGCGACGGACCACAATACAAAGGAGGCTTTATGGGCACCAAAGCCATCGTCGACGCCTTCAACCCATGGGACATCATCAAGTCCATAGCACGAGGCTTCAGGTGGATGTTTGTGGGCGTGAGGCAGAGGCACAACGATCCCAGCTACCACCCTGCAAAGCTCAGCGTCGACAATACGGGATACACGGGTCCATCCTACGCTGCAACGGGCGATGCAGCGACTGAATTACGACCGAGCTACGAGAATCGGCCTAATAGAGGAAGAGCAGGAACTCTCGGAACAGACTCGCCGTATGACGACCACGCAGGACTTCTCGGGAATTCGCAAGCTCTAGGCCGAATGCCTACTTCAAGCCCGTACCGCCATCAAGGACCAGACGACTATGCAGGTGACCTCGGACCGCCTGCGCATCCCACGCGTGCACAACATCGTCAGCAGGACAGTCTCAATCTCGACATGAAGCCCAGTGAGTGGGATGACGAAGACACCGGATATCATCCTGGTATGGCTCCCGCACCGGGGATCTCAACAGGCCCGAGTGGCAACCTGCACCCTACATCGAGAGGACACAGCCCTCAGCCACCCGGGTGGAACCACTGGGGCGGCGTGGACTCGAACAGCCTTGGACGGCCGCCGACGTATAGCAATAATGACCCTCGCAGTTGAGGAGGAGGAGGAATTGATGGGTATGATGTCACGGCCACGGAGCGGCAGAACGTGCGTCTGGTTGAGTTTACTGCATGGCGTTGGAGGCAAAGTGGCGCCCAGTGTGCGCTTGGGTATGTGTCGTTGCAACTTCAGTGATACCAATGACAGCGATTTCTTATCTTTAAAGGTTTGGATAGTGTTACACCAGTTGCACGAAAAGTGGGAAGTGTCACCCACAGATTTCTGCTACCTTGACGATTCACGCTCACATGACAACCTCGCAGTCTGTGCCTCTCACATGCCACTCAGTCGTGCCACCCAACCACATACCAAGCAGGCAACACAACTCGCGACATCGACAATGCGGGCGCCAGACTTCGACTCTAATCATGAGTCTCCCCAGTGCCAGCCAGCCAGCCTCCCGTACTGAATGGAACGATCTCGCCGTTTGATACGACGAAGACATCTGGTCCCAAACTCCGCCGTACGAGGAACCACTCGAAATACCAACCAGACCGTTCAGGAGGGCACTTCATAACACTCATGTCCATTGCAAAAGTGTTCACTGATAATATCTATCCACTTATGTCTCTCTCCGCTCCGCCATCCCCTCCCTGCTGATCCACCTACCATCCAGCCCTCTAGCTCTCCCTCCCCCCTTTCCCTCCCACAACATACTAAAACCCAAAAAACTTCACCCTTCCCTCAACCGGCTCCTCACTCTTCGTCCCCAACTCCTCCCTCGCCCCCTCCTTCGGCTCCCCAAACACCAACTGCGCCTTGAGACTCCACTCCAACGGCACATTCCAGATATCACTCGCCTTCTGATCCGGCAGTGGGTTATAATGCTGCAAATTCGCTCCCAGCCCCTCCGTCTCCAACGCGGTCCAGAGTTCGTATTGATGCATGGCGGAGGTGTGCTCGCTCCACTGCGGAAACCTGTCGGCGTATTGGGGAAATTTGGATTGGAGGGTTTTGATCGGGGCGGGGTCTTCGTAGAAGAGGATCTAAACAAGGCAATATCGCAAAGGTCAGCACAACTGTTTCTCCCCATCACCATATTCTCTTTCCCCCGGCGTATCGTGAACGAGATCTCATACCGTGCCGTAAGCTCCCTTGAACATATCCATCCTCTGCCCCGTGTGCTCCCACTTATCCTCCGGCACATGGACCTTCAGGATCTCGGTGACGACATTCCAGAATTTATCGTGATCGTCCTTGATCAGGACCACCAAACGTGCGGACTGGCTATTAAAGGAAGATGGAACATCTTTGATCGCCTGCGTGACAATCTCCTTGATCCGCTCATCAGGAATCGGAGATTTCTTCTGCAGTGCATAGAGACTGCGACGATTCTTCACAGCATCCTTGAAAGAGGTGTTATCGTAACCAGAAATCTTCGGCGTCGACATGACAGCTGTAGTGGTAGAAGTGGTGAACCGTGAAGTCGTCGTCGCGGTAAATGGTCTAAACAAAGCCTTCTTGAATCCAAAAGCAGCAGCAGATGCAGATGCAGTATGTCTACTCGAGAAATTCCTCACCAACAAAGAAACAGAAGACATATCCTCACAGAGGGGCAAGAACAGAAACTAAATATGCCAGCACCAGCACCAGCGCGAAAGGCTCCACCCAAAGATCCGTGACGATGCCGACCCGACGAAGGAGGAAGCACCCCCGGACCAAGCACATAGCACGAGAATTCCAATATGCTTATGCAATGCTTTGAGATACATGTACTGGTTCCCCTTATGCAGCCCGCGTAGGACCAGGTAATCCCTGCACAGCCTGGACGAACATCCATCAGACCCGCAATACAATGCAATGCAATGCAATACCATGCAATGCCGCACAGCGTTGTCGTGATAGCCGACACGAAAGACGTAAGAAATGCTGACAGAGAATCAGCTCAGCTCAGCTCATCAAAGCTCGCGAGAGGGTGACGAGTGACGACGAAATCCTAAGAGTGCGGAAAAGGAGCCGCTGAGCTGAATTATCTAAATTAGCTCCCATTACTTTGCATCACCGAGACCCCCGAGCGGTGATATTCCATCGTCTTTCGAAAAGACCTCATGGTCATGCAGGTACAAAACCTCTCCTCAAACATCACAGCACACCACAATACTCACATCTTCCGAAGCATTCCAAATCAATATCCATTCAATTGTGCACACTACCGGAGCTCTACAGCCATGAATCTGACCCTAACTGCTAAATCAACAGCGAGTTCCCTTCAAACCATTACCCACTCTCCAAATATCACTACCAATGCCCACCATATCCAGCATCGTCACCTCGCCTCCACCCTTTCAATTCAAACAAAAGCCAAAGTATTCTCCTTGCTCTTCCTATCATCCAACCAACTCGTCGCCATCCTCTGACCAGGACTCCGCTTGGCCCCATTCGTCTCCCCAGCCATGAAATTCTCCCTCGAGGCAATCGGCTGCATATACATAGACGTTGCCTTCTTCACTTCTTTCCTCTTCTTGACGCCCGCACCGGCCGCCAGCCACTCAGAGCTCGAGACTGCTGGCAATGGTGGACGAGTATTTTCCTGATTGGTACTTGAGATACGGGGCGATGCAGCGGCGTATGGTCCGTTACTGATGTTGTGGATAGTGTTGTCTTCCATCAAGGTTGCCTCAGCAGCCTTGCGGCGGACTTCGATCGGGGTGGAGCGACCAGTCTTGCTGTTACGGTAGTTGGCGCGAAGCTCGTATGCTGATTTGGGACGGAAGGGGGCTCTGCTGGATGGTGGTATTGTCGGAACATGGGCTGGCGCGTAGATATAAGGGTCAACGACTTGGGCCGTGTCGATGGGTGGTAGTTCCGCTGGCATGCGTTGATGACAAGCCGGTAGCTCCACTGGCATGCGGTGATGACTGGACTGGACATTTGGCAGAGTGCTGGCCTGCACTGGGCGTGGCTGTCCAAATACAGCAGAGAATGCTTCGAGACTCGGCTGGCGGCTTGCAGTGCGCGAGCGACTTCCAAGCTGTTCTTGACTCTCGCGTGGCGACACATGCCGTGATGATATATTGCTTTGACGGCTGACTGGACGACTGCCGCCGCCACCGATCGCTGGGTAACGACCATTCATCTGACTGGAAGCATTGCTGCCGGCTCTTGGGCGGAACTTTGACTCTCCTAGGTCATGCTACATCGTAGGAGACAAAGAGCCCGGTCGGCCGCCGGTTGCCTGTTGAGCCGGTGCAAAGTTGCTGATCTCATCAGACAGCCACTTTCGCCACTCACGACTGCCTTGAGTACGCTTCGTGGCGTCTGTATGTTTCAGTCCTGGCGAGATGTCGTACTTTCTGACCTCACGGCTAGTGATGGTTATGGTGGTCATGCCGACATCATCGGGTGTCAGTGGACGTGGAGATGCGCCGTCGGTGGCGCGCGAGTACACGCTGGGTGACAAAGCATTCATACGAGCTGCTACAAGGCTGGCATGGTGCGGCAAGTCGTTCGATGGCACTGTGTTTCGCATAGACTGGCTGAGCGAGCGCAGTTCGTAAGGGTTGTCCTCAGGCATCAGCTTCCTGGCTGAGTGGATCCCTTGGGGAGCGATCTCGTCCAGCGGAGACTGCCATCTGTTCTTGTGCCGTTCCATCCTTCGAGCCAGCTGGTCCTGTGAGGGTGCCGCGGCTTTTGTGGCAGCACGTTGTCTTTTCAGCCCGCCGCCTGGCGTGCGCTCTGGCGAATTTTGTTCCTCCTGACCTTGACAATTGCTATCTGGTCCTGGGCTGGTGACTTCCTTGATCGGCGATGGTATATTGACAGCTCCATACTCTGCAGAATCCAACGGTGATATTGGTCGAATCGTAGATGATACACTTGTCCTGTAGCTAGCAGCCGATATGCTGCAGCGTTGCTGTGATGGCAGCAGGGCACGTGCAGACGAAGTCGACGCCCTCGGAACGATGGTGTTCGACTGTGGTGGGATCGGAGGAGATATCGAAATCTCCTGCCGAGGTGGATCCATCGATCTGGAAGGTCGGATCACTCTCTGCAATGCATCATACAAGCTCTGGCTTTGGCTCTCCTCTGATGCTTTCAGATCTGGTCTGCTGGACCGACGAAGCTTGGTCTGTGTCGGTCTGCCAAAAAATGAGCTCCTCTTGCGCACCTTTTTCGGGTCGCCAGATCTGGCTTCATCTACTCCGTTGACAAACGGTCCGTGGTTGGTACGAATGCTGGACATGCCCGCGACAGTCGACGTAGTCCAACTTGTGACTCTGGACCTTGCGAGCGACTCTTGGCTGTCATTGTTGCTGATCTGAGCGCTGTCAAACTTGGTAGTTGGTGGCTGGAGTCTCTCAATTCCAGCGGTCATGAACGGATCAGTGAATTCGACGGCTTGATTGACCTCTATCTCGCTCAGATCGTCCTCGCGCACGGTGAAGTGTCGGTCGTTTGCTTCGATAT
The DNA here is from genome assembly GCA_002236755.2 of Dothistroma septosporum. Taxonomy (NCBI): domain Eukaryota; kingdom Fungi; phylum Ascomycota; class Dothideomycetes; order Mycosphaerellales; family Mycosphaerellaceae; genus Dothistroma; species Dothistroma septosporum. Next base: position 2,442,417 of record NBZP02000035.1, on the reverse strand, counting down.
GCTGAGGCGGAAGGCTGACAGGTTTGGAAACTTTGCGGAAAACTTTCTTCAGCCGTCCTTTGATCGAGTCAGACACTTTGCGTGGCTTGTCGATCAACAAAGCATCACCTGCAGGATTGCCGGGCAGTGGAGCGGCGTTGCCAATGTCGGCGTAGTTGAAAGGAGGAAGCGACGAATCAAAGTTGGCGACAGTTGTGGTTACGCGTCTTTTTTGGAAAGGGGCCAAGATGAACGATTTCCTCTCACGCAAACGCTTCGCATTCAAGTCTTGCAAGTACTGATCGCGAGCCATATTTCGAATGTCTTCGTCCGTTTGAGTCTCACGAAGGGATGGTCTGTCCGAGCGGATTGCATGTTGATCTGTATCTGCCGGCGGACAGTATTCTGGCGTCTTCCGCAGATGGACAATGCCCATGCCCTCCGTCTCAACGTTGGGAAGCTGTAGGGTTGTGCTCGGGTCTTGGATGGTCTGTGAAGCTCGAGCTTGAGGACTGCCCTCTGTATAGCCTGACTGACGCCTTCGGATGTGGCGAGTAGATGTGGAGACTGACGAGGCGGGATCATACTGCGAGACCTGGGGATCCACCAGCCGGGGTATAACAGACCGCCTTCGTGTGATGACTGTGCATTCCTCCGGCACCTCTATGGATCTGAGCGGTTTCGATGGGCTCGGCTGTTGTGATTGTGGTCTCACTTTGGGCTCCTCGTCTGCCCGTGCAAGAGACTTCCTCCTCGCTTTCTCGAAGTGGCTGCCTTGGCTCCTTCCATCTTTCTGGCTGCGTCGACGCTGCAGCTTGGGCGGGACAGGGCGGGAAGCTGGCTGTTGGAACTCTCTCGCTCGATTGTGCGCCTCGATTGCTGCGGCTTCCGCGTGCTGACGTGTCCCGGCGTAGTGCGCGGTGGTGGTGGATTGGCGGGAATGGCTGGAGGTCGTATGGGCGGATGAGTTCGACTTGGCTCTTCGAAGTCGATCGGCGGCGTTGCTGTTCGATCGGGAGAGCATCTTCTTTGGCAGACTGTTGTTTCCAGTGGGTGGGCTCCCATCCAATGTATGTCGTATTTCTCATCGATTGTGAGGACAAAAAGCATGCACCATGTGAATGGCTGTCGTTGCGGGGGAGTGTTGAGGGCTGGATTGCCAGGAGAGGGACCTACTTGTTTACCTACTGTTGCGTGTCGAGACAATGGTGGCAGTCGTTCTCTGCCATATCGATGTTGCTCTTGCTTTGCTCGAGGCTCTGAGCAGGAACGAGGCGATGGATGCGATGCCGTCGAGCGGACGTCTGGCAGGCGCGTTGGCAGCGGCAGCATACAGTCCCGCACATGATGTCTGCCGATACATGTACTCGTGCTTGCTCAGTGATCGATCGTGTTGAGACGTGCATGTACATGTATTGAGGTGGTGATTGGCGATGTGGAAGTGAACGTGTATCGAGACTCAGACCCGTGGCTTTTCGCCGAACTCGCTCCGATGTCGTGATGGCCTGGGACCTGAGACAATCATGCATGCATGCAATGCCTCGCGCCGTCTTCCACATGCCTATGATCAGAAGTCATCCGCCTGCTGACTTCCCGACCACGCTGCACGTCCACATCTTCGAGAGCACATCACAACTGGCCCAATGCTGGACGCCTTGTCTAACGAACTTTTCGAGCGCGTTGTATGCTGCCTACCTTTGGACGACATACGGAGCCTTCGTCTTGTCAGTCGAGCGACAGCATACAAAGCTACCCAGGACAAATACCGCTCATGCTTCCGCAGCAAACGCGTCGAGCTGACGCGAGCCGCTCTTGAATGTATGGTGCATACCACTGCCGATAGAGGCTTGGGATCTCTTGTCGAGAATCTGACCCTTGTCGGAATAGTATACAATACCACCATTCTCCGGGGGTTGCTTGAGAAAGGTGAGAATTCTGTCCATGCGTTGCAAGACTTATCGAAGGAACAAGAAGCCTACACCGAGAGTGAGACGAAGCAAGTCGTTATTGACCTCAATATGCTGGAGCGACGACAAGCTGAGGATGATGAGCTCCGTGCTTCAGGTACTGATCGTGCACTTTTGACGGAAGCGTTCACCAGCATCGCGGCTAGTACCAGTGCTGGCTTAAAGAGTCTCTCACTCCAGATCGCGGTGTATCGAGACGACGCTTCGAATCAGATCTTGCCCAGGGACGAGGGCAGCCAACGCCGTCGATCGATGTTTGAGGCCGCTGCAAGAGCTTTCACTATGACAATGTCATGTCTTCGCGCGAGTGGACTGTCGGTACAAGCTCTCAACATCTTTGCGAAGAAGCCGGAATCTCTGGGTTGCAACCTTCCCTGCGATTCTCTACGTCATGTCGACTTCGGAGAGTGGCCTGCTGTAGCAGAAGTCAGGACGCTATCAATAGGCATTGCGGACCGCATCGTTGATGAGTCTGTGGCCACCAGCGGCAACAAGGCTGAGAGCGGAATCCAGGCTGCGCGAGACCAGATCGACGATGATGCCAGCTACAGCGCACTTTCAAAGATGATTGCCGCGTGTCAGAATTTGGAGAATTTGGACATCTCTGCTTATCAAATTGTCCATTCAGACAGAAACTTACGAAATCTACAACGAGAATTGCGACCTAGATACGTGCATCATCTGACAAGAGTCAAACCCCTGTGCAAGCTGCGAAGTCTTCGCCTCGCTGGACTCATGGCCAATACCTCTGATCTTGCAAGCCTTCTGTCAAATCACTCCAGTACACTTCATCACCTCTCACTCATGAATATCAGACTCACTCAGGGATCCTGGACGCCCCTTATGGCGCTCCCTCTGACCATGAACCTTGAAACAATCCACCTAGAGGACCTACATGGACCCTCTGATGAGCGCAGCGAGTTGGTGGAATTTGAAGGGGAGCTTACACAGCACTATACAGTGATCAGTGGCCATTATGCTGGACGAGAAAGCATCAAGCGTCAGGGAATTGATGCGAGAAAGGAAATTCCGTACCATTTCTATAACGGAAGGGCAATTGGAGCGCCTCGTGTTTGGAAACGGACGTTGAGGCGGAGGGAGGAATTTGGAGGAAGGTGATGTGGTTGATGGGGCCGCCTTGGAAGCTGGAGAAAGAGCTTCCATCGTCTACAGTCGAAGTGACCCCTTGACGAGTCGCGACTACGGCTACGAGTATGACGACTTCGACTGCTTGGTTACAATTCGCTGATGTACAGGATGCGCTAGCCTGCGCCTGCTCGCATTCAACTTGAAGCCGAATACTTCGGACTTCACAATTCTGCCTCGCTCGCCCGGAAACAAATCCACTCAGGCCCGAGCATCGCATCCTACCGAGTACCCTTGCATCTCGCCGTGGGAGATCATTCTCGATGCAGTGCATTATTTCAGTAGTGCTTGTTTACTGCCCTGTTGATCAAGCCTCCCTCCTCAGCGAACAATAATGGCATGCAGGACAGGAGCGGCCGAGGCAAATCAACAGATTCTGACCTGATGGTACTCCTACTCCAAGCTAGAGACGGACCATGACGTAGAAGAAGGAACGGAATTGCGAGCGGGAAGTTGGCATGCTCCAAAACTTTGGACACGAGATGGATTTCCTGCCGATCAAGTCGAGTACTTGGTCGTGCACGAGTTCCACAGCATGGACTGCACGGCTCAGTAAACGAGGCCGCGTCTGCAAACCCCCGGCACTTTAAGATTGAGGGAGTTGTTGTGCTGACAAGAGAATCGAATCTGGAAGCAGCGATGTAGTCTCTCGACCTCATGAACAAGATCTGCTCCTTTATGGCCTTATGGCAAATATGCTTGCGCGGATGGCGCGCGGCGGAGACTCGTGAAGCTCCAAGAGCAGTAACGAGACACAATCTCCGCCACCGCGTCTCAGAGCGCCTGCCAGCCACTGGCCATATCGCTCCGCTGTGAATACCTCACAGACACACCTCTACACGCGAAGCGGATGTACTCTCTCGCGACTTCTTCCTGCGGTTCACCAGCCAGCACGACACCGCTCTCATCCAACAGCGGCAGAACAGTTCCCGGTCTGAGAATCCTGCTGACAGGTGAAGCAGCCGTAATGCTATGGGCTTGATCTTCCGGGCTTGTTTGCTAATTCGCGACAGGCCGAGCTCTGCAACGACTTTTTCAACTGTCCGCGTGCTTAGGAGGATATCTCCTTCAGCGATCTACCAAGGATTCGGCTCAATGACATATGCATTGCGCGCTCCTCTTCCTTTCGAGGGAAGCGAATGACCTCAACGAAGTAGAGGAAATTCGTTCAAGATGGCATTGTCGGTATTCTCGATGGAGTCCAGTCCGAAAGGTTTGGCCAGAATCTCTTCCCCCAGAAGCCTGCGCTCCCAAGCTTCGATGTTTGCATTGCGGTAGTGGTCGGAAATGATGCTCGATTGGTGCCGTATATAGATCCTAGGGGAGGGAAGTTATTTCAGCGTAGCATCCTACTGTATGGTGCAAGTTGGGTACACATCTTTTACCGACACCAAATACGATAGTGTAGAAGAGAAGTTTTTTGTGCTGCGAATGCGTTTGAGCGCCTTGTGGTACGGCGCCCCTTCTGTCATTACGACGAGATAGCTGCCGCTGGACATCGTCTGATTAGCTTCTTGTGTCCTGTTCCATCACAGCAGCGTGTGCAGCGGGTAGTCCAAAGCTGCGACGGTCAACAAAGTCATGCAAAGATCGACATCTGGCTGTGTTGCTAGCAAGACTACATTAAGCTTGCCTGTGGTATTTCGGCCGGCCATTGGGACAGCAGCGATAATGGATCAAAGGCTCTGTGAGCATTGCTGTCTGCAGCATCAGCGTCAATGTCCTTTTCATCGATACGTTGAACTGATGTATTGATCTGGACTCGAGTATATAGGACTAAGAATACCAAGAGGTCTGTCAGCCCGAATGGCGCGCTGCGAGGACAGCAAACCATGGCAGATCCACAGCACTCTCGAGGGCCGGATCCCTATCTCCCTCCCCCGGCTCCAACTCAGATCGAGACAAGTCCAGTGAGTCGCCATTCGTGACCTTGACTGGGTAACTTTCGGGGATGGCAATACCGTACCAGCGCTCGAAAGAACTTTGGGCATGAAATGAGAGGGGAAGGAGGAAGCGACACGGGCTTCCACGCGAAATCAAGCTTCATGTTAGTGTGCCGCCACTCCAGATTAAGGAATCCTCGTCCAAGACGTGGCTGCTTTAGTGGACCCTTCGTCGCATGCGGGAAGTGTCGGGCCTACCCTTGTGCTCTGGCCGCCGTCGGCTCGAGCCTTGAGCGTTTCTGTATAGCGATGTCCTACACACAGAAGACGTTCGTGATCACACTGGCTTATGTGACGCTATGTTGTGACGTGAGAGGTGAGACATAATCGGCGTCTACAAAGACGTTATCTCATGGACATTCATGATCATTGGCTTGGTGCCATCGCGTCTCCGGACGTAGGCGATCTGCGATTATTGTTGTTGTATTATGTATACTGATCTGCGTGATCAGACCTCTCTTACTATGTCCAACAACCAGCTTCGCCAAGTGTTTTATCCGTGTGCACCACTTTCATCGATATTCGAACGGTAGGAAGAATCAACACAGTGGCATTGGAGTTGTATTTCAAACAGCTTTGAGATCAAGCTACTCTTTAGACCGCGATCTACCTACAATATATGAGGCGAAGTAGTATGGACAGATAGATCAATTATCTACTGTGAGCTAATGCTATGCCATAGTGATACGGGTAAAGCGACCGGGCTCTGGCTGCGTTCTAGAACTAAAGACACTAGCCACCTCTTTTGTCGTCATTCCTTGAATACGTCTCATCCAGTCCCAAGTTGCAATGCAAAATTTCATGATTACTGCCAATTACACAAGCTGGTGCTTCCATGTTCTGTTAAAGATTACGAAAAAAAAGTGCCTTTGTTGCCAAAATGATCGAGTCATAGAAGGTTGGCCATCGTGACCCTCTCCCTCTCCTCCCTCGCTTTCCCCTAAGCCGTGACGGTCGCAGTCACGGTGGCAGTGACGGTATCGGTGGCGGTCACGGTGGCCGTTACGGTGACCGTGGGGGCTGTGGTAGTCGTTGTAGTGGTGGTAGAAGTTGTGCTGGTCACCGGGGTAGTCGTTGGGATAATGATTGGAATGACCGTGGTCGTGGTCGTAACCGGGTAAGGAGTGGTAGTAGTAGTGCTCGTCGAGGTGGTGGATGTGCTGGTCGATGTGCTGGTCAATGTGGTGGATGTGCTAGTAGACGTGCTAGTCGATGTGCTAGTCGATGTGCTAGTCGGTGTGCTGGTCGAGGTGCTGGTCGAGGTGCTGGTCGAGGTGCTAGTCGAGGTGCTGGTCGACGTGCTGGTCGACGTGCTGGTCGACGTGCTGGTCGACGTGCTGGTCGATGAGGTCGACGTGCTGGTGGATGTGCTGGTGGATGTGCTGGTGGATGTGCTGGTGGATGTGCTGGTAGATGTGCTGGTCAATGAGGTCGATGTGCTTGTGGATGTGCTGGTGGATGTGCTAGTAGAAGTAGTGCTGGTCGACGTGCTGGTCGATGTGGTAGGAGGCACATTGATCACTCTTCCTGCAACATTGCCGGGGTCGGCCACAGTCTTGGTCTTGACACGGCTGAATAGCTCGCAGCTACCAGATGAGGTCGTGTAATCGAATCCAACACATGCAGTAACCTCATCGCACTCAGCCTGGCATTGGGCGAAGGTTGGGACACCGGTCTGCTGCCTTTTCCTGGTCGCAGGCACAGCTGGGTTAGGGAGAATGTCGGTCAGAGGGTTCTTTGGCAGAAGTGCAACACCACACTCAACGATGTATCCCTTCGCGTTAGCACCTGTGGTTGCAGTTGGGCATGCGCTAGTCGTCGTCGATGTGCTAGTCGAAGTTGTGCTAGTCGATGAACTGGTCGATGTGATCGATGTGCTAGTAGATGTGCTGGTGGATGTGGTCGATGTGCTGGTGGATGTGCTAGTCGATGTGCTGGTGGATGTGCTAGTCGATGTGCTAGTCGATGTGCTAGTGGATGTGCTAGTAGATGTGGTTGAAGTCGTTTGAGGCACACTGATCACCCTTCCTGCGACGTTGCCTGGGTCGGCCACTGTACCAGTTCGCACACGGCTGAACAGCTCGCAGGTACCAGATGAGGTTGTGTAATCGAATCCAACACATGCAGTAACCTCGTCGCACTCAGCTTGACATTGGGCGAATGTCGGGACGCCAGCTTGCTGCCTCTTCACATTGGGAATAGCTGGGTTTGGAAGAATATCAGTCAGAGGGTTGACCGGCAGTAGCGCAACACCGCACTCGATGATGTATCCCTTCGTGCCAGGCCCCGTGCTTGCGGTTGGGCAGGCGGTGGCTGTAGACGTAGTGGAAGTCGAAAGGCTAGTCGTAGCGGTAGTGTAGGGCTGCGGCCTGTGGTTTGGTTGGCAATAGATGCCATCGGCTTTGCCAGTGTGTTTGAAGTTGGATGAATGAGTGTTGGCTGAGCGATAGCATTTGCTGGTTGAGTGACTCCATTTTGCTTCGACACAGCGTTGGTCCTTGGCGCAGGCCACAGCACAATCCTCAAAACAACTGCGGTAGTCGTGGTAATAGCTTCCACTTGTGAATTCGTAGCCGCAGCGTCGTTCACATTGACGGCCTTCGAGGTTGGTCGGGCCATTCCGGCATGCACCCCGGTTTGGCAATGGCTCCGTCAAAGCAGTGGAGGCCACTGAGAGCAGCGTGATCAGACCTTGGGTGAAATGCATCCTGATTGTGTTGTACAGTCCTGATGGTGTTGTCTGGCCCTGATGGTGTTGTACTGCTTGATTGTGCTGTGCTGTACAGAAATAAAGACATGGTCGTCGATGGATTATATATACTTGCATGTCAAGCACATTGCTGGAGTAGGGGTAAGTCGCCACGGGCCGTGTCGATCAAATGCAGACAAGGCGCAAGCCACACAAGCCATGCTATTCTAGAGCGCCAAGTTCCAACAACCACTTTCAATTCTTTAGGAAGGCAGTGGCGCATCAGTTCCAGAATGGAATGCAATCCGGTACAGGAGCCTCATTTGATCTGCTCGAAAACAGAGCAGGTAATGTCGATCGATCAAGGTCTCTCAACGGACAATGCGTGTGAGCGTTCGCCCAATTTGCGACGCAGCGGTTCAGCGGTATCTGGTTGTCTCGCGGTTCGCTTCACCGAGCTGGTAACGAATCGATTGCGCGCATACCCCACTGCAAAGAATTGGTCTGGATATGTCGAACTATTCCCGTGGTAGCGGAAGGTCATAATCGCTCGGTTAAGCTGCGACATTGGGACATCATTATACGCCTGTATGCAGGTTTGATTAGTCCTCCTGTCTAGCTGTGGTTGACGAACGGTTTCCAAACATCATGAAACGCAGCTTCGGGACCACAACAGGTGCGGGACGTCGACTGAGGCTCACTGAGCCGAAACGCCGCACGAGCGAGGGCAGGCGGCATGAGAGATGGCCGCTGCAGTTTTTGAGAACGATAGCGACATTGACCGTCGTGAAGTGCTCCGGGCACCCCAATCCTCAAGTGTGTAGTCGAAGCAAACGCGGGACGTCCTTCTACTGCACAAGCAAATGCTGCGCTGTGACTTTGTCACCGCAGAAAGTAAACGCGCTACCGACTTTAGCCGTGCGCGGCGAGCCTCTATTGTCGCCTGCCCTGGAGCTCTCTGGATTCAGGAGACATTGTGAGCCAAAGTGTGTGGAGCAAATTCCTGCCAGATCTGCGGGGCCAATCAGTCCTGCGCAACCCTCATAGCACGGCCTAGCGTGTGTTCGCCATCTTCGTGCGCATGCAAGTACCACGATCATCGGCCGCTTTTACGTGCATTCATTCGCCAGAGCAGACGCCGCAAACGCCTTCCGCCAGTGTCTCAGGTAGTGCCAGATAGTCACGGCCAGCTTTGAGACTCACAAGTGAGAGCCTTCTCGACCATGTCATAAATTCGGTCTGTGATCCAACCTGATATCCCGCTTGACACTGCCGCATGATCTTCCATCTGGTCGACTTCATGCACAAAGCATTGCTGCGTCCAGGTATCATGTTCATGTTGCAGGCAATCTGCCTGCACTTCGCAGCACTGCCGATATATTTGAAACGACGCGCGCTCCCAGCTACCTTGCTGTTAGTCGTTATCTCAAAGGCTACATGGACCGCCGAGCATCTGTGGGTATGTGTCTTGGATAAGGACATTCCCGCGCTTGGGAACCTCTTGTCCTTTCTTTCCAGTCGAAGAATCTACAGCGTAGCTGCCGGATGGATTCTCTCCAGTTCCCACTTGTCTTTCATCACTGCAGGTTTCACATGATGATAGGTGAGCCTCGTGATGGAACAGTGGCCTGGGACCCAGTAGTAGAAAGCCAGCAGTGTCCATCAGCCGTGTCAATAAAGTGTCGCCGCCATTGTGATCGTCGATGCAGATAATTCACTGCCTTCGCTCGCTGGCGCTGATACTCGTTAAGAATGAGCTTCATGCTAGGATTTGACACTAGCATGCCGGAAACACCGTGCGCCATCACTGTTTCAGCGACGAACGACTCGGCACCGATTCGCGATGCCACGCGACGATTCAGTGTCGCGTGGTACTGAAGCAACGACGACCGAAAGAGGTATGTGTGCGCTTCAATGGACATGCACCATTTGAAGTCTGAATGAATTTCGCACCTATGACGACAGCAGGATGTCAGTCTAACCCTCAAGAAGTGCTTACGCCGCGGGCAATGTGAGTACGCGATCTGAAACATGGGGAAGAACCTCTATTGATCGAGCCGCGAGCCAATGTTGGTACATGATTGGAGCGGGGGATTATGTCTCTTGGTATTTGGATGGTCGCTCGATTCGGCCGCCTTGAGAGTGCGTCTGCCGCCGTCCTTGACGTGTTGATACAACCCATATTCGAACCTCTGATTGTACTTCTGATATTCGCTTAGAGACTTGGAAGCGTCATGTACAGTTTGTCGTTGAAAAATTCCATGATGATCGGGAAAGACCATGTCATTTGGGTGAGCAACCTCCGTCGCGGACCACTGGACATAGCGTGAATGCGGTGAGTCGTAGGGCACGTGACATCTCCGTGCCTCAGGCACCAGCACTACCCTTCGTAATGGCACGCCAGAGGCCCTCTGATCGAGCTGATCTTTTTCAGGAGGTCAGGGGATCTGAGCTGCGTATCGCCCGTGGGAAGGTGGTACTGAGTGACATCGGAATGCAGTATCCAAGTGCACCGGGAACTTGCGAGAAGACTCTGTGGCTCCAGCTTGAAGACGACCAGAACATCCCTGGAGCCAGGCAGATCTTTGCAATCATTGAAGTGCTGAAGAATTGTGAAGTGCTGCCGCCAGCTCGCCGAGTCCCGCTGGCGGAGAGCAGTGGCAGCGTCACGCAGGCGGCAATGGTCAGGCCGTAGAGGAGACAGTGGACAGCCCGCATTTGGCCTCGTCCATATCGCTGCATGGCCGCAGGCACGGAGATACTAGCAAAAAGGAGGCATGTAGTCAGGTCGCTCAATCAGGAGCAGGAATCAAAGTGCTGTGGGAAGCATGAAGGCCATCGGACCTCAAACGCCCCCCGACTTACATAAGCAGGGGTCATCCCCGTCTATATTTGCCTTTTTGTGCCACGCCTTTGCACTCGCTGCATTCGAAAATCATTCAAGTCTGCACCACCAGACGGAGTACCAGTCCATCAAGCAAGGCACCGTCGACAACAAACTGCTCAGCGGCCGCAAGCTTGCAAACTGGACCGATATACCCATTGTGGCATCATTCAACAGAGCTGGAAAGAAAATCGGTCCGCTGAGTTTGGTCGCACGGGCGAAGCTTACGTCTACAGCACAAACAAACAAGTATGGCACGCTACCCCCTACACACAGCACATTCTGGCCGGTGAAAACTACACCGTGTTTCAATCGTATCATAGTCTGCCAGTTGGAGCGACGGTACCGACGTTGAGGGCTGGAACGTATGCACTGGACTCCAAACGTGTGGCATGGGGAATCTCGGAATGGTGGAGAACAAAGGCTTCAAGAGGAAGTTCAATCACCCACGCTGGACCCATTTCGCGCAAATGGGAGTCAGAGGGCAAGCAAAGGAAGTACGCTGCTCGAAATTTTTCCAGCTAATCTGAGAAATGAACGATTCAATCGACAATGCGCCAGCTTACACGCAGGCATGTGGCGCGAATACATCCTATGAGTCTTGATTTCACGACGCAAACATCATTAGCTGGATGTGCATTGGCACAACTTTTGCTCAATCAAGACCATATGCCACATCTTCACAGCCTCACGGAGCCAACCATCATTCTCTCCAGTTTCTGCGTATTCAACATCTCTGGTCTCAGATCTGCAATGCTCGCGGCCCCCAAGAACGCCATGTTCGTTTCCAACTCCTTCCTCAAAATTTGGATCATCCTTCTGATCCCGTACTCTCCATATCCAGCGGACATACTGTACAATACCGGTCGACCAATCCCTACAGCGGTCGCACCAAGACAAAGCGCTTTGAGCACGTCTGTGCCTCTTCTTACGCCACCGTCGACGAAGATCTGCATCTTGTTGCCGATGATGTGAGGAGCGTATCTCCTAATCTCCATCAAAGTTACGAGTGGTGGCTGGGATGTGTCTTGGGAGCGCCCGCCGTGGTTGGAGAGGACTATGCCATTGGCACCATGCTCGTACGCGAGGAGGGCATCTTCAACGCATTGAATCCCTTTGATGACTATTGGCAGTTTTGTGACTGAACGGAGCCAGGTGATGATCTCCCAATCCGCATCTGCGTTGATTGCACAGTTGTGGGAAGCTGCAATGCCGCGGCCGCCAGTGGTCTGAAACTCGACGACTGTTTCGAGGGATTCTTCGATCTGCAAATCTCATGTCAGTGGAGGTGCTATGGCCATGCGTTGGCGGGAAGCGACACGTACTTCATCGATAACCTTGCCCCTCTCATCTTTCTCCCTATTCCCCGTCACGGGAGAGTCAATCGTCAACCAAATCGCCTTCACTCCTGTCTTCTCCACTCGTTGAACAAACTCCCTGCTCTGCTCCAAGTCCCGGTTTAGATACAACTGCCAAAATACAGGCTGGTCCTCTCTCACGCGAGCAACCATGATTTCTTCAATCGGCACGCTACTTACTGTATTTACCACTTGAATTATACCTTCCTTCCCGTCTGCCCGTGCCATGGTCTTCTCGCCGTCTGGGTGAACTAATTTTGCCAACCCGACCGGGGAAGTGTAGATGGGAAGCGACGAATCACAGCCGAGGATCTTGGTGCGCAGGTCCACCGACCCAACCTTTCGAAGTATTCGACCGCGGAGGAAGACTTTGGAGTAGGTGCGTCCGTTCTGGCGCAAGGAGATCTCGTTATCAGCACCTGAGGAGACGTACGCCCATGCCAGCGGTGTCATGTGTTTCTCGGCTATCTTCTCGAAATCGTGGAGATTGATCATAGAGGCTAAAGGAGGTCGTTTGAATGCTGGAGCAGCATCGCCGACGGCTCTGGTCTCGCTTGTTGGTTGCACTTTTGGAATGGATGCTGCATCAATGCTACCCTTCCTCGCTGATGCATTCAGCGTCTTCGCCACAAGCCCAGCGTCATGGAACGTCTCATATTGCTCCGTAGCATCTTGACCACCCAGCTTGAGTATCAAACTGGCGCCACCGGGGTGGTGGGGTATGAAGGATGTGACATCGTAGACTTGGCCGTTGATGGCGATCCAGCAGGAGTCTTTTGTGTTGTGCTTGGCCAATTCTTCTCCTGTTATCGTGGGCATTTTTCCAGATGTTTACATGGCCAGACGAGAACACAGTGATGAGAACGACCTGGTTGACACAAAGACGTTGTTCCAGAACGCGCCTGGCGATGGCACAAAGGACTCATGTACGCAGGTTGATAGATTCTCCGGCTGATGAGATGGGCTTCGACGGCGGAAAGAGCACGGCGTACTTTATGGATAAACCGCCGGGCAAAATTGCCTCTTATGTAAAGGCTTGGGGGGTCGCGTGGGATGACGTCTCCGCCTTTTGAACTCCAGACTTGTCCAAGAACTCTTCGCAAACATCCGCCTCGGTGTTATCGATGCCGAGCCTTCCAATGTCGGCATCTGAAGCAACAACGCACTTTATGCCGACGTATGGCATCGGAAATGGGCAGGTAAGCCGTAAGGTGAGTGTGTTCGAGGCATCGCAAAGGTAGGACGTTCTTGGAGTCGGCGGCGACGACCAAGCGACCGTTCATAGACGATCACGTCGCTTTGGTGAGTCAAGATGACACAAGAAAATAATAGCTAGCAGACAAAGATTCTGCTCTTTGGCCTAGGTGCTACAGAAAGCTTCTACGGCTTCATCCCTAGCAAGAACTTCAAAGTTAGTCTTAGTGTGGTTGCAAGGTCGAACTACGACGCCGTCAAACACCATGGTCTCCGAATCAACAGCGAAACTCATGGCAGCCACACCATATGACCCGACAGTATCTTCCACTCACCGACCGAAGCAAGGACGAACTTCGATTATATAGTGTGCGCTCACAAAGCGATCCAGCCAGACAGAACTCCGCCTCTTCACCGAGAAGTTGCAGTTGATAAGACGACGTTTGTGATCATACAGGATGGCGTGGGCAATGGAGACCCGTTCGAAACACTATATCCAGAAAACACGATCATTTCCTGCGTGACCTAGACAGGCGCTGTCCAGAAAGGACCAGGTGTGGTGGAGCATAATGGGAACGAGGATATGCAGATTGGACTGTGTCCACGCCGCAGTCAAGAGATGATTTGAGGAGTGGCACACTGGAGAAGTTTGCAGAGCTTCTTAAGCATGAATGGACGAAGTTCTCAATCGAGCCAGACGTGCAAAAACAGAGATGGGAGAAAGTCGTCTGGAACGCCACTTGGGACCCTCTAACGACCCTTACCAGTGTTCCCGTGCAAGACTTCCTGCACTCAACACCTGAAGCTCTAGCGATGACGATGCAGTTGATGGAGGAGATGATCACGATTGCGCGACGCTGCGGTGTACCGTTGAAAGTTGAGTCGGCCGAGCAGCTGATTGAGAAGGTGCTAGCGATGCAGACACCGGTGTACAGTAGTATGTATCAGGACACAAAGGAGGGAAGATCATTGGAGGTGGAGGTTATCCTGGGAACGCCGATACGTCGGGCGCGGGAGCTGGGCATGCAGGAGCAGGTAGCCATAATAAGGACGACTTACGCGATGACTGTGGCTGTCAATGAGAGGTTGTCGCGAAGAGGTGAAGTAGGAATTTGAAGGTGTGCAAGGCATCCTCAATCAAGTGGCTGTCATGGATGGTTTGCTGGAATTACTGGCCGTATGGTGGACCAAAATTGCTGTGCGAAGTACAGCATGACTGATTGGTGCAGGACAACACAATCAGTTTCGAAGGTTGAGGCTGCGGCAGGCTTTCCAACTCGAACATCGAACAGATCTTGAGCTCCTGCTTAACCGGAAGATTCAAAAGATAAGGATCGATCTAGGACCACATTCCTGCTGTGCAACTGGATCTTCAGTGCAGTGCACGACGAATCACCAAACCTGCCTGCCCCTATGACAGTGTATCATGCCGCATTTGAGCTCGGCCAGGCCAGGAAGTGGTAATTTCAGAAGCCATTCCAATGTCGCTGGAGTAGGGTTCCACACAACAGCTTCGCATGAGAGAGTTGCTAGGGAGCAGGAAGATAAGCCGTCCTGCTGCTGACATCTTGACACAGGAATAAGAATGGAAACTGATATGGCCTTTCTCGCAAAACATGATCTGCCCGCCCGATGTCAGGAAATGGCTGCCAATGCTAAGAGAAGGTGCTGACGTCAAGATCTCAACCAACAGGTGCTTCCATCAAGCCCCCAATCTTATCGTCACCGCCGATACGAATCCTCACTCATACTCCGACTCTCCCTCTCGCTCCGTCTCCTCGGCGGCGGCGGCTCGTCTCGATACCTGTCATCTCTGTCCCTCCTCCTTTCCTCTCTCGGCGGCGGAGGCCTCTCATCCCGTCTCGAAGACCGTCTCCGAGGATCATCTAACGAAGACCTCCTTCTCTCCCCCTCCCTCCCGTACTCGTCGTTCCTCCTTGAAGGTCGTCGATGCTCAGACTCTGAGTATCGCTTACTGTCTCGATCTCGGTCTCGGTCTCGAGAAGATCTCTGATGACTGTCCCGTCGATCATCGTACCGGTCGTACTTGTCGTAGTCTCGCGAGGAACGATGGCGGGATGAGCTGTAATCGTCATGGTCTTTGGATGAGCGAGACTTGTGACGTGATTCGGAGCCAAGGTCTCGTGGAGTTTTCCCTTTGCCGTGGTACTCTTGTGAGGCTTGCTTGCCGCCTTTGGGTATTTGTTTGGCAACGGGGTCGAGGAGTTTGTCGCTGTATTTGTTGTCGTGGTCGAAGAATGACATGACGCCTTTGAGAGCGAGGCCGGCCATGATTGCTACTGTGGGTTGTGCTTAGGATTCAGGTGCGGGACTTTTTGTCGACGGTCGGAGTTGGCATCTCTTCTTCACCACGATGAACATTAACATTCATAAAACATATACTGTCCCCGGCGATGACGTGTTGACGGCCACACGTACAGCATATGGGCGCCAATGCATGGCTGATCTTGTGACCATAATTTGGTCCAGTGGTTCCGAGGATGGCGCTGACGGCGCTGCAGGCCACAGAATGGGCCAGACTGTTTTCGAGCTTTGAGCTTCACTCTACTCTCGCATAATGCAGCAGACGTCACTGCACAATATGAGGTAGATCGCTCGTGCACGAGCCACGTCTTCACTCCGCACTTCCATGCCCATCTGATTCGTGCAAGTGATCAACTCCGTGTGGGCATTGTGGGGCTGTTAACGTGTGCGTCTGCTGTGAAACACCTACACGCAGGTTATAGAACCGGTGTTTGGAGGCGGTATGAGTTACTACTGCTGTCATTTGCAAGGGTATGGATTCTGGGGTCCCTCTTATCCTGCTGACGCTGGACGTACTGGGACCGTATCTCGTCTTGCCATGACAGCTGGCCGTGTCGATGTGCTACGCTTCCATGTCGCTCAGCGCATGGCTGAGAGAGGTTTGGGGGACCTGCTGAGTGTCAGTCCCACACAAGGAACCGTGGTCCCACAGCTTTGCTTACCGCTGGACTGGACACTTCTTAATAGTAGAATTCGACTTGAAGACCTTTGACGATCAAGTCAGTACCGCATGCCCACGGCCTGGCCATCGCGTGGGAGTTCACCGCAAGCTTGATGTGGAAACATCCTGCTGTAGCAGCTCGGACGATCGCAGCTCTCCTGAGGGTACTGTCACTTGCGACTTGTCCTATCGCGCCTGACGTTCCAACTTCGAGCGGCACGGTGAGAGACATGATACACCCGTCGTTTCAGAGGAATGTATGTCAGCGTAGGTCTCTCAGAAGACGACATGCCGTGTGTCCGAAGATATCTCATGAATCACAGACACGTTTCTGCTATACATGATCATTCTTCCCGGATGAGGCGCAGTCCACCAGGCATTTCTTCCTGTTCCATCCCTCGGTTCAGCACTTGGGAAGACGGCACTTCCCACCTGACCTCTGATCGGTAATCTCTAATGCCATGATCATTGGAAGTAACGTTTGAGAAAGGCAGCGCAGGTTCACCGAAGCCAGTCTTGACTTTTGCGCCGGTGATTGGATGCTGGCACGTCCCATCTAAGTAAGGGATCACGACAAAGGCTACGACTGATACTGTAACGGAAAGTGACAAGAGAATGGTTGGTAAAAGCATCGAATGAGTCATCTCCATTGATCTTGTTGATGTTGGATGATAAGCGGAGTATCGATCTTGCGAGCAACGACTTTTATACGACCTTTGGAGCAGACACGGGCCTATGTCAGATCGATGGTAGCCACAATCAGCTACTATACTGGGCATCTGAGCCTGGATGTCAACTTGACTTCATGGAGGACGCGACCAACCCACTTGCAAGATGGACGCGTTGTGCGGCTGAAGTCCTACTTTACCAGAAACGATCAAGAACCGCAATGTTACGAGGGTTCTCCTTGGTACATCAGTGCTGTACGACTTGGCGCTGCGACACGAACTGACCTGTGATGTATTAGGGACGCCAATGACAAGTGCTTCAACTCCACATGGCAATCCTTCGCCCACGACGGCTAGACACTTGATCGTACAGAATTCAAAAAACGTAGCACCCAACTTCACACGTACGCATATAAGCAGATGCTAGGCTATAGGAACAAAATCTCATTGCAAATCTAAGTCAACTCCGTGCTTTCACGCCTGCCAGCCTGATCGGTCACGGCGTATGACATACTGCTTGCGAGACAGAGAGCGATGAGCTGGGCGATCAGTGGTTTCAGCTTCTTAGGCAGTCAACACTCTAGAGCACTGGAGACATATCTTTTCCACTCAGCTGAGTACGGTCAAACATTACATCTCAAAGTGCGGCATTGGCATACGATCTTCTCACCCCACCTCGCCTTCTCTATCAGCATTTCCCTCCACCAGCTTCACGTCACAATGCAACACCTGCTTCCTCGCTGTTCACAGCGTAGCCTCGCACTACACTGGCAACGTCTGGCAATGGCAACGCTCCATCCAACTCTACAACCTCGACGATGCCGGCACCCAGCTTTTGGCTCCGTCGTCGGCCTTGTATTCGGTATAGCTGTCTCTTCTCAGCTTATTTACATGTCGTGATCGATCAGTACAGCCCCTGAGACGAGGATGGCCCGACGTGCCCTCTAGGTGGGTCTATGCGTGGAAACATTGGACGACGGACTCACAGTATGCTCCACTTGGAGCGGTGCAAGCGCAGTGGAACGGAGAGAATGCGTGTACGAGTCATCTGCCGAATACGGTAAAGAACGTCAATTGTGTGAAGGCGGCCTGGGACTGTCAGAGAGACCGAGGGTAGGAAGGAGGAAGAGGACAAACGTTCTGTGATATTCTTGTGTATATGTGTGGGTAGATGTATGTGGAAGACGCAGTCATCGCGTGGCCTTGAGGGCTTGTCAGTCTTTCAGTGCATTTGAGCCTTCCACTCAGCATGTGACAATCACTCGCAAATGAGAGTCGGAACATGCGAGCACATTTATGCACACCGTAATGATCTCGTCCACTGCCAACATGCAGAACAAGACTACAAACAGTCCATAAACGGTGCTCTGCACTCATCTTTACAGCACAATCTCTGACAACAAAGACAGAACTTGAGATCACCACAGTGACGATCAACCACCATGAAGCACACAGCGGAACTCGAGACAATGTCAGACGAACACTTCGCCTGGCCACCGGTTGCGGAAGAAGGGCTCTCTGATCTGACCTCGCCACCGCCGAAGTCATCGGGTCAACGTGTCACTCGCATCTGGCCGACCACCGCCACCATGCAAGGACATCACCAGTGTATCCTCGAGAAGCTACAACACCAGCCGCGGGTGAAATACACGGGAAGCGAATGTAGCAAGCCCGTGAGTATCTCAGATCGCGCGTGCCCATGGATGCAGGCATCAATGATGAGCAGATATTCCCAGAGCTGGGCAACGACTTGGCCTCGGCCTCGGCCTCAGAGCAAGACACATCAGGCGCCAACACCACTCAGGGCGACCACATTCGTGTTGTAGGAGCCACGGATCATCATCGTATATATCACCTCCAGAAACCCGGCTTCATCTCAATCCAAAACCGGGAAGACCCAGAGGAGCAATACATATACCCATTAACGAAGCAGACGGCTCCATTGACTCGTTCCTACCAGCACCAAATTTGTCAGTCCGACTAGGAGATGGAACCTAGACGTTCATGACAATCGAAGCCATGTGAGATCAGTCAAATCGCAACGTCGCTGAACTGCACCGCTTCCGTCAGCAGGAGGGGCGCCAGCGCGAGCGCCGTAAACGCACTCGCAAGCGTCTCCACGCGCAGGCTGCAGTCAATGCTGGTCTCGATTCCGAGATCATCGTCCTCTCCGACCGGACTCGGACCCAGAGCCAGATACGCCTTGCGTCTGTGTCACGCAGAAAGGCCACACTCAAACCCAGCAAGCTGTCACCATAGGTCTCGTCATAATCATCAACAATGACCACCAAACCATCAACGGCGTAGCCCACAAGATCAGCAAGCTGTCTGAGCGGACTCTCACTATCACACCTAGCAGCGTCGTCATTGGTGGGACCGCACAGGGTACCAAGCTCTTCTTATGCATCGGTATCGTGGTCGTCATGGTGTTCGTTCTCGCCGTCGTGATCGGAGCATTCTACTACAGCCTCGAATAGAGAGGCGGCGGTGTTATTTAAGAGGGGAGGAGCTATGTGTGAGTCTTGAGCCGGCAGACGCGTTCTCAATCGAAGTCCATTATATTCATGCTGATGTTGTCAAGCCTTGAGGAACGGCCCTGAGATCGGGCCTCAGCGAGCTAGAAAGTGCTCATAGCGGTAGCGGGACGTCGAGACCGGGAAGGGACTGTAGCGACTGATCAGAGACGCTCTGCCGCGAGCACCTGATGCTATCAGTTAGATCTTCGAAAGTGCTGTATCCGTTGTTCATGGAGGTCGGACAGTACTTGGAAGTCCGCACATGCGGCTGGGATCGATGTGAACAAGACCGCAACCCCTCGCGTACCTGCGACTGTGCTCGTTCATTTGCATGCTTGACGTCAAAGATAGATTCGTACCTGCTTCCATGGATTCCACACCGTTGAGTGCATCGGAGATACGGACAAAATGGTCAGAAATTCAGCAGCATTATCGTAGAACATGCCCAGGAGCCCTACTGAGCTGGGCGAACCTGGAGATGGCCAAAGCTCCTAAAGATGTGTTCCTGGCGCAGTTGCTCGACCACGATCGGAGACAAAAGATCGTGTACCTGGCTCCCGGGACACCTTTCAGCACAGCCACGCAGGCACCTTGAGTTACATCATCGTGGACATATAGTATGCACGAGCGTACAAGCTTTTGAAGGATGCTAGCTAGCGTCAAGAACCACTGGATCTCGTGTATGTGCATTTCCGCTTCGAACTATCGTATACCGCCGTGACCGCATGGCCTGGTGATCTTCGATGCATTTTCGAGAGATCTATTCAGGCTTGATGTAGCTGGATTGTGGTGATGCTCGAGAGTGATTGTCGTACATATTGGTATGAGGCCGACGGTAGGGTCCGATAGTAGACACGTGGGATGACAGTATTGTCGAGCAAGTCGCCTTGGCTACGGTTGCTCCTGCAGTATCTGAAGATCGGCACTCCTATGTTTGGAAAGCACGGTGTGCGGTCGTGCGGTGTCTGTATCCATCTGTCTCACGTGGTCCGACTACACGCGAGGGGCTATTATTGACATTGTAGCTCTCGCATTACCAACCTCGTTGCCATTGCTTACTCATTCGGTGTCGCAACACCCCAAGCTACCTCGTATCCTCGATGATGGTTGCGGTCCCCTTTTGGTTTCCGTTCCAAACAATCGTTACTAGCCAACCATCCCGACACACCTTACCATCACCAGAAACATTGCAGTGATAGCACGACCCTGGATACGAGCTGCAGCACATTGGCGTAGCACTATATGCTTGTCTCGAGCTTGCCACTTCTTGAAGTAACGTAAGAATCGGTGCCCTCGGTGCACAACCTCAAGCTTGCCGAAGCGTGGGCAACAAGTGCCGAGCTAGCCTTGAAGTGTAGGCAGATCGTCTGCCGGGTCAGCCGCATGAGGCAGTCTGAATCCTACAGCACGATTTAAGTTATGAGATCGACGACGGTACGCCAAAAGCTTGCTATTCTTGGCAATCGCAACATGCATGGTGTCGCAAAGTGCCTCTTTGGCTTGGCACCAAACTGTGCACAGCTTCGCAGTGTGATCTCGACGGCGGTGACGGCGAGTTTGGGTTTGGGCGATACAACCGCACTTCGTGTTCATGGTATGAGCGAAGGCAGTGTTTGGGTATAAAGAGGTGCTTGGAGCCCCGAGTGAAGAAAAGGGACAGAAACAACCAAAGCAAAACATCGAAAGCCGAACACTCTCAACAAGAAACCAACTCCCAAGTCACCACCTACTCAGATCAAACCAAACAGTCAACATGAAGACCGTCGCCGCCGCATCCGCAGCTCTGCTGTCTTTGGCTTCCGTTGCTACCGCACAGACTGTGCAGTCCAAGCCTTTCTACCTCGTCCTCGACTGCGCCAGCAAATACAACGGCTCCGCTCTTGTCTCCTGCCATGAAGGCGCCGGAATCGAAAGCCTCTGTGTCGCTGCCACGCTAGGAAGTAACGTCAAAGGAAGCACGTACATGCTCAACACCACCACAGGCGAAGTTGGCGACAAGAATGCTGGTACGCCGGGCACTCTGGTTTACAAATTGCCTATCAGCGGAGGTGTCGGTGGTACGTCTCTTTCAGACTGTTCGCCCCCTTGTAATGTTGTATGCTGACGACGCCGTTCTAGAGTCCGAGCCAATGCAGCTCTCCTACAACGAAGCCTCGAACGTCGCCCTACCACTGTTTGAGCCAAGCACCACGGCTACCCTGGTCGCATTTGACAAGGACAACCACATGAACATCCAGAGTTACATCGACGATACGGTCGTACCGGCCAAGACCGGCGAACTTGCATACTACCGCTGGTGAGTTCGTGCTCGCGCTCGTTGTGTGCTTTGTGCTAATCGTCCATTCTCAGGTACGTTTGCAAATCGAACTACGAGGGAACCCAGTACAGTACCCTGAACTGGGTGGCTGGCAAGTACCCACCGCAGAACCCAAGCTGCGAGAAGGTCGAGGTTGTGAGGAAGTTCGCCTAGATGTTGCATGCCTGAGGATGTGTGGATGTGTCGATGGGTTATGCAGGTGTGTAAGGTGAAAGTCATGTAGTCGGTGCGCAGTGTAGCTCATCCAATCCTTTTCCTCTCTCTTCGTCGCACCCAGATCTCTTGACCGTCTTCGCCATCTCTTACATCCACCTCCCAAAGGTTCAGCTTGTATCTACCTCGATCAGACTCGCCCGTGAACAGGTCGAAGGCCCAGCCATGCTTTGGACACGTGATGCCCGCGCTCAGGACTACGCCAAAGTCTTCGATGTCGTAAATTGTGCCTCGTGACAGTGGATAAGTCTGATGTGGACAGGCATGGTCCATAGCGTGGATCTTGCCTCGATAGCGGAAGACGAGGACTTGGGGTTGGAGGCCGATGGTGGTTTGCGCTTCGTCACGGGTCACCTCGTTCAGTGCGTCGTCCTGCTCCTTGGAGTGGAGGATTCGGCAAGGTGGCGGCAGTTCAGAGAAGCCATCTTCTGCGGTGCCGCTACGTATTCTAGTCTTGCCCGTCTGGTTGTCGTCGGGTTCGATGCTGGGGAGGGAGGAGGCTAGGCCAGCGTAGAGCCATGGACCGGTGGATTTGTTCATCGAGCCATGTACATGTCAGCCTGATCTTTATCTCCCTGATTGAGGTTGGTAAAATGGGTGGCAGTGGCATTTCATCGCCGCGCCGCAGGAAGTTGATCTTTGCAGGGCGGGAACGCCGCCGGCATTGCCGATGCTCTCAACATCCGTCACCACTTCGCGTTCTTCCGCGTCTTGAATAGCACAATAACCTTCGATAGAAACCACTGCTTCATTGCAACAGTCCTGAGATGTTCTTGCCGATCCTCGCTCCCGAAAGCTCGATGACATTACCTTAGGTTGAGGCCAGTATTAGCCCACTAACGCTCGGGGCAATGGCATTCGAAGGGCAATGGAATCGGCACTTTGTTGCTGTCAACAGCACAAGAGCGAGAGGAGCCGAACGTGAGGTCAACGATTCTAGACAGTGCCGCATAGACTGTGGACGTGCATAGTACCATATTGCTCGAAGGTACATCTCAGGTTGCTTCCGGAGGCATTCCACGTTGCTCCAGTGATGTCGCCACCTGTCGAACGAGGTCTTCGCGGCGAATCTCTAATACACCCGACTAGGTGTATCAAAAAAGATATCGATGCTTCAGCAGACTTGAGCAGAAAGTTCATGCCTTGCTACAGGAATCGTCGAGACGTTCGACGAGTCCGCCTGATGCATTGTAGACAGACGGCTCTGCCAATATTTCATCGCCGACAATGAACGCAGTCTCACTTAGATACGGGTCATAACTTCGACGCGAAGTTCGCGTGAGGGTACATATGCTATACGAAGCTGTACAGAGATGGAATTCGCGAGACTTATCATCATAGTCAAACACGAACCCTCACAGAAATGGCCAAAGCTGCAGCCAATACCATCGACGGATCAAAAGCCAAGCCGACCATGATGGAACCACCAGACCTAAGCCATACCGCACCAAGAAAGAAGTTGAGCATTCTGGAAGCGACAAGAAAGAGGACAGAGTGTCTCCGCACAAAGTATTAAGAAGCTGCCTCGCTACTTGTTCCGCGCATGGACATACACTCCCGGTGGTGATGCTAGGCTGAACACTACCGAAACCATTACACCTCATGCACTCCTCAGCAAAGCAGACACGGACGATTCATCCTTCTACGACACCTCTCGCGGCGCATTGAGACTTCGGGCGAATGCCCATTTGTGCTACGCGCGCTGTAACTCTGTGTATTCGTCTTGCACGTAGCCGAGCTTACGAGATGATGAAAGATCATATACACAATAGTCGTGTGCTCCATGACTGCATGTTGCGTCTCATCTTTTCTCACTCCAGCTAAGCGCTCTGCTTCGACAGAGTCTCAATCACTTGCATTCGTGCTTAGTCTCAAAGTGGTATATCCCAATGCACATATAAGCATCCTTGACGTGGCCAAGCTAGATCCTTTAGCCATCATTCTGTCAACCTGGACCATGTTGAGAATACTAGGACGTCCCGTCACCACATGCGCTTGGGAGTATCTGGCGTTCGGTATCATATATGGCGCATGCTACCAAACAGTCCCTCTGCACCGCATTATGGAATGCGGTGCCATCGAAAATCCTTACTCGGGACGCCTGACTGCCGCCCTGGTCTCCAGCACCACATTTCCAGTACTGAAATCACGTGGAACAGCTATTCGTGCAGGCAAGTTGTATGGAGCCGACTTCCAGTTAGCTGTCGCAACGTACTTGTTGGCATTGACCGTCGGTGATCCCAAAATTGACGACCAAGCTCTGTTGACTATGCTGAACGGCTTTCCTGTACCCGCCGGCACTGGAGGCATGACCCAAGAACCTTGGAGGCCAGCTCGATGAACACATATGAGTTTTGCGAGACCATGCGAGCAGCTTTCCCGCGGTGCCACAGAACAAAACCAATCTCGCACATATGAGCAGCACAAGGAGACCAGCAACAACGGTCAGCGACCGAAGAAAAACAACAAGAAGATGATGGACGAGGAGAATATAGAATATGGTCACGGATGTCCCGAGGCGAGCATCATCTCATCTTCACGCCTCTCGAGAGCAGTGTGGAACATGTACATAGACTTGATCGCACGGCATTAATAAATCATCTTATCGAACCCGCAGACCGACCCGCTGCACAGATAGCATAAAACCACACATCTCATGCCTGCAACCACGTATCTTTGTCCCAGACAACACGATCATTCAGAAAGATTGCAATTCCACCCACGATGCTCACGTGGCATCCGCACAGATCACATCGCTGTGCAGCAGTCTCAATCACGGGCCCTCACTACACTGGACCGTATTATCCACGGCGCGCCAGATGACGCGGACCGAGGTTAGATTTTAGTCCTACTCGGTATGGCGAACATGAAACTCTCATCTCGACTTCCATCACCACGCTGCGACACACGCAACACTTAACACACTTGCATTTCTCCACTGCATCAACACGTCTACAAGTGGCGCGTAGAATTTGCAGGCTACCACCGACATCGATTCACACCCTGCCCACCTTCACCGCTGCATCCCAATCAGGACGTCGCGAAAGAAATGCCCAACGCCGCGTCGCCGGAGGCGGTAGGGCCCAATGATATTGTGCTGTTCTGGTATCATGCGTCTCCTTTTGGGAGTAAGTTATCGACGTCTCTAGGATGGGAATCATCCAATTCCGTTTCCACTTTCGCCGATACAGGCGGCTGGCTACATGGTGATGCTAATGAAAATGGTGACCAGGACGTGTGAAAGCTTACCTCACATTAAGGAACATCGAACATGCGGAATGTGTAAGTTTCATTTCTTTGAACGATGACTAGTTGGTGGAGTGATTGCTGGCTGGGTGGGTGCCCGAGCGGGAAGGTCGGGCTGGGCATCAGCACATCTACGAGAGTGCCTGTTCTAATCAGGATCTGAGAGCATGAACACGAAACTGAAACGCCTCCCAGCTCGTTACTCCCATCCTCCCGCGCCCGGCTCAGGAAGCTTTGGGGATCAACTATCGACGTAGTCCCGTTATGGCGGTGGGGAGGGATGTTTACCTAGACACGCGGTTGATGCTTGCGAAGCTGGATGAGATCTTCCCACCTTCGGATAAGCATCCAGGCCTTTCGGCGCCAGAGACGAAGGGGTTGGCGCAATTGCTGCAGAAGTTGATGGTGGATGTCAGTGGGTTCAGAGAGGCTGTCAAGCAGATTCCGATGAATTCGCCGATTGCGAAGGATCCGAAGTTTCAAAAGGATCGGGCGGGTTTCTTTGGCCCCGAGTGGAAGCCGGATAGTTCGAGTCGGAGTGAGGGGATTGTGCACATGAGGCATATCTTTGATATGTTGGAGTCGTTATTGGTGGACGGACGGCGCTGGATTGGGAGCAGTGAGAAGATCTCCATGGCTGATCTTGAAGGTGTGTGGGTGATTGACTGGTTCCTGGGAGACCTGAAAGGACCAGAGGAATACTTTTCCTCAAAACAATATCCCCTCGTGCACCAGTGGCGCTCGCGATATCGTGAGGAGCTTGATGCGGCAAAGGGACGAGCAGCGAAGCCAATGTCGTTGCAAGGACCGGATGCCGTGAAACTCATTTCTGCGTCGGCATTTACGGACAGGGATATGGTCGTTGACGCAGCAGATCCTTTAAGACTGAAGGCTGGGACGACGGTTGAGCTTTTCCCGACGGATGGTGGTGGCTTTACCCACAAGGTAAGACAGCCATTATTGGTGCCCGACAGTAAACGACATCTGCTGATCTGACGACACAGGACCAAGGAAGTCTGGTAAAGTTGAGCAAGGACGAGATTGCCATATCTGTGCAATCGCAGGCGGGCGTGGAGATGAGGTTGCACGCTCCACGGTGGAGGTTCAAGGTGAAAGAGATTCGGCCGAATCTTTGAAGCGACGATCTCGAGAATCGACCTACTGTGGGAGTCGGCTCGCACGTGGTCCACCTTGAATAAACGTTCGTCATTCGATAATGCTCCATGGTACCACAGGGTTCCACGGCTCAGTGTGTTATGCAGCTTCCAGACATCTCCGAAGCGGTTATCCCAATCGACCTTTCATTATTAGGCTCACCGGAGTGCTTCATGCAGTGTCGGCTCGGACATGGCTGGTCGGGACATCTCTCTGCTAGTGATCGAGGTCTGGGCCGCGCATGTCTTGGTATATGCCTAAGGGAAGCAAGGCTTCCTGGTATAGTTGGCAGCGGGTCTGCAATGCATATGCAGTGGGCCGGATCTTTTCGATTAGCAACAAATAGCGTACGTACACGACAATCGAGGACTGCAAGCGGCGGTACGTGAGACGAATGGATGGTCAATAATGTCTCGTTGTGGAAACCCGAGGCCGAAGCGTTCCAGAGGATTGTGCTCGCCATCTGGTAGAAGGTGCCCGAGGAAAGCCTTCTGGGTCCTTCGTGTGAGCGAGTGCTGGTGTGATGTACCTTTGTATTGCTGCAACGAGGCGTGTGCGGCTCTCGATTGGTGAAATATGCATGCAGACGCTCTTTGTTGTGGAGGCATCAGTGGTACTGTTGCAATCTGTTGGCGGCGACCCAGCGTGCATGGTATTGCGCTCTTTTCGATGTTGCTTCCACGTGTCTGCTACAGCTGCCACATGCCCCGATGAGGCTCGTGGATATGGTTCTGGTGCAGATGAGAGTCAATCAGCCTCTCGGGCAGTCAGCAGCAGCGAGTGCCCAGTCAACACAAGACGACGTGTTGTCATCAGGCGCTGGTGGTGCTGAGTTGGGACTAGCGTCGGTACCTTGGGCAGCAGCACAGCGCGCGCTTCTTGCCGTCGACCAGTCCGCTGCGTCTCGCCACATCATCCGCACCATCAGCGGTCATCCGCCGTCATATCGCAGACCGCTGGCTGGGATGCCTACATCCTGCTGACGCCCGCCGCCTGCGCCTTCATCAGAGATTGAGGCCATTCCATTGCCAGATCAGCGCAACCGTAACAACTGTCTCAGTAACACCTCACACGCCGTCAACACCAGTCCCGCTAGGCCCGACCCAAAGCCTCGGCACGACAAGCCTCCCAGGCTCCCACTGTCAAGCGCAACCCCAAAGCCTGCTCGCGGTGGACACCGGCACATCACCTGCAGTCCCTGTGATTTGCTCCACCACAGACGTCTGCCCAGGCCTCCCTCTCGTGTGTTGGGCAGCATCCGCCGCCGTGTCGTTCTGAAAGGCCCCTCGCCCGCCGCTCTTCCGCACTCAGCTTTTGCTCCTGCTCAGCCTTCTCTTTCGCACCGCACATCATCCTTTGTGACGCCGTCGCCGCTGCTCCTCGCATCTTCACTTCCACCTTTGCACGGACGGATCTGCATAACTCTACATACGTTAGGGTTCCACTGCTACCCGACCCGCCTGGACAAAACCCTAGGATAGCTGGA
This sequence comes from Dothistroma septosporum, assembly GCA_002236755.2. Lineage (NCBI taxonomy): Eukaryota > Fungi > Ascomycota > Dothideomycetes > Mycosphaerellales > Mycosphaerellaceae > Dothistroma > Dothistroma septosporum. The sequence continues at coordinate 2,414,670 of NBZP02000035.1, read as the reverse complement.
CTTCTTCGTCATCCTCTGTCCTCTGGAAACCCACGACTCTTCTTTGGCCTTTGTTGTTGTCCTTCGCCCACCGCTGTGCCAGATTACTGCTCCGGATTCACTGTCTACCCACCAGGAGTTCCATTCGGTCCTGCCACTGTTTGATATTGGGAGTCCTCCCACCGGTGTTCGTCTGATCTGCCACTGCTGCTCTGCCGAGCGGAAGGATTTGTTTGTCAGCTATGCCTCAGGAGATTGCGCGCCAGTGGTTTGTGCCAGGAGATGGAATAGACCGTCATGTCATATCCGCGGACATTCAGAGATATTTGGGCAATGATGCGACCGTACGACCAGGACTTGGCACGGGTGAAAATCAGGTTCGCTCGACCGCTGTCACGCGAGTAGTGATGGTTGGCATACTTACAGATTGACTAGGGCGTTCAAGGCTATTGGATCAAAGCGTACAGGAACCTGACATCTGTAGGTGATGTTTTCGACCGACTTGGTACCTACGCTGACCGTCACCTAGGCCATGATCGCAGACTTGCGAGCCGACTCGCAACGTTGGCGACAAGAACAGCGCCAAACCGGCACACGAGGTAGTCACAGTCCCTTGACCGACAAGTCGGGGTGTACAGTACCTGACCATGTCATAGAACCTTACGTGGGGTCCTCGACGTACCATGCGTCCAGCGCTGGTCGAACCTCGAACAATCGTCGTGACGCGGACTCTCCCTCAGTAGATGGACCATATGGAATCCCAGCGTCGCGGGAAAGGATACCAGTGGACAGGATGCAGATTGATCCGCCGCAGCCATCACGAGGAGGAGCATACCCACCGGAGAACCGTGCCACATATCAGCCAGATGGCCGAGCGTTTCCTCCTGAGAGCAGAGGCTACGCTGAGCCCGGTAGGTCTTCATATCAACCAGACTCGTCCATGTCGTCTGCGTTCGGTGGCCGTCCACCGGTGTCTGCTCCGTATGGTCAGGAACCAAGATATGCTCCAAGCTATCCACCTCAGCCCAGTGGTGATGGTGCGCCGCCGGGTTATGTGAGGCAAGGCAACTACTTCGTTCCGATATCGTCTTATGAGCCCACGCCGTCGGTGCCCGCCCGATCGGATAATTTTGGACCTGGTTATGGCCAACCACCACCTCCACCACCAGGACGCGACCCACGGGATCCACGATACCAACAACCGGAATATGCCGACCCAAGGTATGCGTATCCCAGTCCGGCGGCCACTGTGTCCTCCGTCTCGGCCAGAGATCGAGAGCCGGTACCCAGCCCACAACAGCCAAGGTTCGCAACCCAAAGGTAGCCCGCTATAATGCATTGCTGACTCAACACGCAGTGGTTATGGAGGTTCGATGCCATCGAATCAATACGACCAGTATGGCGGTAGTAGACGTAAGTTTCGCTGAGTGCTTTGCTTTTCAAACGAGCGAGGCTGATGGGTTCGCGTCAGCTGCCCCAAGTGCTGGCCACACATCATCTTCGAGTCGTTCAAATCGCCAGAGTGTCTTTGGTGGTGTCTCCGGCAGCAGTCGATCAGGCCGTCGGTAGCCAACCTCGCTTTCCACAGTCTTTACGGATGGTCCGGGCTCTCTTGATTGCCATTGTTTGGATGTTTATGCCTAGGCGGATGCAAACTTCTGCGCAGGGTTCCAAGAGGGGCATTCCTACGGACGCGGCCTTCACCATGAGCCAAACGGGATGTCTTTGAGTGATGTGACATGCCTGTACAGCGGAGTGCGATGACGTTGATGCGCTATCTGCTTGGACTTAAGGACTGCACACAGGACTGGCTCCACATGACTTGATCGGATACACATCGCATGATCTTACAACCTTTTCCGGGGGCATTGCAGCGCGGACTTTGAACTTTCCCAGCGTGGCGTTTTGGATATTGGCCTGCCTGTCAGCCTGGTTCACTTCTACACCCACGGATTTGCGTACGCCAGAATACCCAATGCAGCCCTGGAGAACTATAAATCTGCTTTCCACCACCTTTGGGCCTGCGATGTTTGGCATTGATTTGGAGAAAAGCATTGGAGCGGAGTATACGCGGAGTTGGACGGAGGAGACCATGATTTATGTACACTGCTCCGCAGCCTGAGCGATGCAATTCTCAGCGGCGGAGCGAAAACCTCTTCCGCGGTAAGGGGTGTAGTGCAATTATTACATGAGTCCTAAGGATACAGCAGCATGACTTGCATGCGAGTCGCTGCACGAGACGAGAGCTAGCGAGATAGAAGTACGAGCGAATTTTCGTACGTTCGTGATTGTGACATGTGATCGCTATTTGCAGCTCTGCCTCCACGTGGGATGATTGCTTCAGCGTCTGCCACGAGATGTTGTCTATGCAACGCGGTGGAGCGCTGTTGTATTGTGGTCACTCCCCCCTTCACCGCCACATGTACACTTCTGCACAGTGTAGTGCCGGTCACTTCATGCACCTATGCGAGCATGCCAGCCGTACCACCGCAGACGATGTGGTATTGCTTCTACTGCAGCTCCGATCCGTACGCTCGGATTCAACGCATCCACGCGGCCGACCTGCAGAGATAGTATGCCGTTGAGCTCACCAGGTCGCTTACTACACAGTCTTGAGATGTCGGGAAAACTTAGCCAAGCTCGAGCAAAATTCTGCGGAACGAAATGTAGTCCATCGAAGGACTCACTCCGATAGTCCCAGTCCCTCAGTGGCTTGTGGCTATGCTACTCAACCAAATTGACAATCTCATCAGATGCCTTCAACACTCTGCACCCACTCCCCGTCGCTCATCCTTCACCCATGCAGCATAGCCCTCGCCCCAACCTCCGCCGCAGTCCCCTCAATCGCCCTCACATCCTCCTCCCCCACCTCAATCCCAAAATACATCTCCAACGCCTGCACCCTCTCCTCCTCACTCTTTAACGTCCACTCCACCACCTTCTGCCCCCTCCGTCGCCATTTCAACACATCATGATTCAAGGTAATCGCGCCATCAACGGGACTCGCCAACGCCGCTTCATTGGGGGATCCGGGTCCTTGAGGTCCGTTTATTTCTGCCGACGTGCTGAAGCGGACGGCGACAACTTTGTGCGTGAAGAAGGAGTGTCGTGAGGAAGAGGGGGCGAGGTTCATGGCGGTGAGGTCGGCGGGGGTGAATTCGAGGTCGGGGAAGGAATAGCAGGTTACCCAATCTGAGGAGGAGGAGTAGCGATGTTGGAAGATCCATAATTTTTGCGATTGGTTGAGATTCTCCCGGATCGGTTCGTGGATAAGTCTCATCTCTGCTGGCGCGACTTGCTCCAAGACCACGTTCTCCTCCAATGGTACGGGGCAGGAGGGTCCATTGCCACCGAATCCGCCGTCGAGGAGGTATTTTTGTCCTCCTATCGTGACGAGGTTGACACAATGCGTCCAGCCGCCGTAGGTATCTGTTGATGGGGAATAGATTCGTGCGCCGCAGACGTACACGTCGAAACCGAGGGAGTAGAGAATTAGGTGGTAGAAATAGTTCACTTCCATGCAATAGCCGCCGCGGCCGGGGTTGCGGACGATTTTGCGGAAGAGGTGGGACGGGGCGATGTGGACGACGTGGTGGAAGGAGTAGTGTTGGATGAGGTTTTCCCAGGGGACTTTGCAGAGTTGGTGTTTTTGGAGGAGGTGGAGGAAGTCGAGCTTTTCAGCGTCGGAGAGATGGGCTACTGAGTGGACGCGCCGGGTGTAGGGGAGGGAGATGCGGTTGAAGTATTCCTGGATGTTGGGTCAGTCTTTAATTCGAGACTTGGGTCTGGGGACTGTTGGCATGTATACTTCCAATTCATCGTGACTGTATCGATGGCGAATTGCCATCTTGACGTGCCCGGTCGAAGTTGAATGGTCTGACAATCCTGGTCTGTATCGCAGTGGCAGTACCTATCGCCGCCTCCCTCTCCGCGATCTTGTACGGTCTTTGCTGGCGTTCGCGTCCGGGCGATGCTTCACCACCCGATGTCTTTTGCTACAAGCGAAAGCCGTACAACTTTCCAGTGCACTCTCTGCAACTACCGGTCAACAGATTGAATGATCAAGATTGAGGACTATTGATGTGAGAGTTAACAGGAAAAGCTTGACAGACGCCTACCAGTGCTGTCACTGATCGAATGACCCACAGAAAACGGGAATGCCGTTCCAATGCCTACAGATGCCGGTTCGGGGCGAGCAGTGCCGGCAGCGAGAGAGGTCCGGGCACGATTGCTGCCACAGGCAGTAGTCGCAGTATCGATGATGGACTTTGATGAAGTCAATAATATCGATGATCAAGTTACCCGCCGTAGGAGAAGCAGAACTGACGTGAAAGGTACAAGGAAGCATGTTCCCGATCACGCTTGGAGGGGTGCCGAATCCAGGATGACGATCACACGTCAAGCTCCCCAGGGGACGCGATTCAGTCGCGACCATCCATACCTCTAACTATCATTAGATCTATTCTTCCGTCTCTGCTCCTTGCGCCTCCCCTCTTTAACATCCCACCACCACCACCAACTTCAACCACCCATCACTCCCCCATAATGGCCTCCCGCCTAACCTCCACCACAACCTTCCAATACCTCCCCCCACCCGCCGAATGCCTCGCCATCCTCCTCGGCCTCGCCGAACTCTCCCTCTTCGGCCTCGCAGGCCTCACCGGTCCCGTCGAATTCTCCCGCGGTCTGGGTCTCCCCATCGACGCCCCCAAATCAGAAAGTGAACCACCCACCACCAGCCAAAAGACGCAGCGAGCACTCTCACAATTGATTGCGGCGAGGAACATGCAAAATGGAGCTTTGATCCTTACATTTGCGTTGTATACGAGGGATAGGAGGAGTTTAGGGATCGCGGTCGCGGCGGGGGTGATTACGACGGTTGCGGATGTGGTGGTGGTGAACGCGTATGGGCTGAAAGATGTGGTGGCGTTTCATGCGATTGGGGTGGTGAATAGTGTGTTGATTGGGGGGAGTCTGTTGTATTGGGGACGGGGGGATGCGTGGTTCAAGTAGGCTGAAGGAGGGAATGCGGGTGGGATACGAGGAAAAGGAGGTTTGGATAGGATTGATTATGAGGTCGATCTACGATTCGCAGTTCAAGGGCAAGGGCATTTCTATGTGTAAGAGGTCATTCTGGACCAAGAGACTTGTCCAGTTTCAAAACGATCAGACGCTCAGCTCTGCAACCTTGGCATCCTTGAGAGCCTCTGCGTACGGCTCCAGGGCGGGCTTGACTTTGCTAGCCACAAGCTTCTGCACAATCTCCGGGCAACGGCCGATGAAGGTGGTAGGGTCAAGGAGCGCCTCCAGCTCGGGAATGATACATTCGAAATAGTTGTTCTTTCGTATCCGCTCAATGAGGTCGTTTGGCTTGCCTTCTTGCTTCACGACCGCGCCGGCTTGGTGAGAGAGAACACTGAAGGGTGTTAGTGCTGACAAAATAGGATGATGGGAGAGTTCAGAAAGCATACCGAATCTCCTCGTGCACCTCCTGGCGCGACTTGCCCTTGTCGACCATGGCCATGATGACGTTCTCAGTCGCCATGAATGGGATCTCGGCTTCGATGCGCTGGTTGATGACCGCCTTGTTGACAACAAGACCGTTGGAGATGTTGTTGAGCTGGAAAGGCAGTGGTCAGCAGAGTGACGAACGTCACCCAGAGAACATGACTTACCAGAATCAAACAAGCATCAGCACTAAGGAACGACTCCGGCAGCGATAGTCGTCGAATTGCCGAATCATCCAGACTTCGTTCCAGCCACTGAGAAGCATAGGTCTGCTCAGCATCCGGGCTGAAGTTGCGAAGCTTGCGTCCAAGAGAGCATAACCGCTCCGACCGCATTGGGTTCCTTTTGTACGCCATCGCACTCGAGCCGATCTGATCAGCCTCAAAGGGCTCCTCAACCTCCTTCATCATGGCCAAGTGACGGATATCACTACCAATGCGCTCCGCAGTACATCCGAAGGAGCCCAGAGCGTGCAGCACATCCACGTCGATCAGACGGGAGTAAGTCTGGCTGGTGGAGATTTCTGCCTCAGCAAAGCCGGCTCGTTCTGTGACGAGCTCGTCCAGCTTTTCCACGAGTTCGTGCTTGCCCTTGAAGATGGCAAGGAAGCTGGCTTGGGTACCGGTCGTGCCCTTCACGCCGCGAAACGAGTGCATGACCTCGTCGCGCTGCTGTTCGAGGTTTCGAAGGTTGCGGAGGAGATCTGTAATCCATAGACTAGCCCGCTTACCGACTGTCACGAGCTGTGCAGGTTGACCGTGGGTGAAGCCAAGACATGGGAGGTCCTTGTACTCAATCGCGAAAGCCGCCAGTCGCTGAATTACAGCCGCAAGCTTGGGGAGCACTAGGTTGAGTGCATCCCTGAGAAAGATCAAGTCCGCATTGTCAGTCACGTAGCACGAAGTCGCGCCCCAATGAATGATACCCGCAGCCTCTGGCGCCACCAAGCCGTACGTGTGAACATGTGCCATGACATCGTGGCGACGCCGCTTCTCCTCCGTAGCAGCAGCGCCAAACTCATCGTCCTCGATTCTGACGTGTGCTTTGAGCTGCGCAATTGCGTTGTCAGAGATAGGGAGGCCCAGCTCCTTCTCCGACTCGGCAAGATACACCCAGAGTTGTCGCCAGGTACTGAAGCGGTTCCGGGGCGAGAAAATATACTTCATCTCCCGGCTGCAGTACCTGCTGTTGAGCGGGTTTTGGTAGGTGTCATGGTCGACGGCGCCGAGGGAAGTCATCATGCCAGAGAGGTAGGGTTCTGAGAATTCTGCTGGAATGTTAATATGATTCTTGTGTCGCATGTGCTTCCAACATTTTTTGGGACTGTGCCGCCGAGACCGCTGCGAATGCCAGATCCTGCTGCGTCACATATGGAATTACGTACCTGTGTGCACGTTCGGGCGATGCTGTGCCAGATACTTGCTATTGCCCTGAAATTTGTGTCAGATTTTTCAACGTGACTGTGGAAATTGTTTGTGTCGTTGAACACACTGTAATGGGCGCATGCAAGGCATTTTCGCCCATATTTGCAAGATGAGTCCTCGTCGCGCAATAAGGTTCGTGGCTGTATGAGCTACGGTACCCGGTAGCCGAGAAAGTTTGTCTGAAGAGTGGATGAGGTCGTGTTGATCGTCTTGGAAAATGTACAGAACTCCAGCTGCAGCCTTTAAAAGCACATCCACTTATCGATCGGTCACGTAAAATCGGAGCGATATGGAGTTTGGGGACGCGGCGACGCGACAGTGGGGTGGACTGGGATTATTGTGGGAACGCAGAGTCTTCGTGAGAAGATCTTTGAAGCGCAGACCTCAGGTTGGCTGCTGTCCTGTCACGCTGTGCCTGGAGCTACGTCGGCATACTGGATGAATACCAGAGTTCTTACAAGCATACAAAAGACACACTTTTGCAGGTCGATGACTCAAGCAATTGAGGCTGGATATTGTCAGGGACGAATCGACCTTGCGACCGGAGTTGCAACAATTGCCAGGAGCTCGCGTTCGATAGCCCCATGCATACATTACTATCCTCCACCTCCCGACCGCTCTGGCTTGCCCTCCATCTCCACTCTATCGACTTCGATGGTCTGTGAGAAACTGCTATGCTCTAGTCAACGCTGCCGAATTGCCGTGTGCGGTAGGCCTCCAAGCCTGCTGCCCTCTCCAATGCTACATCTCGCCATTCCGCCTTGCAGACCAGCTGCAGTAACATCGCAAAATATGGGTATCATCGTAAGAAACAAAATCCAATGCATCGTCATTGTTGCCGTCCTCCTTCACTCATTTGTCCTCCTGTTGGCACTAGGCTTCGGAATGCCGCCAAATACTCTCCTCCATCCAGGTCCCGGCTTTCTCCTCGCGATTGTGGAACCACCGGCTGATGTACCGCTCGACACTTCACTTCTCGAACTCGACGAAGTCAGACCGCTGTCTCCAGATTCTGTCGTCGAGTCTGTGAATGATCTGGGTGTGTCTCTTGAAAGAAACTTGATGTTGTCCTCGTGCTGAGGATCTGCTGCTGACGCGCTCTGTTGGCGTGCAGGTGCTGCTTCAATACTGGGTCGATGACCTTTGCTGAATTTGCTCCGGTCATCGGCTGGTTCTCATTTCTCAAACAGCGTTTTAACGCAATCCGTGAGACTGACGTTGTTGAAGAGCCATTGGTTGCTGTGACGGCCGCAGTCTGAAAATGGTGTGCTTTGTGCGCGCTGCTTCTGCCTTGGCTTGGGAGATGGTGCCTTTTGTGTCGAGTGGGGTCTCGGGGGCGATGGGTGGTCTCTCAACACAGACTCGCTCGACACACGCATTTGCTTCATCTCGATGTCCATTGAGCTGGCCGCGCTATTGGGGCGGCTGAGAGGACGCGTCTTGTCATTGGACTTCTTGGGGAAGCTGTCGTTGCTGTCCAAGGACGGGCGAGCGGTCCTGTTCTGGCTGGGGGAACTCATTCGCGTAGTGATGTCTGGTTGTATGCGAGTGCGGAGTGTGAACGAAGATTGTCGCTTGTTAGCCCGACGGCAGTTTATCGTCGAGTCGTGGCTAAGTCGGGGTTGACGTGGTCGGGGGAACTAAACAATGTGCGGGCATCAAGACCTAAATATGCTGCCGCGAGAGGCTTTAGCTATCGCGTCACAAGTACTATAGCTCACGTAGAGCCCTTGCGCGACTTTAAGCCAAGCATGCAGCCAAGAAGAGGCGTGACCATGTCCCATACGAGATCGTCAGGCACATGAGGTGTTCATTGGCCGTAGGGCTGAACAGATCGAGCGAGGGAGCACCATTGGAACAGTCATCGCTGCACATCCTCAGCATCCCCGGCTAGTCGAGCTAGACTTTGTGGTCTGGTCGAGCTGTGCATGCCGCCAATGCTTCGACGCGCTGGCTATTGGTTGCTTTACGAATCAGGATCCACGTAAAACGCGGCAGGCGGCATGGTGTGTAAATTCCTTCTGAGACTTGCTTGCGTGTCTTCTCTCCGCGACAAGACTCACGATTGATAGAGGGCGGAATGCTGCGAGGTATTACGTAGAAGATGCCTGTCTGTGATGTATGCAAGCGGGTCATCGCAGAAGCGAATGCTTTGATTGCTATTTTGGGTAGGCCATACGTTCGCCCAATCCGGCTTGGCCCTTGGCATTGATGGGAATATGGTATCATTGGGTTACGATGTTCGTTCGCTTGTTTACGTACCCATCTTCGGCGGCAGTGACGAGGTGTACAGCCGGCTTTCCCAGTGTCGTGTGAGCACATGTATTGCATACGGCGGATAAGTCGGCTGGACAGCTGGCGAACGCCCAGTGCACCTTGACACCAACTGTGCGTCCTTCGGAGAGGGCGAACTGAGGACAGGGCGGCCGTGTATGTTGGAAATAACAGAGTGGTGCCATGAGCAGAAAATGCCTCGACCAGCGTACACGGATATGTACTCGGCACAATACCGATGCCACCATACTCCTGGTCGCGCTCCGAATTGACCCGCGGAGCATATTCGTAGATTGTAATCTCCTCTGCCGTTTCAGTTCGTGCTGCATTGCTCGCTCCGAAAGATCTGACAGCGGTCCCTACTAATGGTGCTTGTGTGCCAGCGAGATCAGTGAGAAGTCGCTCCATGCGTGCCATTTGGTCTTCAACTCTCCCCACCATCTACGAGACCTCCTGCCTCAGCAGATCGATCTTCGACATTTGGGGCGGATTAGAGCATTCTGAGCCTTGCTGTACACGATTCTCGAAGGTAGGACGGCCTCCATCGCATTTCCTTTGCTCGAGTCTCGACATGACTTCCACGCTAGAGCACCGCGCCTGCGCTGCGCAGATCTTTGGCTACCACAGCCTCATCGTGACCGGGTGAGCCAGTGCTCGTGACTATAGACCTCCGGATGTTGCCTGATGATCGTGCCGTCAGGTGTACGAGTTTCGATTTCGACATCGCTGGGATTGTGGAAGAATGAACCCCGTAGTTGCCGACGAAGCCGCGATCTGACTCAGCCAGCGTTGATCAAATCGAGGCGGCGACGATGACGGAGGATAGTCCGTGATCATCATGAAGTCATCCATAAGTTGCAGACGGACAATACCAGGGGCATGGAGAGAGCAAAAGCGGTCTGCAGAATGACGGAAGGAGGTGACGTTCGACGTCGATAAGATTGTGCAACCTCGTTACACGTTATCACTACTATAGCAGGTCCACTCCTCTGCTCTGATCCTATCACTCCTTCTCTTGGTGCCAGTGTAACATGATTCATCAAGGCAATGTACTATTCCATGCCGAGGACTGTCATCAGACTCATCTTCCACCACGACCCGTTGCCGCTCCACTGTCATCCCATGCTGCGTCTTTCGACGGCAGACTTCTTGTCTCCAACTCCTTTCTTTCAACCTAGGTAGTGTTGAGTGGCTCACAGATCTTGCCTCGAAATATTCGCCTTGCGTTTCTGAATATGTGCATTGCATTGCTCTTCGCATCTTGCCGCTTGTTCGCTGATGACGTCTCTTCTTGTTGTTGTCATCTTCAACTGTTCATCCTCTCCCATAGTGATGTGTCCACCCGCCGTGCCACTATTGTTCAATTACGGTCAGCTGGCAGTGGCTTTCCGCTTTGCCCGGGCTGCATGTTTGCCCGCTTGCACTTGGCCAGCAGCCTTTTCTGTCGAGACTCCTCAGATATGTTGAAGTCGTCTTCTCGGGGAGCTAATGGGAGCGTGGTGGTCATCAGCGCCTCGTCCATAGAAGAAGACGACGAGTCGGCACTGAGAGTGCTGATGTCTGACTTGCGTCGGCTGCTGAGCTTAGAAAAGTACATCGTTGTTTGATGATTTGCAATGATGTAGTCTGGTATGGGTGTCCAGCTTGTTTGTGGTCACGAAATACTTCTGTGATATTGGTTGCCCTGATGATTCGTAATCTTCATGAAGGTTGGGGACCAGGGGACTACTTTATACAGAAGACATGCTCGACTTTGGACGGGCCTACCCCAGGCAACACGCACGCAACTCATAAGCCCAGGCCGAACCGCTCGCTGGGTGCGATAACACGGTCGAATCCTCTATGACGGACGGCCTTTGTGAGTGGTGACAGAGCGGAAGTTCGGAAGTATTCACAGGTAGCGCCGTGATCATCCTGCAGACGGAGATAGCAAACGGACTTTGATTGGCTGGGTTCACGCTGGAAGACAAAGCCCACGACCCGAGAGACGACGTCTGCATCCGCACCCTTGTCATCGGGCTGCATGAGCAGATTCAACGCATTGCCCAGATGGCTTGGACGACACTCGGCGGGCCTCTAGAACTTCTTCGAACTGATTAGAGCGTCTTGGTGTCTCGAGAAGGCTTGGAAATTGCTTGGAGCCTCGTGCTCTCCGCGTGGCCCTTTCTCCAGATCGATCGTCATGGTCGAGCGACATCATCACAGGCTACTGTAAACGGCTACCTTCGACTTGCGAAAGCCACTTGCTGAACATATCCGACTGCGCAGCCATCGCGGGGTCGTGCATGCCGCGTGTAATCCTGTGGTGAAAGTAGGTGTCTGCCATGAGATGCAGAGTTCGCTGCTGACTCCAAAACGTGTTCTGTCTTCGAGGTTTGCCCATGATGTCAATCCAGCAAGTACATTCCAAAGGCATCTTCCACGGCTTGCCAGTCTACTCGCCTGAGCTCACTGGCCTCACAGCCATCATCACAGGAGCAAATGGCATTTCGGGTCACTACATGCTAAAAGTCCTCTCAGAAGATCCCAAACGATGGAAGAGAATCATATGTCTGAGTCGCAGACCGCCTCTAATTCCTGGAGGCTTACCGGACAATGTAGAACACATCTCCCTAGACTTCCTCAAAGATCCCAAAGAAATCGCTAGCGTCCTTCAAACTCACAAAGTAGTCGCCGACCACATCTTCTATTACTCCTACATCCAACCCACACCCAAAGAAGGAGCCGGCCTCTGGACCAACGCCGAAGAACTCGTCAAAGTCAACTGCGAGCTCCTCTCCAACTTCCTCCAAGCGCTCAAACTCGCCAACGTCACCCCGAAACGTTTCATGCTCCAAACTGGCGCAAAGAACTATGGAGGCCATTTAGGACCTACCAAAGTACCTCAAGAAGAAACAGACCCACGTGTTGAACTTGAACCGAACTTCTACTATCCTCAAGAAGACCTGCTATGGAAGTATTGCAAGGAGAACGGAGTCGGCTGGAACATCCATATGCCAGGTCCCATCACTGGCTGCGTGCCTGACGCCTCTATGAACTTCGCCTTCGCGCTTGCGGTCTATGCTTCAGTCTGCAAGAAGACTTCGCAGCCATTTGCGTTCCCTGGTGATATCAGTAGCTGGCAGATGCCGCAATCACTTTCGTCAGCGCAAATGAATGCTTACCAGGAAGAATGGGGTGTCCTTGTCGGTCCACCGAATCAAAAGTACAATACCTGCGATAACAGTGCTTTCACATGGGAGGCAGCGTGGCCGAAGATTGCGGGGTGGGATGGAATCGAAGCGCAAGGGCCAAGGGAGGGTGATGTGCATACCGAGACGGAGTCAAGATTCGTACCCCGTGGCTACGGACCCAAGGGGATTACGAGGAGGAAATTCAAGCTAGTAGACTGGGCGAAGGAGCCTGAGGTGCAGCAGGCTTGGGTTGAGTTGATGAAGGAGCATGATTTGACTCAGGGACTTGAGGGTCTTGAAAGAGTATTTGCGTTCCTTGACGGGACGCTTTGTAGGCCTGCACCGTTATTGATGAGGTATGTTGAGACATTCGTATCCATGAAGAGAAGCTGACGTTCATAGTATGGACAAGAGTCGCAAGCTTGGCTGGTTCGGCTTCGTGGACTCGTCGGAGGCGTTATTGGAGACATTTCAGGATTTTGTCAAGCTGAGGATGATCCCGCCTGTGTCGAAGGTTACGCAGACTTCAATTGAGTCTGATACATGAGGCTTGTCATTGGAAATAATGTGCTGGAGCACCGCTATGTGAACGTTTACCCGATCAACAGCACTACACTTTGAGAAGTTCTGTTCCATCGAAGTCAGAGTAAATGTAAACTGTTTTAGGTGTCGCAATCGTGCAGCACAGTCAAGAGTTCATTACTCACATAATTTCAGCGCACGGACTCTGATCATAGTACCGGATTGGAAGCTAGAAATTGGTGATGATCTGGCAGCACAACGACGGTGAGTGTCATATCGTCCGACAGAACAGCACAAACATGAAGCTCTGCTTCAGTCGCGTGTTGATGGCGTGTGCTGGCACAACCGCAGAGATGTGTCATGGCCTCTATGCCGTTGTATCGCCGGACACACTTGGAATCCTTCGGCATAGCAAAAAGTAGCGTCCAGATCGTTCTGAGCAAAAGAAGAGGTCTTTGAGACTGTTTATAGGAATAGCCGAAGGTGGGGCTCGAACCCACGACTGTGAATTGCGTTAGAATGCATGCAATTACACTGTGCAAGTCTGGAGTGTACACACCCTTGAGGTGATCTCGCTGTGAAGCTAAGAGCCACACGCTCTACCGATTGAGCTACCCCGGCAATGGGGTTTGTTGATGCAAGATTGTGGAGCCAATTGAATATATAGCTCATAACGTGAGTGTGTGCAAATCTTGGCAGAGAGCAAGAGATAGCATGATGTGGGGCTTGCTGTGACCGATCTCGACTGTAGTCCTTCGGATCTTGGATGGTGATGATGGCGATAGTTGCGAGAAGACTTGACATATTGCAAGACTTGTCGGGGAGCCCTTAGAGATGAGGGGTTGGGTGGAAGGTAAACATAAGTTCTAGCCATTATGTTGCTCCAGTATATTGTCTCCGTCCAGCTTTACAAACATGGGCGTGCTAAAGGGCTCATTTGCGGATCTTCGAGGGCTTGAGATTGAGCGGCGTAGATGTGGCTTGACAGCGAGGGGTAGACAGATAGAATGTATTCAAAGGAGAAGGAAACATGAAAGGGAGGAGAACACCAATGAAGTGGAAGCGAGACTTTCGCAGACCGGCAGAAGACTGCGCAGACAAGTCCTTGAAAGATAGCGGTTCAGATAACTGGTGGGAATTGGTATCATTTATTGCCCACGCTGTGGCTATGTCTGCAGCACCAACGCCACGCCGATGCTCCTCCTGTAGACCATTCCGCAGGCCCGTAGAACATGGCAGCTCGCTACAGCAGGCAAACGAATCGTAACCGACTCCATCGCCCCAGCAGTCGTGTGAGTCGTCTATTTCTTGTCCTTCTTTGCGGCACCCTTGGTCTTGGCAGTACCGCGGGACTCCTTGGAGCGGTTCTTTCTCTGCTTGCCTAATCACGAAAGCGTCATCAGTTATGTTGTCCATATTGCACGCCACGTCGATGAAGACCGGCTTGATCCACCCACACATGCAGGGTGCACTCACGCTGCTGTCTTGAGGGCTTCTCGATCTTGCTGGCCTGTCCGTAGCGGACGAGTCGGTAGTGTGGCTCGAACTTTTTCATGGCCTCGGCGGAATCGTAGAGGAGGGCGAAGCCGGTGCTCTTGCCGCCACCGAACTGGGTGCGGAAACCGAAGACGGAGACCTGGTCCTTGGAGGTCTTGTAGAGCTGGGATAGCTTCTCGCGGAGCTCATCCTTCGAGACGTTGGCGCGCGATGGGTGGAGGACGTCACTGTGAGGGAAGAGTGTTAGTATCGGCGTAGGGGCATGGTGGTCCTTTATGCGATTCGTCGAGATGGTGGTGGACGGTATGGGTACTGGGTGTTACGCACACGACCATCTGCTTGCGGCCCAGAAGAGGGTTGCGGATGAACTTGCGCGTGCGCAGGGTCACTTGGCCTTCCGACATGATTGCGATTGATGGATGTCGTCGTTGTCGGTGGATTTCGTTGATCTGAGTGAGCGCTCGCCTGGCCTTCACATTCAGTGATCGAGGTTCGCCAGTCGTTCCCGCCGCTGAATTTCGTCGCTGCCAAGCAGCGCTAAAACGCGGAAAAGCTAATCTTTGGTGCCTGAGGCGGCGACTTCCCACAGATCTTTCGCTTCTTCACAACAACATCATCATCTTCCTCCACCACAACAACATCTCGCTGTACTCCTTCACGTGCACAACGTACCGAGGCAATACCGTAGTGTCAGAATACTATCAAATTGCCACCAAGAGGACTTCGAACGCCAAAACGGCCCTGACATTCAAGCACCTCGTCTTGATCAAGCGGTGTATTGACTCATCGCGGGATTCATCCTATCTGGAGACCATTCAACCGCCCCTATAATGGATCCTCAACTTCTGCTCTTCCATAGACAGTATCTACAGCTTTTTGAGCCCGACTTCCTGGCCTGGCCGCCCAGGCAACTATTGAGAGATCCAGCTGTGCAGTCATGGCTGCACGCTAACCTCTTCAACATCGACAAGAACTCCAAATTACCACCGGAACGCTATCAGCTTCGAGTACTCAAGACACTGCTTGCCAAGATTGAACAGTGTATCGAGGATCCTGAGGAGGATGTAGGTTGAAGTCACTCCTGTTCGCCCTTATTCCATGTCTCCTTTACTCTCCCGCATTACTTTCTGATGCGCTTCGATTTTGGTAGGAAATCTCAGATGATCTCATTTCGCACCTCTCCACATTAATTACCTCAGATCTTCCTGCAGAAAGCACAGCGGTGCAGCAGAAGTCTTACGTGACTTTTACCTGCTTGCCACCTAACCAGTCGGGATACGACGAGGGCAAGCATGAGCCGACTGTCACACTTTTGGAGCGGCGCCATCTGATCTCAGGATCACTCACTACCGGCTTCAGGACTTGGGAAGCTGCGCTGCATCTGGGATCGTATCTTCTCACACCAGCAGGACGAGATATCATCAGAGACAAGTCGATCTTGGAGCTCGGAGCCGGCACCGGCTTTCTCGCCATTCTAGCAGCGAAGCACTTGCAAGCCAAACATGTTACCACGACAGACGGCGATGAAGGAGTGGTAGAAGCATTGAAGGAGAACTTCTTCCTCAATAGCCTGGACGATGAGCAGAAAATATTGGCAAGTGTGCTTCGTTGGGGTAGAGGTCTCAAGAGAACGTGGGTCGAAGAAGACTGCGAGGCATGGCCTTACGACGTTGTGCTCGGTGCTGATATAGTGAGACCTTTTCTTTCTCTGTACCATGTCATCAGCTTTCTAACCCTCTCTAGACATACGACAAAGTCGCAATTTCTGCACTGGTTGCAACATTGCGCTTCCTCTTCGAGTTGCGGCCAAGCGTACATGTCCTGATCTCTGGAGCTGTTCGGAATTTGGAAACCTTCGAGACCTTCAGGCACGCATGCCGTAAGCTGCTCGCTTTGCTCATAGTTGCGCATTGTTACTGACTGATCGTCCCAGTGCGGAGCAAGTTCCATGTGGAAGAGCTCGATTTCCAGCCAAAATCTATCCGGGAGCAGACCTCGCTCTTCTATGCGAAAGCTGTTCCTCTGAAGATACTTTCAATCGAGGCTCCGCGGTAGCAGTACCGTCCGACACACTTCGCCCAGTAGCATCACAATCAGGAAACATGCGACTTGCTCTGCTATGATGGCCGGAGTTTGCAACTCTGGCGAAACTACTTGGGCGCTGGGACAAGCCTTCCGAGTGGCCAGCTTGCTCGAAGGCCATTGTCGAAGACAGCACACCCAATGCCAACAAATTTTCGAAGCAGGTGTCCAGGTTTTGAAGTACACCGTCGCTGTCGCTCGTAATAGCGTGGCGGCTAAAAGCAGCCTTGCGGCACAGCCCGCAGATTTGGAGTGTAGCCGCCAGCACTACTGGGTACTGATCCCCGATCGACAATGTCTGCATATATCCACCTAAGCGCAAAGCATAATTTCTGGTATATTTAATCAGTTCTCTTGCATGATGGCTTCCAATTCGGACTCACTTCGCTTCGCGCTCTCTGTGTTGTTCTTCTGTCGTTATGCCCTGGTTTCGTTCAAGCAAAAAGTCGGCGCAGGTCGCCGACGTAACAACTTCTTCAGTACACTCGACAACATATTCTAATGGCAGTATCGGCCTCAATCCAAGTCAGAGAAATAGGCATGCTGTCCCTTCGGATGCGCAGGCAGCACCTTTTCGCTCAACATCGTCAACTCCTTTGCCAGTTTATCAACCTATTTCATCCGAGAAGAAGGTCATTCGCCTCTTAGAGCTTACACCAGGAGCATCTCACGATCCAATTCGATGCTACACACACTACATATCTCTATCCGCTGCAGATATCATGCCGTACGAAACAGTTTCGTACTGTTGGGGCGAATCGAAGAGAGACTTTGACATCGTACTGGATCGTGTTCCAGCCCGGATCGAGAGTAGCGCTGGCCGCTTACTGCAGCGTCTTCGGGAGTCAGGTAAAAGGAGAATTGTCTGGATCGACGCAGTATGTATCGATCAGGACGATGATGCGGAGAAGAGTGGACAGGTGGCAATGATGGGAGACATCTACCGATGTGGTTGGCGAAATGTTGTTTGGCTTGGCGATTGCCCTCAGCCGGGACTGGAAGATGCGGTTCATGTGGCCATCAGGAACGTTTTGGCGGATATGCGAAACCATGTTGACGGTGACGACAAGCTGTATGAATTCACACATAAGGATCCCACCACTACCAGACCTCGATTTTACCCAAAAGGGAACTTATTAGATCAACGCATTGATCTGAGATCATTGGTGACATTCTTCTCCACCAAATGGTTCGACAGAGTATGGGTAAGACATTTCGAAGGCCAATTACGTTTCAAGTACGCCTCTGACAGCGGCCACAGGTTGTCCAAGAAGTGGTTCTGCCCAAGACAAGCCTTTGTCATTACGGCTCCATCACGCTACAATTGGCCGACATCTGCAAAGTTGCTGCATGGCTGCTATGGAACCACAGAGTACTCTATCCCCGTGAGCTAGGTACGACTTCGGGGCTATCACACGCGCTCAGCATCTGGAGTCTGGCGGACAAAACCGCTATACCCAAGCATGTCCATGATAGAAGTGATCCTAGCCTGTTAGAACTGTGCTTGAAGACAGAAGGCTACGAGGCAACTGAACCGAAGGACAAGGTCTACGCTTTGCTGGGAATGAGCACAGTTTCAAGGTCACCGTACATGCCATTGCTGCAACCTCGCTATGGGAAGGAAGTATCTGTTACAGAAGTGTACCGAGATGCCACCAGAGCCATGATTGCGGAATCGGCGTCCTTGCACATCCTGCAGTTCTGCTCGCGGCAGGCGACCATGCTCCTCGATCGACCTGCTCCCTCTTGGGTTGTGAACTTTGAGCAGATGGGTTTGCAGCAGACCATGCCTGTCCGTCTCGGGCTCGCCTTCGATACAAATCTGGGGCAGAAGGCCAACCGTTGCACTCGCGTCGCAGCAAAGGACCCAGACGTCCTGACAGTAGCCGGCTTCCAAGTCGATCAAGTAGCACAGTACACCGACCCGTTCACCGCCGATCCTAACACTGAGCTCGCCGTCATGAAGCAGGCCCTGGCCTTGACCGCAACGCTGTCAAAACGCTTCCCGAAGCTCGACTTCACGAAACAACTGTCAGAGACTCTCATAGGCGGCATAGACTGGGTCGGCAACGCAGCTGGGCCGAAGCAGAGTTTGAACTTCGACGCATTCGTAAAGTACCTCAGGCTCGAAGAACCGCGTGGCTCGAATCCATCTTCGAGGAAGCCTACAGCGGAGCAGAATGCTTACACGGCGAGAACTTATTCCAAGGCGATGCGGCGGGCGTGTATGGGCAGAAGGTTCTTCGTCACGGCTCGTGGACTCATGGGGATTGGGCCGGCTGAGCTCTCCAGAAATACCACAATTGTGATATTATATGGAGGTAAGGTTCCTTTCGCGCTGGAAGCAGCCCCCGGTAGGAAAGGCAAGGTCACGTTGCTTGGAGAGTGTTATTTGGCGCTTTGCATGTATGGCGAGATGATGAGCATGCACAAAGAGAAGGGCGGCCGCGATGAGAAGTATGAGATTGTGTGAGAGACTGCGGCGTTGATGAAGAGAACATGTACGGTATGCGTGTAGGATATGACTGTTAGTAGCCACTTGACCACAGATCCTTCTCGTCGGCGACTTGATCCCTATCTGTGGCCGCTCCTCTCATCGCCTTTCGTTCTTTTTCCCTCTGTTTGCGCTCATGTCTTGTCGTCAGAGGAGAGAAAACTGGCGTCACGATCTCGCGAGGCATGTATGGACTGTACGGGGTGGGAGCGCCCGTGAGTTGGCCCGTCATCGGCGGGACGCCGAGATGGTGCTTCTTGAACTCTATAACGTTCTCTCTGATATGAGGTGATTGGAGACCTGGTGAGTATGGAGTTGGCGACTTCAGCCCGCCATTGTTCCAGCTTCCGATGGGAGAACTTGGAAATGCTTGTTCAGTGTGGGCGAGTCGCTGCTGGCTTGCAAACTCTCTGAGAGCCAATGGTTTCCCAATACTGGCTGCTGGAACATTGCCGCGCTTGTTCTGTGGTATCGTACCAGTTGGATCTGGGCGCTGAGAAGCCGCATCGGTGAGCGCCTGCGCCGGATTATCGTACTGGTAGTAACTTCCACGTTGCGGATATGCTTGTGGCAGATCGCGTACAACATCGCGATCCTCAGGATACGGAATGCTCCTCCCAGTCCCTGGGGTCGTGGGAGGATGTTGACTATCGTTGGTCCATCCTGTCGGTGGAGCAGGTGCCACATCGTCTGTCTCAAATGCCCTTGGCGAGAGCGGCGTCCTTGCACCATCCTCGTTGTCCTTGTCGTACCCAAGCGGTCGTGTGATCCTCAAATTCTTGATACCCTTCTTGACCTTTTGCGGAGATGGCAAGTTTGGGTTCCTGGTGCTCCCGAACGAAGCAGTACGGCCATCTCGAGGAGACTTTGGCAAGCCTACAGGCGAGCGTGGGGTAGTCGGATAGTCTGTTCTTCTCTGTTCTTCAACCTCTGGAGGATATATAGCTTTGAAGGGTGGGGATTTTGGCGTCATAGGACTCATTGGGCTTTGAGGATATGAGTCTGATGTCTGTACACGCTGGAGATCATGCCTTTCCATTGCGAGCGGCGGCAACTGGCCCCGGTCGTATCTCGGAGGCATTGTTGACTGCATCTCGGTGAACGATACATTCTTGCGATCTTCGTCTCCGTACACGGCTCCATATAGACGTGCCATATCCTCATCGTTGCGTCTTCTATCTTGCTCGACAACTTGAGTGTGTGTATCGAAGCTCAAGACGCTGGCTCCTCCAGGCGACCCGATGTTGCTCCTTCCGCTTCTCATGCTGCCAGTCCTACTCTTCACTTTGCGAAGCCATCCACTCATGCCCTCCTCTGGGCTTTGAATTTCGAAGTTCTTGTTCGTCGTGTTCACCAACTCAATTGGCCGATTTGCCATATCCTGCGCCCTTTTCCTCGCTCGTCGTCCCACCGTAAGCAACAGACTTCCCAAGATCAACACACACGCAATGTACGCTCCCACAACCCCAACAATCTGATACGGCAGCAAGGATCGATCGCGCGTCGCATAGAACGAGAATGGAGGTCCGTCTTCCGGCGAGGGAGCAGGACTTAGATCGATACTGACATCCCAGAGTCCAGCGCTGACTGTCGATACCGCGGAGAGCAGGACTAGTGCTGTGTAGCTGAGATATCGCGCGCCGCCTCTGCCCATCTTGAAGAACGACCGGAAAGACGAGAGAGAGAGAGCTCTCTTGGTGAGATATAGGAAGTACTGACAGTGACAACGAGATCGAACGGTGACTGTGACCGGCAACTTACTGTAGTAGTACCTCTGAGGCACACGTGGGAATCCAGCGATCTATAGTCGTTGCTTGCGCCCATCACAGACGGTCTGCATGGCGGGAAGACGAGTCGCAGAATCGGGATGCAGTTCGGAGAGGTGATTGGAGAGGGTGGAAGCTATTTGGCGCCCGGGATGAGCCGTTGACGCAGGGCACGGTGAGACGAGCTCGGTCGGCGCTAAGGCGAGCTCTCTCGTACTTCGATATCGTTTTGCGATATCACTGTCACGGTGGAGCGTTGTTCTGGGCTGTGAAGCACAGTATCGTGGCTGAGGATTAGCGGACGAGCATTGCAGTCATGGCAAGCGAAGTGGCCTCGTTCATGAGCATTCCGCCGGAGCTGCGACTGCAGATATACCAAAATCTGGATTTTGGAAGGGTGGAGCACGTTGTATGCCTGCCTCCAGGAAGGTATGCTTGGATGGATCTCAAAAGAGACGGCCAGTCAGCGCAACGAATACTCCACCTCGACCGGCTGAGCCTCAGCCTTACTTGCAAAGTCATACGTGCAGAGGTGGGAGACTTCATTTCTCGCAATTCAACTGATATCCGAACCTACGCTTTGAAACTCCTACTTGAGCAAGACCTCGTTAGACGCACGACGTGGAGGAGTCTGCCTTGTCATCCCCAAAGCGTCGACGTTCTGTCTGTCGACTGCATCCTTGGCAAGAGACTCGGCCTTCGCAGGTGGAGTTCCTTCTACGGCGACGGTGGGTTCCGTGCAGTAATCGGCGACCTGTATTGAACGTTGAACCGACTAGCCCACTATGGTCCGCGCATAGCTTCGAATAATCCCCCTTGGTAAGCCAATGCACCTCAAAGAAGTGGTGACAAAGGTGCATCCCGAGGCTGCAGCAGAGATTCTCGACCCTGAGTCGCACGACAAGCTCGTCAAGGTGGCTCAACATATTCGAGCCTTTGCGGACCGTCTCGCGCACGCAGGTTTGGCGTTTGGCTTCGTGGACCATATCCAATTCAAGGTCGTGAATCAGTTGTCTAAGCCGGTGGAAGTGGAAGACCGCGCCAATGAGCATGTGCCCCAGACCTGGAAGGACCACGGTTTCGGATGGGGAGCTGATGGCACATCTTGATGCGTCCTACCTTTGGCGGCCAGACTTAGCTGGTATATGTAAGAAGCAGGCCAGAGGAACGTTGAAGCCAGATGACTGCAAAGCACGAGTGACCAGCTCACGTGTCAATTCCCATCGTGTCCATATGGGCAGCAGGCTGAAAGCCACGAGACATCTGGTCTCAGACTGCCTGTTCAATGACAGTGCGCTGGCGGGCTTCTATCATCGTGCACCTCCCCTTCATTGGCGCCTTTCATCATAAGGAAGACGCGACTTCGACACCCGTCTTTTCACGGTCATCAGTATCGTTGATCAGCACCGTACCTAGCACGACCTCGCGAGATTGTCGCTCATACAGCATGTACTCGAGTAGTCCCAGTGACGACCTGTACTCTCTCTGTTCCATAGCATGTACATGTGATATTCGATCGAAGACGAGAAGCGGTGTCGAAATGAAAGACAAGGAACCGGCATCGTCGGGGCTTTTCTGTTTCCAAGAATTCGGCCGGCCAGACCACGTGGGGTCCGTCAAGTGTTCACCACGCCGCAGCTCGACAAGTCAGCAATCTCCATCAATCTCATCTACACAAACATCAGCTACCTCCCACACGGAATGCAACTATTCTCAAGTTGCTGCGTCTGCTCGTTTCAGATCTACATGACACAGTGAACAGAAAGCCGAAACAGACGTCGACGTCAGGAAAGTTTTTGACACCTTCAACCTGGTAATTCCACAACCATGGCCGATACCCCAAATTCAGAACAATCCAGGCGAGAGGCACGCATTATCGACCGACATTTACCAGAAGGATACTCTGCCGAGCCTGATGCGATCACGTATGGCACTGCCGACGGCAATGAAAGCGATGCTGCCTCCGGAAAGGATTTTCCTGGATCGCCACCGACAGAGGCCGAGTCCTCGTTGAGGCTTCAAGGTGGTGACATGCATCGTGACATCTTCAAAATCAAAGCACGCGCAAGTCTTCCTCGACGAGCCAATACATTCTCCTCCAAACATGGTCGACCTTTGGTCAAACTGCCGGATCCCCCGGTCGAGGAACAACTTCAACCTGGTGGTATGCGAAGGCAATATGTACAGCGGCATAGCGTACAAAGACGACTCAGTACGGCTGCTACACCTGTCACTAAGAACTTCATCTCTTTCTTGGAATTATACGGCAGCTTCGCTGGTGAGGATCTGGAGGACACTGACTCGAACTCAGATGATGAGTCTGCTATTGAGGAAGGCGATGCTGGTGATCAGCCGAGTGAAAGGCGGCCGCTGCTTGGACGCAAGAAGAGCTCGAAGCGAATGAGAAGGGAAGGCAACGCTGGAACGACCAAGACCTTCTTCACTCTGCTTAAGGCGTTCGTCGGAACCGGTATCATGTTTCTGCCCAAGGCCTTCCGTAACGGTGGAGTTTTGTTCTCGTCAGTGGTACTGATCATGGTTTCGATCATCACGACTCTTTGCTTTCGGCTCCTGCTGCAATGTCGAGAAAGGTATGGGGGTGGTGGCTACGGCGAGCTCGGTGGCGAGATCTTTGGGAAGAAAGTGCGATCACTTATACTGGCATCCATCACACTATCCCAACTGGGCTTTGTCTGCGCTGGCTTGATCTTCACAGCAGAGAATTTGCTTTCGTTCCTGAATGCCGTGGTGCCTGTCGGCCAGGCCCAGCCGTTCGGAACATCATCGCTCATTGCCGTTCAGCTCGTGCTTCTGGTACCACTGGCCTTGATCCGTAACATAGGCAAGCTTGGACCGGCAGCACTACTAGCGGATGTGTTCATTCTCATCGGTCTGGTCTACATCTGGTACTACGACATTTCCAGCCTGGCCTCAGTTGGAGCTGCACCGACCATGAAGCTCTTCAACCCTAACGCATTCACTTTGACGATCGGATCGGCCATCTTTACATTCGAAGGGATAGGACTCATCTTGCCAATCCAGTCATCAATGAAGCAGCCGGAGAAGTTCCCATACCTGCTCTACGCAGTCATGCTTATCATCACGGTCATCTTCACTTCCGTAGGAGCTCTCTGTTATGCCACATTCGGTGAGGAGACTAAGATCCAGGTCATCTCCAACTTTCCCCAGACCAGCAAATTCGTCAACGCTGTGCAATTCCTCTACTCCATGGCCGTGCTGGTTGGAGAGCCGGTGCAGTTGTTCCCAGCTGTGAGAATCATCGAGCAGTTCTTGTTCGGCGACCGCGCTTCTGGAAAGAAGAGCAGCTCAGTCAAATGGAAGAAGAATGGTTTGCGGACAGGCGCGATGGTGCTCTGTACTGTTATTGCTATCCTTGGAGCCTCGGATCTGGACAAATTCGTTTCGTTGATCGGCGCAGCTGCTTGTGTGCCGCTGGTCTACATCTACCCACCAACACTACATTTACGTGGCATTGCGGAGACGAGGTCAGAGAAGGCTTACGACATCTTCTTAATTGTCATTGGCGTTGTGGCAATGGTATACACGACCGTCATGACTTTGAAGCAGTGGATTGGAGGAGAGCTGTAATCAGTGATTCAACTTCAGCTGATGGGTAATGCTTTGGCGTGTATCTCAAAAGTGTAGCATCATAAGCGTAGACGCAGCATTTGTATAGTATTGGACAGAACTCAATGCAGCACCTTTCTATCCGATGTTCTTCACATGTCTGTTCGAGACACTCTTACATAATCAGATCTCCACATGCCACCTTTATACACTTCCACTTCGACTTCAACCTCCATTCAACTTCCTGCACCACCATACTGACATACGAACAATACTACAAACCACGACGCCGCAACCATGTCGTCCAAAGTCATCCCCATCACCTCCCAAGCGCACTTCAAATCCATCCTCGCCTCCTCCACCTACGTCGTCGTCGACTTCTACGCAGACTGGTGCGGCCCGTGCAAGCAAATCTCGCCTATCTTCGAACAACTCGCCGCGCAAGAATCCAAACCTGGACGCCTCACGTTCGTCAAAGTCAATGTAGACAACCAACGGGATGTCGCGGGGACGTATGGGATAAGCGCGTAAGTGCATCTTTGAGGATACAGGGAAGGATGAGGAGGCTGGGGCTGCTAACGACAAGACTGATAGGATGCCAACATTCCTAGTCCTCAAGGGCACGAAAGTCATCGAAACCGTCCGCGGCGCAAACCCGAATGCGCTCCGATCTGCGATCCTCTCGGCTGCGGCTGATGCGACGAAAGGGCCTGCGAAGGCGAGTGCGGCGTTTGGTGGCAGCGGACAGAAACTAGGAGCAGAGAGCAGTGCCAGCTCGGGGCGAACTTTGGGATCTGGGGGAGCAGCAGTAGGAGGAGCAGGGTTACAAATGCCGAACATGGGTGTGAATTTTGGACAACTTTTCAGTGCGCCGGCAGCGTATGCGCAGGGGAGGGGAGTGTTGGCGCAGGTGGTGAGGTTTTTGGGGCTGTATGTTAGTACGCTGTTTAGTATGGACCCGATGAGGACGGCGGAGGAGAGTCCGTTTGCGGTCAAAGGCAGGACGAATGTTAAGACGAGGTAGAGCAGGTGGGCAGATGGGTGATGAGGTATGAGGGTTTTTAGGCGTTCGGGAAGGTTATGGAAAAGAGGAGATACCAGAACAGGGATCAGCGGGGAGTTTTGGATTTGCGTGGGATAATTGCTCCTGACGGAATGTATGAGATGAGCATTCGCGAGTGAAGCTTGCCTTTTCGAGAATCCTTCCTGTCAACGTCGCATCCCTTTTGCCTTACCATCTCCACAGTCCACGCCCATCGCCATCGTACTGGGCCCTGCCTTCACCGACACGTCTCGATCTACGCCACATGGGCACACCCATAAAACTCCCCATCCCGAGCATTCGTCCGTTTGACCTTTTCGATCCTGCAGCCACGTCTCTATCCAATACTAATCTCGACAGGCCCGGATATAGCACATAGCAGCCACAACACAACGACAGCGATTCCGATGTATCGACAGACCTGACTTCCCTCAAACTCTGGTTAGAAAATCGCCAGTCCCGCCGTGTGCTTTGTCATCCATACCTGACCCTGCTGAAATCCTGGGTCCTCGTATGGAGGAGGTCCTACCACGACTCCATTCGCGGTGATGGTGAGTCTTCGATTTCTGAAGTTGTTGATCTTGTGGACTTTGCCATGGACCATGAGATCGTCGCCGTTGACGTTGAGGTTAGCACCCCGGGCTCGGGCGGATGGGAGGGGGCTACAGGTGCTGGATCGTGATTGGGTTGGTGGCGCGAGAAGATGCTGCTGTCGCTTCTGTTGTGTTACTGAGGGTGTGGAGGGTGGTGTCAGCGCCAGACGTGTCTGGTTGTGGGTCTGAGTCCGAGTTGACCACGAACTCT
This sequence comes from Dothistroma septosporum, assembly GCA_002236755.2. Taxonomy (NCBI): domain Eukaryota; kingdom Fungi; phylum Ascomycota; class Dothideomycetes; order Mycosphaerellales; family Mycosphaerellaceae; genus Dothistroma; species Dothistroma septosporum. The sequence goes on along the minus strand of NBZP02000035.1, from coordinate 2,388,517 downwards.
GCTAGACTGTGTTGTGAATAAAAGCAATGTGCTGATCCCTTCACGTGTTCGATCACCCTCGAATGTCAAGATCACATGCAAGACCCACGTTTCCTCGAGATGACCAATTCGTATGCGTACTCAGCTTCCCATAAGCTAGGATAGTCTGCATCCTATGCTACTCACTCTGGTTCACAGGAACCCTTTCACAAGTGACACTTACGCGCCCACCATCTCATTCTCGCGGTTAAGTCTCTCAAAATCCCCCTGGCAATCAAACGCCGCACCACGAGAATTCATATGCCCCTAGCAATTCGGCGAATGACTCGTACACGCATTGACCCAACCCTAAGTAGCCTTTGCTCAGGTGGGCAGGCTGTACTCGAAGCTGGATGAGGAGGCGTACATTGACACTCACATGCTCGCTTGCCAAAACGTGTGACCTCGAACTTTTCCTTGGCAAATCTTACGCGGCCATACGCTCGTCCTTCTCGAACGATCCGGACTTGACACCCTTAGACCGGCAGAAAGGCATCGTGTGCAGTCGTGCTATTCAATTCGTAGACGACCATTTGCCGTTGTTCTTTTCCAATGGTCACATCTAATTTGCTTCGACTGCATTGACGTGCTCGCCAGGTCCCTGCTTCATGACAATAGCATGAAATTCGAATACTAGCGTCAGAATCTTGCAGGGCTCTGATTCTTCGTAGACCGAGGTATTACGATACGAAGTAAGGCAGCAGCACAACAATATCAATGCCGCAGAATTTCTGTAGAGCATAGCTGACCGTATGTCAGGAGGCGCAGCATTGTTATCCATGCTCGTAGGATCGATTCACCGGGAGATCATGAAACGTTCGTCATGTGCAACGTATGTGTTCACTTCGTCTTGAGCCTCCTCCTCAACTACCGCTGAGCGCTGGATTTGTTCCCGGTATGGATACTCGAGTAGAGCGACATATAGGATGCAGCGTTGGATTTCTGCTGCCTTCTGCGCGCTCTCATCATCCCTGTTTGCTGAGCGCCATCGTGGTACCAGATTCGTGGTACGTGTGTGACCTGTGGATCATATCTCAGCTTTCATCCTGTCTCGATGTCTCCAGTAGCCGTTTTATGGTCTCCTTCATCGGACAGAATCGTGCTCATACCTCAAGGCATATTGAACTGATACCTTTATGGACCAGACTCCCGTCTGGCGGGACATCAACGAATTCAGTGGATGGGCTTGGCGAAGGCACTGTATCGCGGGACGAACAGTATGCATCTGGAGACATGGGGAGCAAGAGAAGACCTTGGCTCAGTCGTATCTCGAAGAGCCTGATCGAGAGACGCCGGTCTGCATCGCCTCTGCGCCCACCCCTGGCCTCAACGCAGTGCCAGCTTAGGAGGTCCTACGTGCTTCGATGGGCGAGATGGACCGCTTTGAGTATACCCTCCATCGTGCTAGTAATATTGTCAGTCCCTATTTCCACCCACTAGAACAAAGAGAAAATGTTGACTCTCATCCAGCGGCCTCATCCACCTAATGCTTGTAATATTCGGTGGCTCCCATTTCTATTGAAGCCTTGACGACGATGAAATCCTTCCAGCATGGGGGCTCCCCGGGCACCGTAGCGCTGGCTTGGTTCAGTACCCCACAGATGTCACCCGCAACGTGTCACCGATACCTGTCCACTCCCATAATGATTTCTGGCGCAGAACACCGATTTACGATGCGGTGTATCGGGGCTGCATGAGCGTAGAGGCGGATTCAGGGTATTTTGAGGGCGATGATGAGGTTTATGTCGGCCACAGCCGGGGATCCTTGACGAAGAAGAGGAGGCTAAGGACTCTATGTATTGATCCGATTGTGGAACGGTTGGATAGAATGAATTAGCCAGCGAAGGTGGGAAGTGCTGGAGGAGATAACGAGACGTGGGTTGGAGGTTTCGATAAGGTTCCGATTCAGACGCTGTGAGTATCAAAGTTTCAGCATGTGAGGACGAGGTTGTTCTTGGCGCTAATGAAGTCCAGAGTGCTGATGGTTGATCTGAGAAAACCGGTTCAGAGACACTCAAGGCGGTATCTTCGCAACTGGCCGCGCTCGATCGAAAGACTATCTCTCGTACTGGGATAGTTCTCGACTCCAGGTATGAGCTGTGGCAGTGGTGTCCTCAGGAACCACACCATTTGAAGAAATCATCGCCGCAGACCATCCTCGCGAGATCTTCATCGATGCTCCTCTGGACGATTTGTCATCGAAGGACTTCAATTCCAGCAATTCGTACTATGCGAGCGTGTCTTTCAAGCAGACAGTGGTCCATGTCTGGGGTGGGCAACTATCAGCCAAGTAGATGGAGATCATTCGAGATCATATATTGCAAGCGCATGAAAGAGGTCTAAGGGCGAGATATTGGAATACGCCAGGTAAGACCTGTTTCCATCTGTGATGTGTGGAACTGACTGTACCGCCACCTTGGCCCGTGAATCTCAGCAATCACATTTGGGACGTGTTCATGGCCGAGGGCGCGGATGTGTCGAATGCCGATGATCTGAAAGCAGCAGCAGCAGCAGCAGTGTCGGACTGGAAGAGGCGTGTCCACGGCTTGTGGTGCTGAAGCGAATTAGGCGAGGAAGTGCCATGATCCAACAATAAATTAACGATGTTGAAGATCACGTGCACTGGCTAGTCCCCCCTTGACATACACATGTTGGTCGGGAATCGTACAGGATTTGAAGTATATGGTGTTGGAGTTGGCGAGAGCAAAGATGCGTCGCTACGGATAGTGAAAGGACATGGGTCATGAACTGGCGCTGACTCCAGCTCACCCAATCGGCTGTGCCCGAGCGTCTCCCGGCATCGACCTAGCTATCATTTTGGATTCTTTCCTGGAACATCCATCTCGATCACCACACGACTTCTTGCAAACATTCACTGTCAGCCTCGCCTCGTGCTGGTGTCGTAACGACAAGATGATGCATACGATGCTACTTGGTCCGCGGGCACGGCAGGCTTTCAGTGCATTTGCAAGTCGCCACTCCTATTCGCGGGAAGGTGACGAGTTCCATCCGCGACAAGTCTCGCAAGTCAACCAGCCGTGGACCAGCATCATCCCACTGACCACGAAGTCACACCTCAATAAGGGTTTGGGCACATAGTAACGTGCCAAAATTTGATTGTTTACACCACAACCATGACATGCAGAATCATATGCAGGGCCGTTGCATAGCCGCAATCCCGCAGGCTCCAGACTCTTCAACTCAGCCTATCGCGCCCAAAAGCACACTGACTATCACAACAGCACAAACAGGCAAATCCGCCTGCATGCGGGGACACTCAGACCTGTCAGGTCCGGAGATGGCATCCCTGGCATTGCTGAGAAGTCATGAGGGCAACCAGCCGCCACGCCAGGACTCGGCGTTGGGCAAGAGACACTTCGAACATGTTCTCCTAGACAACACCAAGAATGAGATACGGCTACTTAAAATCCATCACGCGAAGCTCGATGGCCACTACAGTGTGGGAATATCGACTTGGCCGATCGCCGCCGCACCTAGATATGCCGCCCTTTCTTATACCTGGGGTGACGACTCGAAGACGGAGACAATTTTGGTCAACAAGCAAGTGTTTCAGGTCACGCCAAATTGTCGCTATGCCGTGAAGCAATTGCATTATCTCTCACCTTATGAACAATATCAATACTACTGGATCGACTCGATATGTATCGATCAAAGTCACAGCGACGAGCGGAGTCACCAAGTCAACATTATGAGCGACATCTTCGCTCGAGCTGACTGCGTCTTTGTATCGCTTGGCAAGCACTTGGACGGCAGCGAGTACCTTTTCGACAATGTCCCAACACGAATCTTCGAGAGCCGGAAAAGCGTCGTTGCCTGGCTGGACGGACTGTCCGACGAAACTTCCTGGAACATCTATCGGGGCCTCGTGGCGATTGGCAGCACATCATACTGGACGAGGGTGTGGGTGCTACAGGAATTCGTTCTAGCTCGTCGACTCACGATATTGTCTGGTGACTCGTGCGCCGACTGGCAGATATTGGACGACATCATGAGCGGCATAATCTTACATCGAGGCCGCATGTGTATACACGCTAACCAGGCCTTTCGAGCAATGAGAGATGTGATTGCAAGCTCCTCGATGAGACAGTCAGCAGATGCAAGACAACCTATTCGTTACCCGACGTATGATGGACAAGCCCAGGTGCGTGGTATGAGGCGACGTGTTTGGGTCCAGACGTTGTCCAGTATCCTCAAGATCGTCCAGAACCGTGGGTGCGCCGATCCACGAGACAGAATCTTCGGCATCCTGGGCCTGGTCGATTGGCATAACTACGAGATACCCGTGCACGCAGAATACTCCATGACACGATTACAGATCGCCGTTAGAAGCATTGCACATCTTTCTAACAATGTCTCGTCATTGTATGAGCTGGATCTCCGCGTGTTGCTAGAGACTTTGGAGCTAGAGATCCACGACGCCACAATCCACCAGCTGATCTGCGCGCGACGTGTTCCCACACCGCCGCAAGATGATTCTTCGCCATCAAGAGCTCTTCGGAGATTCATGGGCGCCTCTTATAAGATTGCGGCCGTCAATCGCGAGAGACGGTGGATACCGCATGGTGGCGGCGCGCCTTTGGACCCACGAGACATGATCCTCGATCCCCAATGCGACATGCTCCAAGGCGATGTTGCGGTAGAAGAGTGCTGCTCGGACGGGGACCAGTTCGTCCTTCGCTGGTCTTGCAATCACCGGTGGAACATCATTGGCATCGCCAGGTTCACGACTGGCATTAGAACACAGACGAAGTCGGAGCAGACGGAGAGCTACTCGATATTCTTGGACCCGGAAGATCTTTTGGTGTGGTACTATTTGAAAACAAACTTTGCAGCAGAAGTGATATCTGGAGGAAGAGTTAGAATTGCTGCCCACGCATCGTACGCTCTTGCTGGACCTGCGAACGACTCTGATGGTGATTCGGACAGCGACCAGGAGATGCCTCTATCTGATCCGGACATATTCTGACACAACGAATATGTCGTGCAACAACATGCAAGCGCCCCAAGTGGCTTGACAGAATGTTGTCGACAGCCTGCTCTGTGGCTTCGAGTGGTGAACGATGAGAAGCACGACCGCTTGCAGAGAGTGTGGAAAGGAGGCAGGCTCAGTTCAGGGCAGATCACTGGCTGCGACTGTACATACGTGTCAATACCATTGCTACAAAGAACAGCTGCAAGACTCCTGCGGTGCCAAGCACTGTTGCCGACTGTATCGCCATTGGGCATGTAGCAGAATGCCCTGCATTGAGGCGGAAGACGACCGGCTAAAGCACTGATAGGCCTAGCCGCACAACCGAACTCGGCTACAAACACCAACCTTATCACGGCGTAGGTACCCCGCCATACTTGGCCGATTGATGGTCTTCGAGCCGACCATTGCGGTAAGCATCGATGCATCATCGAACAGTGCAGCTCTAAGCCGAATCTGCATCTGTGTCGGCTCGGTGAAGTGAGCGAGCGGGATCACGGGATATCGTAAAGCATCGAGGTCAAGACATTGAGCAGTCTGGAAGCAGCTATCATTGGGAGCATCTCTTTCACCAGCTCCATCGCCTTCCACAACATCTAAGTCCCGGACTCTGATGATTGGCGCGCACAATACAGCCTGATTGGGGGACTGTGACACAGATCAACCAATTGAGCTTCCAAAGCTTCTCTAACATGCCGGAATTTGCTTATGGCTCAGGGCCGCCGCAGCCCGTGCCACCGATGAAGCCAGAGCACATTGCAGACGGGGTAACCTTGATACGACCACTTTCAAGAAAGGGCGTAGGACCTGGTATGATCGTACTCTCGCCCAATGAAGAGTCAGCAACTCCAATCGAAATCCAAGATGGCATTCCATCATTACGCATGAAGTGGGCGGAAGAAGGCTACTGTGTCGTAGAGATTCGTCCGCAAGCTTCGTCTTCGGCGCTGAAGACAGCAGTCCAGAGATTGACACAATGCCACGAATGCGAGCCGAAGGAGAAAATGGGCTTGATTTGCTACGATGCTGAGATGTGGAACAAGTCCGCTTCTGCCATGGAGAATCTCAAAGACCGCATCGTATGTGCCGCACTGTATGCAGAGGCATCACAGTTCTCGTCGCTGGCTGCCCAAGCTTCTGTCCCCACAATTTATCACTTGGCTGGCGATGAGACGAAGAAGAACTTGAAGCCGGGGTGCAAGGTGTACGAATACGGCACGACCCAGCAGTACAGTTTCCCCATACCCTACCACAAGGATTTTCATTACGCCACAGAGGCAGTATCACATTCACGAAATCTCGCCTTCCTGAAGCCACTAATGGGAGGTCCGTACTTCGACCTCGAGCTTTTGTGGGAGGAACATACCTACTACGAATTCGGCGACCGCAACGTGGAGAATACCATGATGACTATGGTTGAAGAGCCATATGTCAACCACGTTCCCACTGTAAGTTCGCCATCATCATATTCACTTCATCCCACCACTAACATCACTCCCCCAAGATGACCGGCGGTATCGGCCGCACAGCCTTGACAACCTTCTACCGCGACCATTTCATCTTCTCCAACCCCGCCGACACCTCCCTCGAACTCATCTCCCGCACCGTCGGCATCGACCGCGTCGTCGACGAGTTCATCTACAAATTCACTCACGATATCACCCCCGACTGGCTCTTCCCCGGCCTCCCTCCAACAAACAAATACGTTGAGATCCCCATGATGGCCGTCGTGAATATTCGTGGTGACAGGCTTTATCATGAGCATATCACGTGGGATCAGGGGACTGCGTTGAGGCAGATTGGGGTTTTGCCCGAGACGTTGGGGATGAGGGTTGAGGGGCGTAGGACGAATGGGGCGAATGGGCATGGTAATGGGCATGGGGATGGGGTGAAGGGGGGTGTTGTTAAGTATGAGGTGACATTACCGGTGGCGGGGACGGAAACGGTGGCGAAGATGAGGGACAAGAATTCGGTGGAGAGTAATAAGATGTTTGGATTTAAGTCGAAGGAGATTTGAGGTTGATGCTAGTCATGAATGTAGCGGTCGTCGTGATAATTCCAGTCAGAAATGCAGGCTCAATGCACTGTTCTTACGAACGTCAATCGACACGGCATACGTTCATTCATCGTTTTGTCGATGGCTACGAAATGGCTCTCGTAATAGCAAGCGTGTTCACTCAAAAATGAACCATTTACACCAGCGCAGTGTATCACATTCCGTCAGCAGACAAACAGTCATCTACACAACCAACCCTCCAACTTCAACTCCTCGCCGGCTGCCTCTCAACCCACTCATCAACGATCCCCCTATAATCCACCGGCTGATACGGCTCCGTCACATCCTTCCACCCGACCTTCCTATTAACCCTCACCCCCAAATCCCTCAACAACAAATCAACATACGGCACCCCATCAAACGCAAAATCCGGCAAACTCGCCCCATACCCGCACGGATACCTCCACTTCCCCCAATGAGTATGCAGCATCACTTCTTCGGTGACTTCTTCCGGGGAGCCGGGGGATCGATCCAGTTTTCCGTCGAGGTAGGCGGAAATCCATAAGGCCTGCGTGGCTGCGACCATGGTGGTGGAGACGGAGGATGTCATGCCGGCGAAGGCGATGTTGCGGTCGTTGATGCGGGCGGGGGGGACCATGAAGCGGTAGAGACGGAAGGGGTCGGATTTGGGGTTGAAGTTGAGGGTGGGTTGGGTTGCGAGGCGGGGGTAGAGGGCGAGGAGCTTTTCGTCGTACTCTGATGCGAGGGTGGATTGCTCTGTGGGTGTGTGGGGGAGGCCTATACCGGCTGTGCCGAAGTTGAGGAAGCGGATAGAGGGTTCTTTTCGCCAGCCGGTGGCGCAGACGAGGACGTCGGTTTGGAGGTTGGTGCCGTTGGTGAGATGGACGGTGTGGTCTGTTAGGCGGTCGACGTTGGCGTTGTGGACTTTTACTTCGCCGCGCTTGACCATGTCGAAGAAGTCGCGGTCGAAATTGTGGATGCTGAGGCCGGAGGCGATCCAGAAGGCAGGATTCCACGGTTGGAGTTTGCCGAGCTCGGCATCTTTCTTGTAGCCGTTGTTGGTGATGACCTCGCCGGAGAGGCCGGCCCAGAATTGGTCGGTGATGAAGCGGCCGATCGCTGTGCCGTGGAGGAAGTTGCGCATCGTTCGACCGAGCCAGCTGTCACCGCCGCCGAAGGGACATGGCGAGAACCATTGCATCCAGCGGACGTGTAGGAGCTGCTCTAGTCGCTTGCCGCCCATGACGTGAGGGTATGAGATCCATACGGGTCCGTTGCCGTTCGGTCGAATCACCATGTCGACAGGCACGCCTTGTTCAGCATATGCATAGGCGACGTCCATAGCAGACTTTGCACCTCCAACGACAACTGCTCGCTTCGCGGTCTGCACAGTCGCCCCTTGACGGCAGAACTCTTTGGCGTGGAAGTATGGCGCATTGAAAGTCTCGGCGCCTGGATATGCAGGAAAGTTCGGGGTGGATGTCAAGCCAGTAGCAACGATGACCTTCTTGGTCTGGAGAGTCTGCTCCTTCTCGCCGCTCGTAGTGACAACCACTTTCCAACCCCCATCCGACGTCGCTCCGAGAGATTCTACGCGAGTATTGAACCTCGTCCGGGAAAAGATGCCAAACTTCTTGGAGAAGTCTGTGAGATACTTGTGAAGCACAGGGCCAGGAATGTGGTCTTCGTGAGTGATGCCATAGTTCTCAGGGATCATGGGATAGTCTGGATGTTCGTAGCCTCCATGAAGATTATTCGACTTGAGGCCTGGGTATAGACGATTCCGAGACCATGTTCCACCAGTGCTGCTCTCTGCGTCGAGCACGAGGACATCTTCTGATGGATGAAGCTCAATGAAGGTCTTCGCTGCCGAGAGCCCGAACCAGCCTGTATTTGGTCGTCAGAGTTAGAGATGTAGCACGTGCTGCAAGGCTGAACATACCGGCTCCGATCACGATCATGTCATGTTGCTCCATCGTGGCAACAAAGGTATCGTACACTCAGAGCCAAGTCAAGTTCACCACGATGGTTTTCTGGATGGTCATCACCACTCTTGTTGACAATCACATCCAAGGTCGCATTGATACCGACACGACCACACCCGAGCGTGTTGTACCTTCCGCTGACAAGGAACAATGTTGTCCTCTGCTCGTGAGGGGGTGTCGCGCAGTATTGCTATCTCACCTGATCTGCAATGCAACGGGATTGGTTGGCTGGCTGGACGTGATCAATGCCTCGCTTCACTTCACTTCACACGGCACCGGACCGACGACAACCCCGCAGGACGACTACTCTGTGTGAGTGCACAGATCCGTGCACCCCTCGGCTAGCTCGGTGCACCCTGAGATGAATGCCAAAATAAGCAACTTGTTGCCAAAGTGGCACTTCCAAGCCTACGGTGCACCCGTTATCTATGTGCTGTTTCTGTAGGCGTTAGTGTCTTTGGTATGCCTACTGCCAGATTGCCCAGGATATCTCGTCTAGTGGGCGGGTGCGTCCGAATCTTCCGAAGTCATCCCGACGCTAAGCTCGGGTACGCCGAGCTTCCGTAAGGGATACCGAGGCAGCCCAGGGTACAACGAGCTTCCGAAGGGGGCACCGAGACATCTCGGGGTACACCGAGCTACGCGATCGGAAGGTGCATCGAGAAACACCCAGGGTACAGCGAGCTGCCCAAAGGGCCCGAAGGGAGCACCGAGAACTGTGAGAGTGCACCGAGATATTCGTAGGGGGCACCGAGATGCTCGAAGGGAGCCACCGAGCTGGCCGAAGGGTGCATCGAATCGGTCAGCACTGCCTTGTCCTGCGGTCCTCCCCACTCTCCCCGGTCTTCGTACCCGAGTCCTGAGACATCCCCGATGGCCCGGCTAGCAGATTTGGTGAACTTTAACAAGACATCTCGTCCCTGCGTCGTCAAGGGCGGATCGTGTGTCTTTACAGGGAGGAGTTGAAGTCGACAGTCCGGACCAGGACAACCGAAGGACTCCATCTCACCCTACGCTGGAGATGGCTTTCCTCGAGGCAACGATATTGTCAGGCCAGCGGTCTGCTCGGTATCATCCGGCCATAATGTTGATCGAATGGGTGAATAGCCGCGTAGGCCGAAAGGTTGTTCTGTGAAGCTGCACGGAAGCGTCCCGCTACAACGACAGCAAGAACGACATCTCTCCTACCCTTGATTGACGAATGAGAAATTATTCATCAAAGACTTCGTTGAAAGGCTGTGTAACAACGCATCAATCAATCGGTCATGACCCTGAAAAGCATCAGCCAAAAGTTCCGCCTCGATGGCAAATCCTACATCGTCACAGGCGGAGCCATGGGCATTGGTTACCACATCACCAAAGACATTGCAGAATCTGGCGGCAACGTAGCAGTTCTGGATCTCCGGGAAGAACCTCTAGAAGATGTATATGGCTTGGCCAACAAGTTCAACGTCAAAGTCAGCTATCACCAATGCGATGTCAGCAAGCAGGAGAGCTTGAACGCAGCGTTCGACAAAGCTGTGGAGTCGTTGGGGCGGGTCGATGGAATCGTGACTGCTGCAGGAATTGCGATTGACAAGCCGTTCGTGGATCAGAAGTGGGAGGAAGTCGAAAAGGTCATTCAGGTTAATGTGAGGGCCTCCCACTTGATTTTTTTGCGAGTGCTTGACTGCGCCTACTGACATGTGACAGGCAATGGGCTCTTTCTACGCAGCACAACTGACAGTCCAACAAATCGAAAAGCAAGGCACACCCGGCAGCGTCGTCTTCATCGCCTCCATCACAGCCCACTGCAACTTGCCTGGATTCCGAATGGCAGGCTACAACGTCTCGAAGGGCGGGGTGAAGATGCTTTCGAAAGTGCTGGCAAGCGAACTGGGACCCAAGAACATCCGGGTCAACTCAATCTCACCGGCTTTTATCGACACAAATCAGACGCGAGGCGCCAAGGAACACACAACCAAGGCTGCTGGCGAGCTGATGAATACCGCTCCACCTTTGCTGCGGATAGGTCAGCCAGATGAGGTTTCGCCCGCTGCGATCTTCTTGCTTTCCGATGCGGCGGCGTATATTACTGGAGCGGATATATTGGTTAGTGGAGGTATTCATACCGGACGCGGTGGCGATTACGACATGGTGTAGACTGCTGCGACAGCATGATGGCAGGTTCATCGACCAAGGAAAGTCATAGCGGATTGTAGAGGCATCGATTGTTGGACGTCCGGCACGCCTTGCTCGATTTGGTGAAAGGCATAGCTTTGCGTTCTAACGGCAACGCGATACTATAGGGCCCTTGTGCACCTTCTGGGAAGAGTTTTGTTCTTCAGCGCCTGACCCGCCGAGGCGGCTACGCCTGTGTCACAAAGTGCTGGGTAATGACAATCACAATGCGAGCATTGTGTCCATGAGTGGGCTGACTTGACGGTACCTTGACAATCATGTCCAAGACCCGCGGAGATCTCTCACCCACCATCTTCGTCATCTGCCCGACCGAGTCTGATTCTATCAGCGACGCTCTCACTAGCGACATGGCTGTCAACAGTACAAGCCTCCCTATATCTCCATCTATCACAACGCGAGCACGTATCTGCAAATCCGTAAAAGCCCAGGTCCTGCTTCCAGTCGATATCAACATCATCAACCTGTTCGTTCTATACTCTATCAATACCATCCGGATTGACCTCGTTAAACCCTACCGACCATCAAAGACTCCATCTCGAAAGCCGCCACTAGTCACCAACTCCGCACCAGGATGATACCGACGCGACCCCCCTCCATTCTCCACAACCTCATAGGCCCTGCCACAATTCCTACACATCTCAAATCGCGCATCCAAAATCCCAGTCCTCCGTCAGTCATTCACAACAGTGAGAACCTCCCCTGCTTGGCCTTTCGCTTCTGGGAGGAGCCAGGCGTAATGTGGCTTCTTCGTGACATCTCGTCAAGGCTTTGCACATTGGACAGGAGGACGGAACGTAGTGTCTCAGCGTCAGCCTCGGCGATGACTCTCTTCAGCGGCGTGGAGGGTCGTGGCATTGTGGCTACTGGGTCGCGGATTGGCGAATGGTGCCGGAGAGGGAAGTGGTGCGTGTCCGCGCGGTGGTGCGGCGTGCGGATGCTGGGACTGGGCTCTGGGGAGTCTAACACTGGGCAAAGCATAGATGAGACGCGGACAATATATACAACACTCAATGCTCCAGAACACACCGTTTTCCAGTTCGTCCTGATGTATCGCTTCTCCCGCCATCGTCAGGGTCGTGCTCGTCATGGCTCTCGACGAGGCCAAGATGCCAATGCCACTGGCAGGTGTCTGACTATGTGTTCACTACGAAAGATCCCTCCGCACGTTCTTTCGACAATCACTGTTTCCTTTCTGCTCCTGCAACTCAACCCACGTCTCCGCAGTCATCGCCCTCTTCAGCCCCGGATCATGGTCATGCTCATATCGGCTCCCCGACTTTTGCCGCTCATACTCCGTCACAGTGGTATAACGCCCGCTCGCATAGTTCCACGCCCTTTTCAGGAGACCGGCTGTGGCGGGTGCGCAGGCGCAGGTAATGGAGAGGTAGATTTCTACCAGGGACCAGATACCAATTGGGGTGTAGTCCCTAGGAAGGGTCAGTAGGAATGGGTGGGATCGGATCCGCGGTACCATGTGGAAGGGATGATATGGGAGACAATTACATACCAGGTAAGATTCTCGCTCGCACCGAAGATGGACATGTACTTGATGCGGATGCAGCTGCAGATTGTGTCGATGACACCAATGGAGAAGACGAAGACGAGGCTGTGGTGCCGGTTCGTTACCTCCATTTTGCCCAATCAGGTCTGGTCATTTGTAGGTGTAAAACTCACCCAATCTTACTCTTCCATCCAATTTCCAACCTCAGCAGCCTCGGCATCGGCAGCGTAATGACGATCAAATCAAACAGAATGTTTATCGCCGCAATCACGATGACCTGAGTAGGTCTGTCCGTACAATTTGCGGCCTCACGCGGGATGTCCAGTGACCATGCCAGGTCAACGGGCGTGCATTGGAAGATCATCGCAGAGTCGATTGCGATGATCGAAAGTGAGATCAGGATGATCATGCTGCAGCATGTGGTTCGGAAGACTCGAAGTTGTTGGTCGGGCCAGGTTCGGAGGTAGAGGAGGAGTAGAGAGATCTTGGAGCCGAAGGTGATGGTTATGTAGAGGGGCTCGGTTATGTAGAACCACTGAACGAAAGCAAAGCTATAAGTAAGCGGTATTAGAGTTCAGTTGAGGTGACTTACGATGAGACACTTCCTGACTTCAGCTGCGCGGAGTTCCCAGATATCTTGGCCGAAGCCGTAATGCACGACGTAGTGCGTCACGGGAACCATTGCGACGGAAAGGGCGTAAGGCGGCAGGAGGGAGTAATCATCCCACCAGAATCTGAGCATCACAAGAGATCAGCACGGCAATGTCTACTCACCAAAGATGACACTATACCCGGCGCCCTTGAACTCCCTCATCCTGCTCACCATTCTCATAGCCACAAAAGCCGAAGCTACTACGAATAGCCCCCACGAAATACCATCAACCACAGCAGCATCATTCCTCACAGGCCATCCGCACGTCCTGGCCCGAAACCTTTGAGCGGCGAACTGATCATCGATGGGACAGGACCGAGCGAGGCAGAATTTTATGGACTCTTCGATGACGAGATCGGTGCAGAAGCAGGAGTCTGTCATGGTGCAGTTTGCTGGGCCAAGGACTTGCGTTGCGCAAGTGACCTGGGTGAGAATGTCAGGATTGTAGCGCTTAGTTGGAAGGTGATGCTCGTACTGTGCACTCAGGGAGCTGCAGTAGAGCGGTCTGGTTCACTGTGTTTCGAGTTTCGAGGGCAGGGACGGCGGGTATGGCCAGTGGCAGAAGCCATAGTGCTGAGAGTGGTAGCATTGCTGCGCGATGCAGATGTCTTGCGAAGTCTTGAATGGAGACATCAAGGACGTGAGGCCAGCTGAAGTATGGGCACGAAGCCTTCAGGACTGGCATGCCTCAATCACTGTTTCAAGGGGGAATCTCGTGCGACACAGCTTCGACATGGCCGCGGCGATGCCTGAATCTGGTAAAGTCAGTAGGCGAACGTTGCATGGGGATTGTATTCGCATGGTTGGAGATGAGATCAGGGTTGAGCAGACGGGGTGTCTGGGTTGCGTCTGGAGAAGATACTCGGAGCCGTTTACCAGGGAAGCCTTCGGTGCGTGCGAATAACGTTGTTCGCATGCGTTTTCGCGTGTGCGATCACGTGCGAGCATTCGGTATGGCAATTTGCCGCATTTTCGCATACGGATAGTCGCCCGGCAATAACGATATAAGTCGTTTACAATATCGTACGCATAGCTCGCTAGGGTCCTACCGAAGGTCGAGTACGTCGTCGTTTGGGGTCGTCCTAAAGCTACGTACCTTATATCGTCGCGAGCGACTTTATATTCGATATCTTACTAGTCTTAGGCATTAAGCCTAGCCCTTGCTCGAGGGCCTATGACAAGCATCCAAAGGCCTTGGCGAAATATAGTGTGTGTGAATAACCATTGTCGCACGAATGTTGCGAGCGAAATACATTAGTCGCGATAATCGCATTCTCGCATCGCTCTACCCTACCTTTTGCATGGTGGGATCACAGCAGTAATGCGATTGGCTCTCGTCTGGGAGTATCTTTTGCATTCTAGCGTGATTGGGTGCTTGGCTTCGGCCACAGATCCGGTCGAGTTCCCGCTATAGAGGCATTGGAGCACGCTGACTTGGCGGTGCTGTCCGGTGAAGAAGCTCTTGGTGTATAGGCATGCGTGTCATTTGTGCGAACGCCTGCTGCATTGCGCGATTCGGACGATCATGTCTCTGCGATGTAAGACATCGTTGCAGGACCAGGCAATGGCTTGATTTCGCTAGTGTAGCCATCTTTTTCAAGTTCGCAGTTACCAAAACGAGGTACGCAAACTGCAGGCGCAAGCTGCTTGTCGAAGGCCCAGAAGGCCTTCATGTCGCAAGATCCTGGATGCTCAAGGTTCGCGGCTGCCAGACCGGAAGCATGATCTCGTGATCGCCACGATGCGGCCTGAGGGATTGCTTTGGTGCTTAGCGTTGTTGGAGTCGGGGACGCCCGTAGCCCTCATGCTTGTTGGTAGCAAATGGTTGGGATTTCTTCGGCAAGTAGGCCCGGCTGTTCTCGTAACTCTTGTGTTTGCGGAGATATTGTTGGCCAGACGGTGCGATTTGCTCCATCCAGCTGCCTTCGCTGGGCAGGGTCCTAATTTGGAACAAGCACGACCAAAAAGGCCCAACACCGCTGCTTACACTCGCACCGCTGCCGCTCAGCGTGGTTCTGTTGCTTGAGTTGCGGCTCTGGCGCTTGTCTGGGCCAGGACTTTGATGGACTCATGTTGCATCGCCAGCGACATCTGGCTCCGCACAAATCCAGAAGCGCTTACCTCTTGTGGATATTGAGTTTGGGCCTGCCACCGTGTCTTACACAAGTCTAATCGCACCATCGAAAAAGCGATGATATCGTCCATGCTGTAGCTCATATCTTGTCGAGCAGTTTGCGCTTTCGTCTCTCGAGCAACTCGGCTTCCACTTCCTCCGCCGTAGGGAGCTTCCACGATATACCGTCTCCTCCGTTACCGGGTAAAGGCTCCCACGCAGAATCTACGGGCTCGTCTTCGGCCATGAGCGTCTCGAAGGCCTCCTTCTCCTTCTGTGCCTCGTGTTTCAGCAGCACACCGTCCTCCTCATCCAAATTGTAGCCGTAGTAGCCAGCATTCACGCGCTTGTTGAGGTCGTGTCTCGTATCCTTGACTTCCTTCTCCGGCTTCTGAGTCGCTGCCTCGAACAATTCTTTCACGCCAGGCAGTTCTCGCGCTCGGCCAAAATACCGATATCCTTTCCCTCCGCCTTCAATCACTCTACCTTCATCATCCGTCACTCGAGCTCCTCCCCGCATGTAGTTTGGCCCGCCCAGTTCTTTGATCCGCATCTCCCATTGCCATTTTTCGCGGAAAAGTTTGTTAAGCTCATCGTTGATGTCTCTGATCTGATAGTCGCTGAGCGCTGGGTCTTGGATGCGCGAAACTTTGCGGCTGATCTCCTTCAGCACCTGACCTCTCCATCGCTCACATGTCTTGATGTCCTCGACCTGCGAAATGGCCTTTGGTCGGCGGGTATGATTCACGTCGATGATGCCCAGATCGGATGCCTGCTGCGCGCGGAATCGGAACAGCATCGACTGCGCTTTTTCCGCATTTCGGGCCATCTTCGCGCAGTCGTGCGAGTGTCGTCGGTGATGGAGCAGTCAGATGCAGTAATTTGATTTAAAGCTTCAGGTTTCGAAGCTGCCACTCACGACAGCACGTGATGGCGCGGAACTGATCCTTGTCTCTTTCCTTGATAACATTTCTCGCGCTCTCAGGCTGCTTTCACTTTCAAAACCGCTTCATGCTGGCTATTAGACATTGACGAGTGCCCGAAGATGCTCATTGGCATGACTTGCGCTGCGTAACACATATGACATCCACAACGTCGTCGATCAAGACATTGACATGACAGCATAATCTACCCCTCTCCTCGTCATGCCACACACTGTTTTGATTTCTCTGCCTGTACCTCTACCTCTCATCACGATGCCCCAACAGAAGAAAATAAGAGGTATGTCAGTGAGGTGGTGGAGCCCAGACCACATCCATCCATCCAACTCAAAACACCCCAGGCTTATAATTACTCAATTCTCTCGTAGTTGTGCGTGCATGCCGGCGCCCTGGGAAGCGCCTGCTTCCCGAAAAACGCCATACAAATGCTCGCTCAAAAAGTTCTCTCGCTCTGCAATGCAACAATTGAAAACCCCTCTCGACCTTGCATTCGTTCACGATATGCCATCAACACGCTCATGGTCGCTTTGCGTGGCCCTAGTTCTTGAATGAGCTAGGCTGGCTATCGCCCTCTGGCACTTCGTTGTTGATGATCTGTAAGCACCGAGTTGCTAGCGCCACGACTTCGCCCTCTCCGTCTTCGCTCTCATCTCCAGTCTCGTCGTCTGAGGCGACCGGCTTTTCGCTAATCTCGCGCACCATTCTCATGATGTCTTCTGCGCTTTCAATTTGCTGTGTGAGCTTTTCGTCTTTAGCCTCAAGAAGCTGTAACAATGTCCATATTGCTATGTGTTGGAACGTCGGGTCTCCAGAGGCCAAGAACCGGTTCAGGTAGCCGTGAATGCCACCAGATGGCTGTTGCCATGATTTGTGAAAAAGGGAGTAGTCGCCGACTGCAAAAGTTAGCTCAAAACATGCACTCAACATTATGGGAAGACGCACCCTTGCTGCTGAGATTGCCCAGTGCGGCCGCGCTATTGCCTTGCACCTCAATGCTCTCGCTCTCAGTCAACGGAATGAGTACCTCAAATACGCCCAAATCGAGCAGCTCTGGCTTCAGCTCATCCGAAAGCGCCAGTACGGCAATCGCGGCTGTCATCTCGGACTGCACACTCAGCGGTACATTCAACACAAGCTCTTTGCATTTCTGAACGGCACCAGCTTGCAACACAAGTTGCTTGTTCTTATCGGAGGATGCGGCCAGGTTTCGTAAAGTCGATATCGCGTGGCATTGAATCTCTTCGTTGTCGGTTGAGCCGAGAAGGTCAACCAGAGGCTTCAAGAAGCCGGCGTCGATTATGGGCGATTCGTTCATCGGATGTATGCTGATATTGCGGATGCAAGCAACCGCAGAGAGTATCAGAGGCAGATAACTGCTCTGTAGAAGGCCCAGTAGTGGCAACAGTCCACCTGCTCTTACGATCTCGAGTTGGTATTTTTCATCGCTGGCCAAATTGCGGAGAGCGAGCGCAGCCTGACATTGCACCTTGGGCGCCTGACCCTTCATCAAGTGAACCAAGCTTTGTACCAGCTTCGTCTCCGTCTGGGCCAGTCGTTTGCGGTTCGTGCTGTCCACAGCAATGTTGCTGAGCGCCGTGGTACAGTAGTATTGCACATCTGTGTCTTGGCTGGAAAGAAGGCTGACGAGGACCGGTATCGCACCTGCCGATACTAGCTGCTGTCTGTTGTCGTCCGAGTGGGTCATGTTGAGCAAGGCTCCTGTTGCGTTCCGTTGCACCCTCATATCCTTGCTCTTCGCGAGTCGCGTGAGTGGCGCCAATGCGCCGGACCTTGCTATTCTTGATTTGTTCTCTTCGTGTGTGGCGAGGTTTGTGATGCAGCCGACTGCATTGCATTGCACCTCCACATTTGGGCTGTTCATTTGCCGAATGAGAGGTGTGAGGCCGCCGAGGGAGACGATGAGAGTCTTGTTCTGGCCTGCTTGCATGTCAGCGATGACTTTCCCAAATACTGCGACATTGTTGAGGCGCACCATCCACGGCGAGGTTGCCCAGCGCAGCCGAGGCAGCCCGCTGGACCTCGATGTCGCTGCTTTCGAGGAGGAAAAGGATGGGTTCGAGCGTCGCCCTATCGACTGGTCGTACATCTGCCCAGCACCCAGTCAGTGCCCAGTCAGTGTCATTGTCATGTCTATCACGTGCCTCTTTCTGTGATCTCGGCAAAAGTCAAGCTCGCGCTCCGTTGAAGGTCGATGTTTTGGCTGTACACGAGTGTGGACAGCGCTTGCAGTGGTTCGCCGGAGAAGAAGTCGGTCTCGCCTCTCTGTAACAGTCTGTCATCAGCATGCGCGCATACGATTTTGGCCTCCCCTGTGTGTCTTGCTTGACAGGACAGGCTCAGGCCGTGGCGGTGGAGAAGTCGGATCGTACGTTCTCGAGGTAATTCAGCAGATCTGCCACGGCTTCGCGTTCCGAATCGGCGAGGACATTATCGTAGTCGACCTTGGAGCGGCCTGTGTTTCGGCAGTCTGGTCAGCGGGTGAAACAAACACGAGCACAGTCGCATTGCTTGGGTATTGGTATGGGCATCGTCTTACTCCCGCAGCAAAAGAAGATCTTGCGACACAGATCGGCCATTACTGTGCTGGACCTCACTCAGGCGCAGGGCATCGGCCTTGGTCTGCGATCTTCCAGAGATCGGTGATGTGCTGTGGCAGAGCTATCGAAGTGTTGTGTAGCAAGTCGGCGTCATGTGAATGTATACCGAAGCAATGCACGCTATTGGCCAGAAGGTAAGGTACCAAGAGGTGGATCGCAGAGAAGTAGTCGTGCTGCGGGACAAGTTTGCTGCACGTGGCCTTCTTTAGGAAGCTGTGTTCGCTGGCAGCGGTCACTACTGATGTGTTGTACGGTGTCCAGTTGTAGCAATCGTGATCGAGGATTCATCGCGCTCACCTCAACAGCCTCAACACATCCAGGCAAGCGATGCGCGGACTAGGCTCCGCTCAGCGCCAATTCTTTCACCACCGTACACCCCTTTTTTAATCCTACACAACCACGCGAGACCAGCCCGAGCATTGCCACCTGAGAGCGGACCAGCTCGAGGTATTAGAGCTGAGTATGGCCCCAGATCACGATGCACTGATCAAGCGATAGCTGTGCGACGCCGAAGTCTTACATATTCCACACCGAACCCGTGTCTTGCCCTGAAGCAAGACGTTCCTTCACACTCGCCATGCCCTAGTGTGCCTTGTGTTGACAGTCCTAGGTCGATAACCCAGATAAGGGACAGAGTCGACGCAGGCAGCATTAGCGAATCTGGCATAAGACGAGTCTGCGATGGCGTCGGAATACTGGCGTCTAACGAGTACCTGCTTCTCAAGTAGAATGGCACTGCAAACCTGGTCTCGCATCTCATATACGACACATCATGTGGGATGTACACCCTGTGCACCGTATTCTCTCTCTCGCGGTCGCATGTCTGCCAGCGTACTATTGAAAGATACTCTCCGCTGCGACAATTACTGTAGCTGTATCCACTGCTTCCATTCTCGGCCGTCACGCGAAGTACATGTAGCTCTCTAGATTGCCGTCACTCTTAAGATCCCGGAGCTCAATGTCGAGCCTCGAAGGCGGTGGCAGGCACAGCAATGAGCCATTTTCGAGCAGCCATGCAAGTCATCAGACAACGACACTCCGTAGCAGTAGCTGCATTAGTTTCGAAGTCGACTACACTCCATCCATTCTCGTTTAGTAACTTGGCACACCACGCTGTCTTGGCCGCAGACAAGCTGGAGCTCAGCTGCATAACGGTCCACCAGGCGAAAGGAGGCGTCCAAGCATGTGATTGTCTGAGAGACCTCTGCCCGCGCACTGAGACTGGTCGTCGCTATCCGAACGAGCTGGCCATTGACAGCACGCACGCCTGTCATCACATAGAGTGATGAGTCAACGCCACCCGACCGACATTGAACCCTCTGCACTCCTCTGCAATGACTATTTCGCTGTTCAAGTAATGCGACCTGGGATGAGACAAGCCTTGCCATGCCCGCGACGTGGCACGTGTACCGTGAGTTCTGTGGGCTTGGGTCGTGTAAAGTTCATGCAGCTGCCCTCTCGAGCACAACGCGAGCATCATGGTCATCATCATCGATCATGCAGTCGGACAAATCTTCACAGCGGCTGTTGTGATCGCCAGGCGTTGATTGCTAGTAATCAAGCTGGCCGTCTCGGTGAGTGAGCAGCGTGTCGATGCTACCGCGGACACCGTTTAGTAGACTTGCATCGGCATGTTGCAAGAGAGACAGCTCTGAGCTTAGTGACGGCTGCAGGATCGACAGGCTTTGGAAGCGAACGAATGACGGCCGGCGGAGCAAGCATGGTTTGTGGGGGAAGTGACCAGACTTTCCTTTGTCCCTCAGTCATGAGAGTGTGCGAGCACCGGCCAACTGTACCTTACAAGCACAGCACACGACTTTGTTCAAGCTTGCACTGCCGCACACTTGGCAATATCTTGGCCCGTCGCCGTTGCCGTCATATGAAAGCACGATCGCCGTAGACTCAGGGAAGTGCAGTGTGCAATGAGGGGCACTTTCACTTTGACAGCTTGTTCGCCGCGGTCGTGCTAGAGCTGCAGTATCGACCTACACCGACACCATCATTCATTGCCCGTGCTTGTGGATGTCGTTCCTGCTGACACTGGCATTTCCGCGATCACCTACGCCGCCCCAATAACATCCGCGGACAGGCGTACATGGCCGCGTACGACATCCAGAAACACTTCAGTGGTCTCCGTGTGCAGACTGCGCGCCGCCGCCGCGATCCCTTTGCAACAGGCTTCGAAGATGATAGTGAGGACGAAGGCAGGAAAAGCAGAACCAAGACCAAGGCATCAGCCGTGGTCAAGCCGAAACCACCACCGGTTCCAGCACCCCCCAAGAACAGCATCTCGTCTCCGTTCGCCGCCATCGACGCATTGCGAGACAGCGACGATGACTTCTTAGACTTGCCCACTGCGAAGAGACCGGACCGCCGCCCCAGCCCAGCGCCTGCCAGATTCGCGGCCAACGGAACTGCTCGTCGAGGCTCTTTGCCTGGTGCCACACCGAGTACTAATCCCAGGAAGGCCGTCGAGCTCGCAGCAGGTCCGCTCGCCTACCTCGACGACAGTAGCGACGACGAGCCTCTTGCACCCACTCGCCAAACTCACCGCAACTACAGCCCAGCACCAATACACCGCCAAACCTCACCGCTCGCCGACGCATACGGTCGATCGCAGACGCTCAGAGGGGACAAAACTGCAGCGAAAGAGCAGGCTGCCAAACAAAGCGTCGCGGCTCCGCCCAAACACACGGTCGCCTCTGCGTTTGCCGGCACGGTAAGACCTTGCGCATCTCATGACGCATCACGTGACAGTCGCGCTAATCCCCAGATTCGTAGAAATACCTGCAAGACTCTGACAGCGACGAAGAAGCCGTTTCTTCCCGCAAGAACAGCGCCGAAAGCGTCCCGACCGCGAATTCGCCCGAAAAGACAGCCGACGACGACCAGAGACAGAAAGGTAACAAACTCGAAGTCAAGAGGGTCGACAAGCCCAAGCAGAATGGGTCCGGCGTCTCGTGGCGAGCCTTCTCAGCCAGCCGCGCTGAGCAGCGCTTCGCCGAAGTCGAGGCCCTTCAGGCAAGTTTGCAACAGCGAGGACGGTCCATCTCCTTCTGCCCAACAGTCACGACCGACGACGGCCGGCGAATCCCTCTTAGCCCGACATCTGAGCGCGGACCAGGACCACTTGGCGCGGCAAGAGCAGGCAGAAAGTCTAAGTCCCCGCCGCGACGTGCCAAGGATACACAGCCCGAAGACGATGAACTGGTTGATAGGCAGCCCATCGGAGGATCGGCTGGACTCTATGATTCGGCCCTGTTCAAGACGAACCCGTTCACCGGTGAGCATGCCGCACGCCCGCCAAGAAATGTGCCTCATGATCTTGTGCTGACGCCTGCTGCGCCTTAGGAGAACCGGTCGCCAGATCTAACAGCAACACCTCAACCAACGGTGTCGACAAGCAACTTGGAAAGGCTGCCGACAGCATCCCTGACATCCGCATCCACGATATCTCCAAATGATATCCTGCAGTCACCTCAGAGTCTTGGCAGCATGGCTGACTCGGTCGAGTCCATTGCCCAAAAACTGATTGTGTCGCCGCAAACCATTCCAGAGGCGTCCACTATCCACCATTCTTTGCCCTCGCCTTTGATGTCGCCCTCGACCAGCTTCGTGGACGATCCACTTAGCAGACATTCTTCCACAAGGTCAATGCGCATGCCTCGATCACAACGAGGTCCACCAGCCCGGCGATCTTCACGACGCTCGGAGTCTTCTCACACGTCATCTAGCCCTGCTCAAGCTTTCTTGTCTGGCTGGGGCAGGACAGAGGAGCCGCCACCGGAGCCAAAGCCAGATGACGAAGGGCAATCTGTTGGCCTGAACAATGAATATGTCATCGGCCGTACGATCAACAGAGGAGGGTTCGGCGTTATCAAGGAAGTTCATTCAATTGATGAAAGTGGAAGAAGGACGATGCGGGCTGTCAAGATTGTCCGTAAAGCGATCCAAGGTGTATCAGAGACATTGAATGAGAAGGCGCAGCAGGAGTGCGAGCACGAAGTCTCAATCTGGCGTTACCTCAAACACAGGCATGTGCTTATGTTACACGCAGTGTACGAAACGGATTTTGCGACGTTCTGTGTGATGGACCTGAATATGGGCGGAACTCTATTCGACCTGGTGCGCAAAGCACGAAAGCAAGCTGCGAAGGAGAACGGTCGACGAGGGTTGGAACCGCATCTAGCCAAGAGCTACGCATTCCAGCTTGCATGTGCACTGAGATATCTGCATGAGGACATCAGAGTCTGCCATCGAGATGTAAAGCTCGAGAATTGTCTTATAGATATGTCAGCACCAAACGCGGACGAGAAGGGCGGAAACCTTCGCATATGCGACTTCGGACTGGCAGACTTCCTCCACAGCTCGAGCATCGGTGATGATGAACCGCCGTCTCAGCACTTCGGCGAGCATCTGTCCCTGTCCACGGAGCTGCCAGTACAAACAGCCCCGTCAATCATTGGCACCCTCGAGTACGCATCACCTAGGGGCCTGACCGTCAATCGTAAACTCTTCGAGACCGCCGGCGACGTCTGGGCGTTTGGCGTGGTCGCATACGCCCTCTGTACTGGCACCCTACCCTTCAAACACGCCATGCCCAGCAAGACGGCGGAGCTGATCTTGCGTGCTGACTGGGACGAGGCAGCGCTTCGAGACGCTGCCGCTGGTGGCCCCGATGTAATTGATCTTGTCAAGGGATGTCTGGAGAAGGACCTCGACATCCGACTCACGATCAGTGATGCGCTGCGTTCGCCTTGGTTTGCTGGATGTCAGGAGGAACTGGAAGAGGAGACGAGCTCGGGGGGCTGGAAATGAGACGATTAGGCCGAAGAGGAGGAGAGCAGCACGTCAATTTCTTTGAAGTGTGTAACGACACGACGACCCTTTGATGACAGTAGTGTTATCTTCAATGGACACCACGGAACAAGAGGAGCGGGAGTTTTGGCGTTTGCTAATCTTTTTGGGAACGGAAAGGGAAGGAATTGAGAGCGAGTGAATGAGCGAGCGGAAATGTCGTTCACGAAGCCTGGGATTGGGCTTTGGACGGTTTTGCTATTGGCATTGGAATACCCTGAGTACTGACTTTCCCAAAATTTGTTATATCTACACTCTGGAGAGGAAATTCTATGGCGGGAATGTGTCCACTTTTTCCAACATTTTAGCGATTCCTGGTGCTTCTTTTCGTTAATAAGGGATGATGGACCCCTTGGTCGGAGCCGAGTCAGAGATGTGGAGTGTTGAAAAGGGTATGAATGACATCGGGTGGTTGTAGCTCGGGGAGGATCAATTGCTTATATATGCATTGATTGAACATAGCGGAACGAAGTCTGGACGAGAGAATGTGGGCACGGGCGGATTGGATGGATCCTGGATGGTAGATGTAGGATGATTCATGTATCGTTTTGTTGCCTGCTGTAGTTGAGGTAGTGTCGTATTCGCCCTGTGCTGAACTGCACGATGGTTCCAAAGCTGGCAAAGCTCATCGCATCACGTACGATGAGACGGTGGGGTTTCTTACGTGTCCGGGTTTTCCGGTGGTATGCGTCGTTGTGAATGCGGGCTGGATTGTGGGGAGGAGCAAGGCGAGGGCACATAAGCAAACTCGTGGAGTCGAGGCATGTGAAGGTGGAAGGTGAAGAGGAATAGGGGTAGAAAAAGGTTCAGAGTAGTCACATGTTGTGGTCGAGAGGGCAGATAATAGGGACGGGAAAGGATGGATGGAGTTCTTCCTCCAGACGGATGTATCCTGCATGACCGACCGCATCTCATCTAAGGCTTCTTACACGAACTCTTGTGCACCTTCCACTCCCGCTTCTGACACTCCTTGCTACAGTATCGACCTTCACCACACACACCGCAAAGAAACAACGCATCCCCTAATGCTCTTTGAGTAGCGCCACAACTATCGCAGAACTTGACGCCATCAGCTGGTGTTATCCTAAAGGGATTCTCATAAGCCATTTCATCTTGCTTCAAATCCTGATAGCGTTTTGCTGCTCTCTCACGGGTAAGCTGGGCCTTCACCTCGATGTAGAATGTTTCAAGGGACAGTTCGCCTGACGTTACTTCCTTGAAGCGGCGACCGGTAGCGTTGATGTATCCCACTGTCAGTGCTGCCATCGCGTAGATTGTATGCTCATCCAAGTCCTGGCCGTCGCAGCGAACCATGACAATGCTGCCGCGAACTGGGTTGCCTTGTGGTAGTGCGAAGTACTGACTGTCAACATCGATGCAGAGGAAAAGATTCGTGGCGGTCTCGTTCAGTCCTTGAACTTCGTCTGGTACTTCGTACCGCCCAATCTTTACAGGGACGCTAAACTGCTTGGTGGCTGGAGATATTACCCAGTTTCCGCTGTCGTTGAAGTCGTTGGCGTCGATTCTGACGTTGACAGGAGGGTTTGCAACAGCGTTTGGGAAGAACTGCAATCCTCGGACCGGGCCGAAAGCCATTGCGATGATCGTGGTGGCAGTGACTGGATTTCACGGAGATCCCCCTTCATATAGAGTCGCTGATTGATTGCTACTTTGTGTTCCAAACACAAATTCGAATCTAAAGGCACCCGGAAGCTGGCCGAAGTTACCATGGGAAAAGTTGCCCTCGACGTCAACATACAGTCAAGCCGGCACATCGACTTTGTCTTAATCGTGCAGATCCCGCTCCAGCGTCACCTCAGGCTTGTCGATACGGTAAAGCGTTTTCGCCACATTGAAATATGCCTCATACTCCACTTCCTGGACGCCATCACCAGCCATAAGATCATAATGATAGTGACCACCGCGACCGCCGCCATCGACCGAGAAGCAGTGAGTATGTTCCATGCGCAACCCGATCTTCTTTCCGGGGTCAGCAGAGTGAAAGACAGTCAAGCAAACAATAGGAGCCTCGAAATCATGGTACGTCAGCCAGTCATTGAGCTGCTTCGGATCCTTGAAAGGTGGTCCATTCGTGGCCGGAAAGTCTGGCATGACGTGAAAGTGCGCCTTGCCTGTCTTGATGAGGAACATGCCGCCCATACTTACGGGACGTTCGTCCCCGTACTTGTCTGCCAAGGCCCGCCGTATGCATTCGGTGAAGCTCTTGAAGTCGCCCTTGCGCGAGCGAGCAGTGATCTTTAGAATCGAGCCTGGCTTTCCAGAGGATCCGTATAGGTTCATCATCAAGGCACAGTCCGCGCTGGGACTTTGCTCGCAGACTGTTGCGTGTTTGCCATTGCTTCCAACGAACTTTGTGTAGTACGTGAGGTTCTTGACGATATCAAAACTACCTTCCCAGCTCAAATTGGGCGCCAGCTCTGAGTTCATGCCTATGTCATGGAATGGACCGGCTCCGGCTCCAAGCAGTTGGCCTCGCTCTGAGCTCATCTGCATCTCTTTCGCGATAGAGACCAAAGAGTACTTGCATTCCAGCCTAGGCTCTGGAAAGAGATTGGGCTGGCCACCGATATCTGCTACGCGCTCTTCACCAGAGATGCCTTCGGTAGCCAGGTAGTACGGTGCCTTCCGTAGATCCGGGCATGGCTCTACGCTGACCTTGGCCATCTCAAAGTTCGCGTCCAGTGCGGGAGCCAGAACATTCACGAGCTCCTCCAAGGCAGGAGGAGATAGTGAATGTTGAGTCGTCTTCATCGTCCTGATGGTACGGTTGATCACAGCCGACGGCCTTGATATCGTAAGAAGTTGAGACCGACGAGGAAGACCTTTTGTTGAGGTGCAGCGCGTGTGCAGTGTAGACAGAAGGAGACGAGAGACCATCGGAAAGCCTACCTATCCGCCGAAGCCGGCATACTTTCTAAATGCATGAGTTGATAGTAGGTAGTGAAGGACGAGGAGACGATCCGTGAAAGGATGATGTGTTTTGCCGAAAGGCCCGTGCTGAGATGACGATCGCACTTCACGAGGACGCGCTGCTTCTCTCGACACTCATCTTCACGAGGGCCATCGACCTGACCTTTCTGTACAACATAATGCCGATATCGCATCAAGAGCACAAACTCAACAACCAAATCGCAGCACTGGTTTGATCCCTCGGCCCCCACTCCTGCTGTTCACGATTACCCCTCCTCATTCGCAGGATTGCTCTCCGTCAAGGGTTCGGACGACCTGCCTCCTGACAGACATAGTTCAAAGATGCCGTTAACTCGTCTCGAGGTTCAAGACCTCACGTCGATCGTTTGTTCAAACATTGACTTTACCATTCTGTTCCACTCGACTACTAGTCTCCACACAACTCTAACATGACGGCCACGTTCCCTACATACCCAGACCTCAAAGGCAAAGTCGCCCTGATCACCGGGATTGGCCAAGTCGGTCGTCCCGACTCAGACACCTGGGGCAATGGAGCAGCAACAGCCCGTGTCCTGTCTCATAATGGCGTAAAAATCGTCGGCTGTGACCTCAACCTCAACGCAGCGCATTACACCAAAAAGCGTTTGCTCCAAGACAATCCCGAAGCCACCATAGACGTGATGAGTGCAGACATGACCTCCGTCCAAGATATCGAAGCCTTCGTCAAAGCCGCATTCGACAAACATGGCCGGATCGATATCCTCTACAATAACGTCGGCATGACTGCACCAGGAGATCCAGGAACATTATCTGAGGAAGCATGGCAGAAGATGCTGGATCTGAATCTAAACAGCGTCTTCCGCTGTTGCAGGCTCGTGATCCCCATCATGGAGAAGCAAGGCTCCGGCTCCATCGTCAACAATGCCTCCATAACCGCCATGCGCTACATCGGCAAACCGCAAATCGGCTACGCCACCGCCAAAGCCGCTGTGATTCAATACACCAAAGCTTCTGGGTGTATGTACGCTTCCAAAGGTATAAGGTTCAATTGTGTGGTGCCTGGGCTGATGTATACGCCGCTGGTGGAGAATCTGGCGGAGAGCGATAAGTCGGAGGACCAGGAAGTGGCCAGGAAGATTACGCAGCATAATGTGCCGATGGGAAGAATGGGGGATGGGTTCGATGTTGCTAATGCGGTGGTGTTTTTGGCGAGTGAGTGTGCGAGGTATGTCACGAGTCATGCGTTGGTGGTGGATGGAGGGATCACGGAGAGCACGGGGACTGGGGGTGTGTGATAGCGCGGTAAAATCGTGGAGACGTCGTGAAGCTGGTATGCGTCAATCATGCATTGCTGATCTAGTCGATGCGTATCGAAGTCGAGACGCGATCTGTCATGCTGTCATGGCTCCCTCCAGCTAGAATCGTACTCAATGGGCGGCCCGTCGCGGGTGTCCTTGCTTTGGTGGTTGCTGATCCTCCATAGCCAAGTCCCGTCGATTTCAGAAGAGCCTGAAAATGTGCCTTCCTACTTCTGCCTCTCTGGGTTACACTCCAATCCGATGCATTGGATACGTTTCTCCGAGCCGTGGCTAGGATGTCGTGTGCCGAAGACATTGGTCGCAGCGGCCTCCTGAGCTCCAGTAGTGCAGCCGGCGAGTCTTCGTCTGACGACGGCGAGGCGCTTCGGCTTCTTTGGTTCTTCTTGCGCTTCCTCAATCGCCTGCTGAAAATGCCCGATACTCGTCCAACCAGCTCAACTTCCATCACTTCCTCCACAAAAGCTGGGTCGGAAGGCTCGCAGAAAACGTAATACCTTCGCCACTTCTTCACGACAGGCAGAAGCTCTTCCGCTAGGATTTGCATCCTTATTTTGCTGGATTTATGCTCCACACAGCACGCATGAGTGACAAAAGTGATGATCGCTTCCAGCAGGGCTGAGTCACCTTGTCGCTCAATGAGAGGATCGCTGCCATCGACGTAGAAGTTCCGAAAGGCGTGGATGAGGTGCTTCCTGTCTGTAAGATGGTGGCAGCATCTTATCTGTCCGTCGTGAACCCATCGCATCTGTGCGTGTTCTTTATTGACGCAATCATCATTAGCCCAGAATCTGCATAGCGGTAGGCCTCTGTAGTCGAAGATGTTCAGGCAGAGTAGCAGCTGGATCCAGGATTCCTTGACATCTTGGGCTTTTACGTGGCCGAATGCCTCGTAGAAGCAGATGAGGTTGACGATCGACTGCTCGATATTGCTTGCGAACATTGGGTCTGCTTCACTTTCGTGTTCGTGATTCAGCAGGATGGTGTTGTGTTTGCTTCGTGTGAGTCGTATCTCGGATAGTGACGACTGCAAGTAGGATAACTTGCGTTGCTTGCTGCGGCATGAGCAGCTTTGTTCACACATGCACCTCTCACCTTAGTCTGAGGCTAAGCTTAGCTTGGTCTCACATGCTACGACCTGTTCACTATTTGTCTCTCGTGCAACAACGCCTGGGCCCTGGATATTCTGAGAGACGCGTGATGCGGAATAACGTCGTAGTTAGCGAGCAGATTCGATAGCAGGCACCGATCGTTCTCGATGAACTCGACGGAACCCCACGAGCAAGATTATGTGTATCATGATGTTGCTGTTCGGCGAGTACCTTGGATGCATCGGGTCAATGGCACAATGCAACAGTGTGACCATCCAGGCAGACAAGTCCGCAATACTGTCCCATCCGGCTCTGTAGTCTCCGGTGTGACGTCCATCGCGCTATTGACGAAGTCGTTGAAAGTCGTGGAGAGGAGGTGAAAATCCTTCGACTCCAGCTTCTCCAGTTCCTGCCCTATGCGACCATATTTATGCATGTACAGGGGTCTTCTACTAGCGCGTCATCTGTTGGGGCCACTGATGTTACATAAGACCCCTCGCTGACATCAGTCCCGTTGTTCACAGCAACGTGCACTTCAATCGCTGTACATCAACTCTCCTTTTACCAACTTTGACAACAAACATGGCAGACGAGGAAATAGCAACCCGAGCTCCGGAAAGCGATGCTCAGGAGCAGAGCGGCATTGCAGGCGACACGAAGCCTGACCAAGGTGCTGCGAGCATGGGAGTAAGCTCAAAGACTATGGGCACAGTGTCTCCGTGAGAGCTTTGTATTGACAGCCAGCAGGAACACTGCACTACCGATCGACCTACACGTACTTCCTCCCACCAAATGTCAGACTCGAGCGAAAAGAAGGCTGACTGACAACAGCGGCTGGCGAACAACCCACCGGCGTACGATTAGCATAACCTGCCTGACGAGATACACCTGCTGAGACTTGCTGGCTATAGGAAATTGCCAAACTCCACAATGTCGAGGTCTACATATCGAAACCTTCAGACTACCCACACGCTCCCTCCAAGCTATTGTTACTCCTGACAGGAGGTACTGGCATCCACTCGACCAACAACCAGATACAGGCAGACAAGTATGCCGCCGAAGGCTTCCTGGTCGTCATGCCAGACCAGTATGTGATATCCGTCACACTAAATTGGATCCACTAACGTGAGCTGATCTACAGGTTCGCTGGTGACCCAGCCTCATCCATCTCGACCACCCAAACGACAGCCGCAGAACAGAATCCGAGCATGATCGAGCAGCTCAAGCTCGGCGTAGCGTCCGTTGCCAAGTCCTTCACGATCGATATGTGGCTCGCTCGTCATACACCCGAGAAAGTCCTCCCAATTCTGAACAAAGTCATCGACTCAGTCAAAGAAGAGTTCGCCGATGCGGTCACACATGGAGGTGGAATCTACGCAGTCGGCTACTGCTTCGGAGCCAAGTATGTCTTGCTTCTCGGCTCTGAGCTCCACGCAGATGTCGTAGCCGGACAACGATCAGCAGAGACCCATGCCGAGGAGGGCATGGTGAAGAAGGGACCACAGATCAAAGTCGGAGCTATCGCGCACGGCACTCAGATTACGAGCACGGATTTAGAGGACTGCACAGTGCCTCTGGGTATCGTGGCGGTGGAACAAGACAGCTTGTTCCCCGACGAGATCCGAGATGCCGGAGTCAAGAAGCTGCAAGAGAAGGGCGTTGAACACGAGGTGAAGGTCTACCCTGACGTACCGCATGGCTTTGCAGTATTGGGAGACTACGAAGACAGCAAGATCAAGGAGAAGCAAAGCGAAGCTTTCCAACAGCTCCTGCAGTGGCTCAAGTCACACTAAATGGTGCGGTTGCTGGAGGCGGAGCCTGGCGTTAGGAGTGCGATCACGAAGATACCACGATAAATTGGGAAATGAACCAGCAGTGTGGGGGTCGCAAACATACTTGCGACTGTTCTCATCGATGCTTCCCGAGCAGCTAGTTCTGATCACAGCCCGATGCACTGGCCTGAAGCAGCACTAGGTCAGGAAGAAGCAGACTATGACTTCATGCTTTCAAAGGCCCTCCCATGTGTACCGAAGCTGATCACTGCAGAAGCGGAAGATTGGGAACGTCATCTTTGTTGATGTTTTGTTCTCCCAATCGAGCGTACGCCTGCCTCTCGAAATGGAGTTCTCCTGCTTTTACATGCCGATATCTAACCCGAATCCCTTGCCCGCATCGCCAAGCATCGCAGTCTTCATGTCAACAAGCCCCAGTCGATTGCACGTGAACGAACCGTCGCACGTGCTTGCGCTCCGCTCGTCCTTTCCTCCCTCTGCGCATATTGCGCTTCACTGATTGTCGCGGCTGACGCGGTATCTATGCAACAAATCAGCAGGCCAACATCACGACAAACAATTGCACATATCTTGTCTCCAACAAGGACTGTACCAACCATCATCGTCTATCGCCAGGATGACCAACGTCTTAGGACTCCCAAACATAGGCTTACAGCCAGACACATGGTATAGCATCCAAAGCTACGCCACAGACTACTACATCGGCGTTGGAAATTGTACGTTGGCCGCACGATACATTTCGGTCCACAAGACTGACACATGCCAGCCTCCGCCATCTCTCAGCTCAGCTCCGTCACAGACTCTTCGCTATGGCAATTCATTCCCGGCTCAGCCCCAGCATCCTACGCCGTCCGCTCCAAAACTTCCGAAGGCCGCTATTGTCTCAACCCTGGTCCGGAACTTCAGCTATGCGACAGCATAGCGGCGCAGTACCGTGTCTTCAATACGGCGGAGGACGAGGCCGCCAGTGTTTTCGTTCCTTCGACGGACAGGCAGAGTGCGGCGCTTTATGTCCAGGGTGAGAGTGAGGAGGGTGACGGGGTAGAGACGAAGGATTTGGAGGGCTTGGGAGGGAAGGAGGGAGGGCTGTTATTTGAGGTTAAGAGTGTAGCGAAGGTGGCGAGCGGAGGGGACGGGACAAATTTGACGACGTCGACAAGCCAGCCAGCGTTCCTTGCGACAGCGTCCTCGTCACCCTCAAGCTCTGCTACGGAAGGTTGCAGCAACACAAATTTGGCTCCATCATCGTCCCTGACCAACACCATATCTCCGATCCTTCGATTGCGTCGTCAACAATAGTCATCACACAAGACACTTCTTCCGCGCCCACTTTGCTAGCGGGACGTGCTACTCCGATGATCCTCATTGACACGAAAACTCCCAGCCCTTCGACATCAGCGAGTGCCACGCCTGGTGTGGAGGTGAGCACAGGAGCAGGAGCAGTCTTGAAAGAGACTGGTATTCTCATTGGAATGGCAGCTTCCATCGGACTCTGGTTGGTGTAGACGAAGTGAAAGTGACTCCATGGATAGTTAATGTTAATATGTGATCGGAGGGGTGGTCTCTTTTCGAAAGCTTCATGTTAATGAGATGGTGCTTGACCACCTGGCCGAACGAAATGGAGGTCGCGATGTAGTGCGATCCCAACTTGAGGGACGTGGAAGAGGTGTGTTAGAAGATTCTCGTCGACGTGGCCGTCACTTTTGCTCAGAAATGGCGTCTACGAAAGCTCATTTCAGGCTTTCTACAAGTCCATCTCAATACCAGATGCGTCTTCGCTTTGCTAATGACAGCAGGTTCGTTCTGGTCGGAAGTGCTTGCCCTATGGCTGTCGAAGGGAGCGCACAGCGGCTGAGCAAGCAGCTCCAAGGCAGCAACGCAGAGCTTGCAGCAGAGCTCGGTGGATGCCTGATGAGACGTGCATATAAGCTCATTCTTCGTCTTATACTCATCTCCATCCACTCTGAACATTCTCGAACAGTTCCAAGCAGGTGTCGCCGTGATACTCGCAACGACGAAGTGATGCATGCCGTGACAAAGTGTCTGTGGTGAACGACGAGCTGATAACGTGTCTCGCTAAACTTTCGGAAGGATCCGCACGCCTCCCTTGAACTTCACGCAGCCCGCGAAACAGCTTCACACGGCACTGCACTTCGCGTCGACGGCCATTTGCACCTTATTCATTTCGTGCAGCTGCATCTTTCAATTGAGAATTAACAGCTGCTGGTCTGATTGCATGGCGCGTGCGTCTTGATCTTCGCGATCGGTGTCTCTTCAGCGCACGAAGAGCTGCACATCCCACGACAAAAGGTACGACAACTTTTATCACGAGCAGGAGTTGCTGTACGACTCCGCGCATATTGGCTACCGCGAGTATCAGCAAAGACCCTTGTAGCAGCCTGACACGGTCTTACAGCTCGAGCCAGTACTCGAGTGCGCAGCGAAGCCAATGCCACTCACCAGGAGCCGACACTAACATAACACTTTTAGATCTCCGCCATTCTCCTCGAATAGCGCGCAACCACCTTCCATACAGCGCACGAGCGCGCTCTCTGCACGTTCCACACCTCGACTACCGCAACTATGTCGTTCGGCTCAGGAGGATTCGGGAGTACCAACACAGGCGGAGGCTTTGGCGGATTTGGGTCGACCAATACCGGTTTTGGCGCGAACAACAACAATAACAACACCGCGCAACCATCACTATTCGGCAGCACAAACTCGACTGGCGGATTTGGCGCTACGAACAATACGACAAGTGGTTTCGGTGGTGGCTTTGGTGCGAAGCCCACGACTACGGGTGGGTTTGGCGGAACAGCCGCGACGACGAGTGCACCGAGCTTGTTTGGAGGTAACACCAGCACGACCGGAGGCTTTGGAGGCGGCGGTGGCTTTGGAACAAACAATACTGCAAGCACAGGATTCGGGAGCAACAATACGAATACAGGAGGTAAGTCACTGCAGATGAGCGCGAAGAGCTAGCACCATGGGATGAGCCATATGCTACACCTGCCTGTAGGACGCACCATGCAAGGCCAAGACGTCCCTGAGGAGGAATCTGAGCAGAGACAGCAGCGCCAGAGATGAGATGGATAGTGACGGACATAAGCTAACGACCTCTCTAGGGCTCTTTGGCCAGAACAAGCCGGCAACCACTGGCTTCGGTGGCGCTACGACTGGCGGCAGCCTTTTCGGCGGCGGTGGGACTACTGGGGGATTCGGTGCAAACAATACGACACAGAACAATGCCTTTGGAAGCACCTCGAACACTGGTGGCTTCGGCGCCAACAACACCACAAACACTGGAGGTTTCGGCGGCGGATTTGGTGCTTCGACCACGGCGACGAACAACCAGGGATCCGCCGCAGTCCCGTTTCAGGCCTTCACGGAGAAAGACGCAGCCAGCAATCAGACCTCGCATTATCAATCCATCACGATGATGCAGCCATACCAAGGAAAGAGCTTCGAAGAGCTGAGAGTTGAGGACTACGCACAAGGTCGTCGCTTCGGCAATCAGAATGGACAGGCTGGTACATTTGGTCAGTCAACAGGCTTCGGCGGCAGCACGTTCGGAGCCAACAACAATACCACTGCTCCAACGACCGGAGGACTGTTTGGCGGCAACAACAATAACACAACAACAACTACTGGCAACACAGGATTTGGCGGGTTCGGCGCCACGAACAACAATACATCGACGACAGGCGGCTTCGGACAGACAAGCACGAATACAGGAGGTCTGTTTGGTTCTGCGCAAAACAAGCCTACCACAGGTCTCTTCGGCAATACCACGAACACAACAACCACAGGAGGATTCGGGAGCAATACCGGCAACACAGGTGGTGGCCTATTCGGCGGCAGTGGTGGCTTTGGTGCGAACAATAACAACCAGCAACAGCAAATCGGAGGCTTGTTCGGTGCGAGCAATCAGCAGCAGAACAAGCCGGCGTTAGGCGGATTCGGCAGCACCCCGACCAACACTGGGTTTGGTACTACCAACAATAACACCAACACAGGCGGTCTCTTTGGATCAAGCACGAACACGTCTGGAAACACTGGTGGTGGTCTTTTCGGCTCAACAAACAACCAGCCACAGCAGCAAACTGGCGGTCTCTTTGGAGCGAGTCAGAACGCTGGAGGCAGCTCGCTATTTGGTAACACTCAAAACAAGCCAGCTGGAACCGGCCTCTTCGGCGCCAGCAATACCACCGCCAACACTGGCGGTGGGCTGTTCGGCTCCAACAACAATCAGCAGCAACAGAACACCGGATTCGGCGCCAACACTGGCGGTCTCTTTGGGAACAACAACAACAATCAGAACAAGCCAGGTCTTTTTGGTGCATCAACCACCAACCAAAACACTGGCGGCGGTCTGTTCGGGTCAACCAGTAATCAGCAACCGCAACAGCAGCAGACTGGCGGTCTATTTGGGTCTAACAACAACGCTGGTAATTCGCTCTTTGGCAACACCCAGAACAAGCCAGCAGGATCCAGTTTGTTTGGCAGTACGAGTAACAACAACAACAACAGTGGTGGAAGCAGCCTATTTGGAACCAACAACCAACAGAACCAGCAATCCACTGGCAACTCTCTGTTCGGGAACATGGGCCAAAACAACCAAAGCCAGCAGCAAAACAACTCGCTCTTCAGTAACAGCTTCGGTCAGAGCCAGACTCCACAGCAGAACCAATTGCATGCCAGCCTTACAATGTCACCGTATGGTAATGACCAATTGTTCAGCTCGCTCGGTCAGAGTTCAACACCTGTCGGTCCTCTCGCGACTCCGCTCAACGGTGCCAGGGCCATGCAGAACAAGACACCGAGTCTGTTGTCCAGCACTCGGCTCAACTCGCCAGTATACACGCCAAGAGCAAGCACGATGGGTCGCAATGGCGGGTATGGCCTCAGCTACTCAACATATGGCACACCGGGCTCTGCTTACTCTGTAAGCCTGACGCCTCAACAGAGCAGTCTTTTGAAGCCTTCTGGTAGTCTCGGTAGCGCTCTCACGAGCAGACTTGCCAAGAGCATGAGCATGAACAACCTTCGTGGCGGTGACGGAACACCGCGCGATGGGGAGAGCTTACTTCGCCCGACACCTGGGAGTGCCTCGCAGAGATATCTGCAGTCTGGCAACATGCGAAAGCTTGTTATCGATCGGTCCCTGCGCACCGATCTGTTCGCGCCTCCAGAGCAGCGAAAAGTTGAATCAGCTCGTCGCGAGAGTGACATTCCCTCGTTGAGGAAGAAGGTCAGCTTTGACAACACTGCTGGACAATCCGATGCCACTCCAACCGCAAACAATGCGGTTGTGAGGACGGAAGACTCAGATGATAACGACAGCCCACCAAGTCTGTTCCGGGCAGCACCAAAGCAACAGAACGGCGCCCCAGAAATGCAGCAGGCCAACAATGGCGTTTCGCTCACCACTGTCCCAGAAGATACTGAACCGCAACGTCCGACTTCGGCGCCTGCCACACAAAAGCCGGCGGAGAAGGACCCTGGCAAGAACGTGGACATGGGCGAATACTGGTGCAAGCCATCGCTCAAGGACTTGAAGAATATGTCTCGCGCTCAGCTTTCCAAGATTGGGAAGTTTGTCGTGGGTCGCGATAACGTTGGCAGAATCGAGTTTAGTCCGTGCGATCTGACCAACACCGACCTGGACGATATCTTCGGCAAAATCTGCAATTTCAGACCTCGCCAAGTCACAGTCTACCCAGAAAATGCTAGCAAGCCACCGATGGGCAAAGGTTTGAACGTGCCTAGCACGATCTATCTCGAGAACTCATGGCCTCGCAGCCATGGCGGCAGAAAGGCAGTGGAGGCCAAGACCGGTCCAGCCTACGAGAAGCACATCAAGCGCCTTCGAGGCACCAGGGGCACTGAATTTGTCAACTACGATGCCGATACTGGAGTGTGGACATTCAAGGTTCAACACTTCACCACGTACGGCTTCGACGAAGACAGCGACGAGTTCACTGAGGACACCGAGATGGAGCAAGAGGATATCCATCAAGAGACGAGCGGTCTGAGCGAGCCTCCCGAGGACGAGACCATGCAGAGCGTGGGGACTGGCACCGGCGAGCTTGATGACACGTTTGACTTTCAGAAGAACAAGAAGCGATCTCAGTCCAGCTGGCTTGGTCAGTCCGCTGGCCAATTCGTGCCAGGTGGCTTTGGCGAGTCCCAGCTCGGCCAATCGCTTGGATTTGACGAATCGCAGCACATTTCCCACGACTACAACGGCCATGAGGACGACGGTGACCAGGATCACACCATGTCTGGCGGGCTTGGTGATGAAGAAGACCCGTTCGTGTCGGCTGGCGGTGCCGTGCAGGCTCCGTCGCCTGGCGCCTACGAGCGACATCACTCCAGTATGGCGCTTGATGACGATGCTGGTGCTGTTGACTCTGCTGAGGATATGCAGGACGAACCGTCACTCGAG
This sequence comes from Dothistroma septosporum, assembly GCA_002236755.2. Classification (NCBI taxonomy): domain Eukaryota; kingdom Fungi; phylum Ascomycota; class Dothideomycetes; order Mycosphaerellales; family Mycosphaerellaceae; genus Dothistroma; species Dothistroma septosporum. Next base: position 2,351,065 of record NBZP02000035.1, on the reverse strand, counting down.
CTTCCTGGCTCCTTCGGGACTGAAGAGCCAAAGTACCTGCGATCTATCCTGAAGCCCGCCGTCGCTCGCTCGACTTTCGCCTCCCCCGAGAAGTTGGCCACCGACGCATGGGAAGAACAACTACAACGTACCATGAGCCCAAGAAAGCGCGACCGACAAGCGTTACGAGAACTGCAGCTAAGCATGTCGAAGGCAGGCGACCAGGGCTTAAACCGAAGCTTGTTTGGCCAGAGCACTCTTGGCCAAAGCGCACTCGGACAGAGCTACCTTGCACAGAAGAGCGCGAAGAAAGTCGGATTCGGCGCCAGCACTTTTGCGAACGAGAGCAAAGAGCTGGGCAGAAGCCAGACGTTGAACAGCCACATGGACCTCATGAACTCGCTTTGGGAACAGCAGAAGCCGACAAAGAAAGCCCCCGCCGTAAGCAATGGCTTTGAGGTATGACATCCCGAAACAGATCTTTTCTTTGCACATTCCCTTCCGCATAGCACATTTTGCATGACCGAATCAGCGCACGGCTGAGTGGGAGGAATTGTGCAGCACAACTTTGGGCGTTCCAAATTGCGGCACGTCATTTGATGTAGAAGTACGTAGCTGAATCGATCAACAGAATCCATATCCAAAGAGACTCCGACCGTCTGCGCCACAGGTCCTCAGCGACAAGGAAAATCTCGGATCACACGACTCTATGAAGCCATTCTTTTCCAATGATGGTCTCATTGTGTATTCCGCAGCACCATCAGCACCGGAGCCGTCTGAACCGCTCAATACCGCCCGGCAACCACTGATCGGAGAACAAAGAGAAGTTCGTTTCGCCAAATGGTCGGAACCGAAAGACATCAACCCAACATGGTTTGGCGTCCAGAAAGAGTCGACGGTCGTGAAGCGAAGCAGCAAGTTTCCCCAAGCAACGACGGATGCTCACACGCCTTTTCTTCGAATGGCCGACGAAGGACCTGCCGCGAACGAGAGGGCGATCTGGACCTTGGCGCATATCCTCTTCGACTCGATTGATACGTTCCCGAAGGAGCTCAAAGCCGGTATGACCGCCGAGCAGATCACACAGTATGAGGGCCGCCTTAAGAAGGATGCCCTTGGCGCTTTTTGGTCAGAGCATCTCGCGAACACCGTTGAGCAGCAGCTGGGATTTGCTCACTCACCGGAAGAGAGGGCCCTGCTGCATCTCACCATGAACAACATCGACCGTGCATGTGAGGTGCTGGTGGCCGCCAAGGACTTTAAGCTTGCCACTATGGTTGCACAATTACCGAGCACGAGACACAGCAACGCCCTAATGAAAGAGCAGATCCAAGCCTGGTTGAAGCGGAGAGACTGGAGCGAGATGTCCGAGCCTGTGCGTGCGCTGTACTCTATCCTTGCAGGACAAGTCTGCAGCGTTGTCGGGACCGGTCCCAAAGAACATGCCGAAGATCGCGTAAGCTCGTTCTGCATCTCAGAGCAGTTCAGCTTGACTTGGATGCAGAGCTTCGCGCTCCGACTGTACTTCGGTGGACATGCCAGTATCGCAGAGGCCGTCGACGACTACGCGAAGGATCTTCAGAGCGGTGCCGAGAAGGTGCCAGCTAGTCCATCATGGCAGCATGCAGATGCAGACACTGGGCGAGAAGATACTCTGCTCGGCCTCTTGCGCTTGTCCGTGTCTGAGGTCGATCTCGAACTTCTATTCGATGCACGGACCGTATCAGGCAGCGCATTCAACTCCCGCGTAGCATGGCAGCTTGTCATGTGCTTCGACGCGAAGGGTATTTCAAAGACTTTCCCTTCTGAGAAGCTCGATCAATTGAGTCTCGATTTCGCCACCGAACTTGAAGTCGCCGGCCAGTTCATCACTGCAGTATGGGTCCTGCTCCATATTCGCGATCGGTCCGCCCGCGAGAAAGCCACCATTGCCATAATCACCCGAAACGCCGCCAAGATCCCGGCGCCCATCCAAGGAGAAGACGGGGGTGGCAATGCTTTCGCACAACTTACAAAGGACTTTCTCCTCCCTTCCACGATCATCTGGCAGGCCAAAGCGCAGCACGCACGCGCCGAGCTGCGAGATGCAAACCTCCAGACCGTATACCTTCTCAACGCCGGTGCGTTCGAGAAAGCTCACGCCGTCCTCTCCGACACTCTGGGCCCCACAGCTGTCATCGAGGAAGACTACGAATCTCTCCGCCAAATCCTCACCCTCTTCCAGAACTCCAAGCCATATGAATGGGAGCGCAGCGGTCAAGTCTTTGAGGACTTTGTCGCGATTGTGCATATGCCTACAAAGACAAAGCTTTCGAAGGACGGCCGCGACATTATGGAGAGGCTAAGTGCTGGGCTTGAGACCATGAGGGAGAGTGGGAGTGGGATGACTCTCGAGCAGAGGGTAGCAATTGTGGAGATGACGACGGTGTTGGGCGAGGAGGTGAGGGAGTTTGAGAGGAGTGGGGTGGGACGTGTTAAGATCAAGGTAAATGAGATGGAGGTCGATAGTGAGAATGGACCGGATATGGGAGCTTTGGAGAAGTATCAAGTGGCTATGGGAATCGTCGCTTAAGGCAACGAGAACGCCTTGTAATGAGGCAATATGAGGCTCTGCTATGATTCAGGGCAAGGTAATTTAGAACAGTGTGCGACTCCAGCGCCATTGCATGAGTAGCATACTCCCGTGTGTCGCAGGTCTCCTTTGTAGGGCTACATGCGACCGCATTGAGAGGGAACCCGCGACCGCACAAAGAGAGCCACCAGCAGCTGGACGGCCAGCGTCGATATATCTTGGGAACGCATTTTCAATCATGAAGCCTTCGCAGAACAAAGGCGAGTTGCAGATGGATTCCGATCGCTGCGCCACCCAGACTATCATGGTCGCTGGGAGGATAGAGTTGTGGGATCATATGTAGGCGAGTAATGATGCAGCACATGGCGGAGGAATAAGAAGGCCTCCGCATATCTCCAATGGAATGGGAGCATCGATGAGCTTGTGTGCAGGCCATTGATCTACGGTGACGACCATTATTGGCCTGATGTAGGCAAGGTATATCGTGAGCAACAAGAATGGTCAACACTGCTCGATTGGCCACCTGCGCACGTCACGGGACAAGGGATAACCATGGAAGACATTTCTGGACAGCGTAGAGAGTCAGGGCAGCGACGACAGGCGTTGTCAGCGCCGTACCTTTGAGCTGTCCAAGCAGAGAAGATCAGTGACAGGAGGAGGATTATGTAGGTATACTCGACTTACGTTATGGATGAGCGTGCGTGTGATTGCGCTGGCAAGCACGAACAACGCAAAAGCCCCAGGGAACACCAGCGTCTGAACACTACTTGATTTCCACATGTACGTAGAATCAGCTCTGAAGCCGAAAGAACGCCTGTCACCACGGTTTGAAAAGCCGTCCATCGACCGGCCATAGGGCCCCTCTATGAGAGAGTCGTCATCTAGAAATTCAATTTCCAGTCGGATGACAGCTGCAATGTTTCGACAAAGCCTTATCGGTACGCCCTTCGACCAGTGGAGATTGTCGAGGAAGCGAAAGCTCCGATGGTACACATCAGTTGGACGCCTGACAGGTATTGCGTGTGTGTGACCAGATTTCAGTAAACCAAGCCAAATTATCGTGCACGAAAAGGCATGAGTAAAGTCCGGTCGATATCATGATCCCATCTGCCTCCATTCGCTACTCCTTGAATGCGTCCGCAGACGCTATCACATACATACAATATACAAAGCCTCCCTCCTCCAGGCCCAAAGAAACGCCCAGCGAAGCGAGGCGCCACACCTTCTAGACGATTGCTCACAATACTACCGCCTCGAGCTCGCCATCTCACCATACCTTCCTCTTTCCCTCGTCGTATCATAAGCCTGCAACACACGTGCCTGCGATTCGTCCGTTTGTGAGAAAGCATATCCACGCTGTTTGCGCATGCGCTGCACTTGTCGGACTTTGCGGATGGCCTTTTGAAACTGTTCCATCCTATATTACAATTTGTTAGCATTGCAATCACGACGAGAAGCGTCACAGGGTAGACATACCTCGGCCTATAATCCTGGATGTTGTATTTCTGAATCTCCTGCACGTGGTGATACGCCTGTGGGTAATACATGCGCTTCGCATACTTCCACGCGAAATCTCTCAGCAGACATAGCATGGGAAGGATGACAACTCCCATAAGCCAGAACTTCGGGTCTGTGAGGACAATGGGGAGGATGTTCGTATACTCCGTTGAGAATCCCAGCTTCGGTGCGACAGTGGCGTAGACGGGGAGGAAGATGAACCAGACTGCCAGACTCCCGGGAATGGCTATGACCGTGTACTTTGTCCAGATGTTGGTGATGAGGGCAGCTTTCAGAAGGACGGTGACGAGACCGGCTGTGTAGAGTGATGTACCCCAGACCCAGTGACCAGCGATCTTACCATCCGAGAGCACGCCATCACGCCAGTAGATTGCTTCGCTGACGAAATAGAGGATGAGGGAGTGGAAGAAGCCGTTTCCGACCCAGGACCAGAAGTTATGGGTGCGGAAGAAGATGCCTTTCTGGCTCATTTGGTAGAGCTGGGGATAGCGATCTAGGAGGCGCGCGTTGACGAACTGGTCGAAGATGCCCAGGACGAAAGGCGGCATGGCTGTGAAGATGACGTTGAAGAAGGAGAGCGTCCATGATTCGTAGATGACTTGGCCGGAGAAGGCGTTCTGAAATGAGTACCAGAACTGGGTGATAAAGAGGGCGGTATTCTTGTAGTAGAAGTACAGGATGACTTTGCTGATGCGTTGGTATGACCAGGCGCCATGGACGAGGAGAAGCTTGCGGAGGAAGCGGAATTGTGCGATTGAGACATCGGCGGATCTTGCAGCCTGTAGACCTTCAACACCCGAAATTCCAATGCCGATGTGAGCGGCTTGGATCATGGAGACATCGTTGGCTCCGTCTCCGATGGCAAGGAGGATACTCTTCATGTGGCGTTTGACCAGCTTGACCACCAAGGCCTTTTGCAGTGGTGATACACGACAGCAGATGACTGCCTTGCATATCACTGCCAAGTCAAGAAACAGTCTTTCAAGGTCCTTCTCGAGAGCATAGGTTAAGCTCTTGCCATCGATGACAAGCGCAAGAGTCTCCATCTCGATACCGCCAGCACGTTGAGAGTTGATAGCATCAAGCTTCTTCTGGATGTTCGCTCGAGTGTCTGCGGCATTTTCTTCGTTGATGATTAGCAGAGTCATGTCTTCACTGATGAGCTTGCAAGACATTCCAATGTTGATAGCGGTTTCTTGCCTGTCTCCAGTCAGGACCCAAACCTTAATGCCAGCAGTCTGGAGGGTATGTATCGTGTCCGGTACGCCGTCTTGCAGCTTGTCTTCAATGGCAGTGGCTCCGAGCAGGGTCAAGTCATGCTCAATGATCTCGGCAGCTTTGTCGAGCTCCTCTGCACGATTTCCGCTCACAGTCGTCTGCGCCACGTTAAACACGTCCCACCATTCACGAAACTCTGATTCTGGAATCTCGCGCGCTGCCAAACATAGTGTTCGAAGACCATCGGCAGCGTACTCTTCGAGGTGCAGAAGTGTCCTTTCAACCATCTCGTCGCGCATGGCCAGTCTCTCGAGAATGACGGTATCGGCACCTTTAGTGTAGCATCGAATCTTGCCATCTGGACATCGGTAGATACAACTCATTCGTTTCCTTGTAGAGTTGAACTCACAGACAGCCAGAAGCTCGTAATCGTACTCCTGACCACCAACCTCGATCGTGACCATTTTCGGCTTGCGAGCCACGAACTTGTAGCCAAGCTGTACAGCACCATCCACCAAAGCACCTTCGTCGGGGGAAGCTGCTTGGTATTTGATCTCTCCAGGCTTCTCTGCTTTCACTTCCGGAATGACCGTGTGACAAGTAGACAGTAAGCTCAAGAAGTGATGTATAATCTCGGTGTTGTGTCCATCCCTTCTGTGCCTCTCCAATGCTCTGAAGTCGTAGATTCCGCTGCCACTTTCGTCGCCTTCGACAACTCTACGGTCTTCAGGGACGTCATCTGCGTACTGTATGCCGCCAATACTGCATTGCCTAAACTCCATCATATTACAAGTTAGGGTGCCAGTCTTGTCAGAAAAGATGTACTCGACCTGGCCAAGCTCTTCGACCAATGAGCTCGTCCGACAATTTGCTGGCGTGTCCGTCTCCGGGTAGTAAATATCCAGATCGCTGCTGATCAAGAAAGCTTGGTAGTACTTGATAATTTCGACTGTCACGAAGAGAGATATGGGGACCAAGTTCGAGTACAGAATCCAGTATGTGAAAATGTCGCTGAAGAACTGGCGGGCTGGGTTTACAGATGAGTACTCTAGGAACCAGAGATTCTTGCCGATCGTTTGTCTGACCACGATATCTCCGACGGAGGATATGACGGAGAGGATGACCAGAACTCCGCCAAGCATGAGAATCTGCGTATTAACTTTGCGCTCGACGTTTGTCCGCTTGATAGGCGTGGCAGTGGCATTGCGCATGAGCTTCGTTTCGTGCCCAGTGAAAACAACGACTCCATGGATCCATGGCGTGTTCCGTAGTGTTGCGCCACGAAGCAATAGCTGATCCGGTTGCAAAGGCAGCTCTTTCTCGCCACCTCCAGCTTGCATCGTAAGGGTGGCTTCGTAAGTGTACAGACTGCTGTTAGGCTGTTCACTTCTTATCCGACCTCCCACCCGCGACAGCTCAGCAGAAGACACCAGGCTCGCAGTCTCCGGAATGCCTTGCTTGATCTTCAAGTTCGTCTCTCCGTCCAAGTTGGCAGTTTCAATGTAACACAGAGCTTCGGGTTCAGACGATGCCAATAGCACAATATCCGCGGGAAATGGCTCCTCAGACTCAACTCGGACGATGTCGCCCACATTGATGTCGATCCACTTCACATCCTGGAATGTAGTGCCTCGCAAAGCTCGCGCCTTGCTCCGATTGAGCTGGCCATCCTGCGATCTTCGCCTATTGTCCTCTACAATCTCCTTACCAGCCGACACCAACAGCACAATGCCCAAAGGCACGATCGTGGTATATCGGTTCGTCGGACTGATGTTCGGAATTTGCTGGAGGATGGCTGTAAACAAGAAGAACAAGTTGGCATACTTGCTGAACTGCTCGAACAGGAACTTGGGTACGAAAGTCGCAATGTTGTACTTTGTCGTCGAAACGTGATTGTCCACGTACTTATGCTGCGCATTTGCCGGAGGGTTGTTCAGATGTATGATTCGCGGTCCTAAAGTCGCAGGATCGACCTTGTTCCGCCCAGGTAGGCCAAACTTGAACTTCGACCCAGGCGTCTTCCTGGCCGCGGGTGTCTCAGTCGCATCGTTCAGCGTGTCTACACCTCCACTTCCTACATCGCGATGTCCTCGTTGCTCTGTTAGGGGCAGGTCCATTTCGCTGTAGTTCGGGCCCATGCCAAGCGTGTTCTTAACTCTTCCCATTATGCCGCCTCCCAAGCTCATGATGCTGTTGCGATTCCTGTGGTTACTGCTACCGTGTTGTATTGGCATCTCGGGCATGCTATCCTCGTCTATCCCGCCGCCCGCGGCATAATAGCCTCCCTGAGTCGAATAGCCATCGTCGTCCAGGTCGGAATAGCGCTGGTAGTTGTTCAATCCGGAAGTCTGGGAGAGGTTGCGCCCCGTGTGGCCCAGTGCAGGAGGTCTTTGGAGTTCATGTTGGGTGTTTGAGTATCCCGGTCCACCGGGCAGGGAAGCCGTCTGAGCTTGTGAACCGACAAAGTCATCGTGCGAAGTGCTGATGCGGCCTGCGCTGCTCGAATGTGCTATGTCGTAATCGTGGAGGATGCGGTCGTCGGAAACAGGTGGAGGATGTCCGGAGTTGTATATGGGGCCTTCGTCGTCGTCCAGGCCTAACAGATCATCGTCCCTATTGGGGTGGTTGAGCGAATATTGTGGTCTGCCTGCCATACTGGGCAGGCCTGTGCCTCTGGTGGTGCTGGCCTGCCAGTCGCTACGACCGTTGCGCTACCATCGACAGCCCGCTCGTTCGCGCCCGTCCCCGCTGAATATCTGCCTTCGGCTTCCAGTAGATGTTGCGCTCGTCTGAGTCGTAGTAGTGCGTGGATGCAGGCAGGGTGTTTCAGGGCCGGCAGTGCTTCGCTTCAGGCTTCAGGGTCACAATGCGGGATGAGCTTGGAAGTCAAAGAAACGAGCAACTGACACGACAGGGCAACCAGCGGGAGTCTGAGTCGTCGGGTCTGGGGTACGGTGTACAATGTCCTTTGTCGCAATGGTGTGCTGCCTGTCGTTCCTTTGCCTCAGAGCTGGGACAATGTATAATCAACGTGCTTAGGCTGTAGCTCGCTGCGCCTCCAATGCGCTATTGCAGTGCGCAGACAGCTCTTCGTACTCGCGGATGCACCAGATACATGTGCGGCCGACGAAACCGCGCGCTATTGCATAAATAGGGCCCCCGGAACAATGCCGAAATAGTCCACATCAATAGTACTGTAGCTCAAGAGGTGATGTTCAGGTCATCTTCCCACCATAGCTATATTTCTTAACGCACCACAGTCCTGCCATCGACCAGCCATCATGGCCTTGACGAAGGTAATGCGCCGTGCTGTCGCGCGCTCATCGACATTGCCTTCTCCACAACTTGCACAACGCCGTACCTTCCTCGGCCTACAACGCACACCACCTCCATCCTCGCGCATGATGGGTGCATTGGTTGCTCAAGGACTAGCAGTGGTTCTGCTCGCTGATCTGGGCTTCGCGACTGTCACCAATCAGCCTACGACGGTACGATCTGTGGCGCAAAGTGCTGGCTATTGGCTTGATCCGCCGGAGTTTGACAAAGCGCATGGGAAGAAGTAGGGGATGTGATGGAGGGCTGGCAAAAGCTGGAAAGGACATGTGGGAGAACGACGATAATGCAGCATCATACATGGCTATGAACAAGTCGATGGCAGGTGAGCGCAAGGGATTCTCCGACTCTATCTCACTCGGCGAACTGTCGAGTGAGATACTTCCTGAAGCCTCTGTTGATCAACACCCATCCGCCCAAGGCAATCCCATCGTTGCCCGTCGCCGGAACCAGCGAGAACATCTCCCACCTGGCATCACTACCTCCTCCAACCACGTAAATGGTAGCTCCATCATCATCGCTCGAGCCCCTCTCAGCAGGCGCAAAAGTCATGATACCCTTTGGCGGCCGCCCGCTCGGGTCATTAGGCAGCGGCTGGATTGGATTCTTCACCCTCTTCTTAGTGCCATTCGGTGTCACAGTCCAGCTGTACGCAGGCCCGCCTTGCCAATGTGGACGATCCTCGCCAGTATAAAAAGGTCCAGACGCTACGCTGCGCTGATCTTTGAAGACTCTCGGAGCGAAGGGGCTGGCTTTCAGTGCGGCGATGGCGGAGACTGCGGCATCTCGAGCGGGCGGTGTGGCAGATGATGGTGGAGGGCGCAGGCCGTAGTACTCTTGGACGCTGCCTTGGTAAGCAGTGCCTGCTCCGCCTGCGATGGCTGTCGACCGAGAAGGAGAAGAGCGTCCTCCTGAGACTCCAGAGAGAGAGTCTGCGTCGAGATTGGTGCCGGAAAGCCGGTGGCCTGCGTAGGACTGCGACTTGCGGTGTTGTCGCTCGCCTCGGCTCTCTCGAGCTGCGGTGGCCATTTCGGCTGAGTCTGTAGGGCGTAGGTCGAACACGTGGAGTGTGCCTTTGTCGCTCGTAGATGCCACGAATCTGTTCCCTGGGCTGAATGCCATACGTTGCATGATTGCATGGTCCATACCACGTCTATGCTCAGCAATTTGATCGAGTGTCTTTGTGCTGTAGACACGGACGAGTGTGCCTTGTTCGCTGGCAGTTGCTAGCAGCGAAGCGTCATCGGAGAGTGCCAAGCAGCGCAGAGACGAATTATGTGCTCGTACGACCCTCTTGGTGCTGCCACCACCTGACTTGAGTATTATGAGCTGTACTTGGCCCGTGCTTTGCGCGGGTAGTGCCAGCAGATCGTTAGCCAAGCTTGCCATCGAGAAAGGATTCGGAGCTGTCCGATGGAGGGAATGCACTGCGTTTGGTGCGTCGAGGATCAGCTCTTGTAGACCCAGATCTGTATCTTGAGACTCCGAATCGTCTGCCGGAGGTGTCGGCGGAGCCTGATGATGTATCTTTTGATATTGGAACACAATCGTGCGCTCTTCAAGCACGACTGCCAGCCACTTCGACGTAAGGCGTAGTCCGAGAACAGGTTCATGGAAGTCAAATCGGGTCACTTCGCTGTCCGTGATGGTGTCCCAGAAGATGACGATGCTGGGTCCGCCAACAGTACTCTTATGACTGCAGACGAAGGCATAGTAACGATCGTCCAGTGCTTCGGCGATAGCGATGCTACAATCGAAAGTCGATTGTGTGGTCGTTAGGCAATTGTCAGTGCGAAACATTCTCAAGCCGTCGTTCATACCAGCGCAGAAACGCCTTCTGGAGTGTGAGTAGGATACAGACAATACGCTGGCATTCACTTGGGGCTGAATAGCTTGCCGTGTGTTCATGGTGGCGGGTAGCGGCAATGAATCGTGTTATGTCAGAGTCCCTCAGATGCCCACGTCAGGCTGTAGTCTTTCTCTCAGTCGTTCACTACAATCAGAAAGTAGGCATCATTGGGATGACGCCTCCCCTGGATATCATAAAGCCAGGTCGGTCGATACTTGTGGCGTCAGGTCGCGGGTCGATATCGTCTCGGGACCTTAGGAACTCAGTCGTCAAACCGTGAGCAAGAGTGTCGGAGGTGATTCGGTCACTGCCTGGCTGCTGGAGAAAACGACAAGCATACGTTCGTGATCAGAATGGCATCACATGCTCGCAACAAGCATGAACGTTAGGCACGAGCCATGTGGCGCTCTTGCCCCAGAAAATCAGCGACTTTTCGAAACAGTGCCAATCGGGCCTTGCCGAAAGTGCCAAGGCGCTTGACACCCCTTTGCTCTTGCCAGGGACCAGCATCCAGCATTCGCGGTCCACACTTCCTGCGCGGCCTGACCACGACACTACAACACCTTCACTCGCTACACTCGCGACCTTTCTCATCGCAGCGTCGACGAAGTGATCAGGCGCATCGCAGCACGCACGTGAGCACGTAAGTCATACTCCACCACTCGCACATCGAAGTTTCGAGGTAGACATTGGGGCAGGGGTTGGCCAACTGTCCATCCTGGAACCGAATGGCATTTAGACGACCTGCTTGGCCATTCGCGATGATCACCAATTAAGTGCTGGACGACATTGCTAACGATCTGCTCGCAGCTCACGGCAACTAAATCCTCCTCACCCAAATCAGCACATCGAAACGCTCGCATAGGATAGCATCCTCGCGGCGTACGTCTGAGACCACCATGTCTTCCTCACCAGCCATCAAGCTGCGCCGCAAGAAGAATGTGAAGAAAGGAATCCAGTTCTGCCTGATGGTCTGCGGTGCTTCGGGAACTGGTCGCACAACCTTCGTCAATACTCTCTGCGGTCGCCAGGTTCTGACGCCTCTCGACACCGATGACCCGACCACTGCGCATCTCGAGGAGGGTGTTAAGATCAAGCCAGTGACTGTCGAGCTCGAATTGGACGAGGAGGGCACAAGGGTCTCGTTGACCATCGTGGACACACCCGGCTTCGGTGACAGCATTGACAACGAAGCTTCCTTCAGCGAGATCTCCAGCTACCTTGAGCGTCAATATGATGACATTCTGGCCGAGGAGAGTCGAATCAAGCGTAATCCGCGATTCAGGGATAACAGAGTCCACGTTCTTCTCTACTTTGTGCAGCCAACTGGTATGGCTATCTTGCTAGTATTGCATGGACATGACAGCTTACCCGATTCACAGGTCACGGTCTGCGCGAGCTCGATATTGAACTCATGCGCCGCCTCAGCCCGCGTGTAAACGTCATTCCAGTCATTGGAAAGGCTGACTCGCTCACACCGCTCGAGCTCGCCGAGAGCAAAAAGCTCATCATGGAGGACATTGAGCACTACCGCATTCCCGTCTACAACTTCCCATACGACATCGAAGAGGATGACGAGGATACTGTTGAGGAGAACGCCGAGCTTCGCGGCCTGATGCCTTTCGCAATCGTCGGATCAGATGACATTCTCGAGCTCGACGGCAAGCGTGTGCGCGCGCGTCAATACCCTTGGGGAGTTGTCGAGGTTGAGAATCCACGACACAGTGACTTCCTTGCGATCCGATCCGCTCTTCTTCACTCCCACTTGGCAGATTTGAAGGAGATTACCCACGACTTCCTCTACGAGAACTACCGTACCGAGAAGCTTTCTAAGAGTGTGGCTGGCGTCAACGAGGGTACTGGCAGTATCAACCCAGAAAGCGACAGCTTGGACCCACAATCACTCGCATCGCAATCCGTGCGTCTGAAGGAAGAGCAGCTCCGCCGTGAGGAGGAGAAGCTCCGCGAGATTGAGGTAAAGGTCCAACGCGAGATTAACGAGAAGAGACAGGAACTATTGGCACGCGAGTCGCAACTGAAGGAGCTCGAGAGCAGAATGGTCCGGGAACAGACACCAAGTCAGCCGATGCTGGACCATGACGACGAGAGCGTCGGCGGTGCTACGCACTAAGCACGCGATGGACTCATGGACAGGACAAGACTCCAGCGCCGCAACGCAATCGCCTACGAAGCTTCGAATATGAGAAGGCATGGACACTACTGTCCTGACAGGCATAGGTCAAAGCCCCGGCCGTGCGGACAGTGGCCAAGATTGAAGAGAAGAGAAGATTTTCTTTTGTACTCGAGCGTGTGTCAGGATTGGTCAGCGGGTATCTGATTACTCTTTGGGCGTGGAAAGCAGAGAATACCCAAATTGTGTACCTATCGAATGTGTAGTTGCTGTGAACGTATAGTAATATCACTCATAGGAACCTTCTTCCCAGCATTGCCCAGAAGTGTCTGAGTCACGCATTGAGCGAACATAAGATGTCGAAGAAACACCGGACGGATCGTGTGCTTCCTCTCGTCCACCGTACAGTGGAGCCACGATTAGGGAACTATTCATCACCGTACCACTTCCCTGCCGCTTGCCCATGGGGATGAAATGGCCCATTTACGACTTTGTACTGGCCTTGACTTCAATGCTGGAGCTGTTATCAACATCTACCATTGGCTCACATATCCCAAAGAAGCCAAATTACAGACCTTGCTGGATGACGTCCATTCTGCCCATTATATCATATGACACGACGGGAACGTACGACGAATCCCTAGGTTGCTTTGCCTAAGCTATGGAAAGATGGCCTGAAGCTTGAGGCATCGGTCTTTCGGATCGCGGCTACTTCAAAGGGAGCAGCGCTACGCAAGTCAATAATGGGAAGAAGATGGTTCGTTACCTCGTCGCTGAGAAGAAAGGGATCTCGCATGTTGTGGTCGGTATGAGGCAGTGGGGTGGAAATGATGTTGTGGAGTTGCTGAGGTTTGCCTGGCGACGAAGTAGTGAGGTTGAAACTCCGCGTGACGTGGAGGATGAGGTCGAAGTCTCAGCCTGCTCATGGACACCTTCTAAGACGGTCAGGTCAGAGTATGGAGAGGGCTTACAGAACTATTGGGAACTCTGTGCCACTCAGGAATAACATGATACCTACGCAGCACCCGCCCCTAAGTTGGGGATGTGCATGAGAATGCAACGAAAGTGCGTTGGACAGCCGATCTGAGGACTGATTGTTGGTCCTCAGGTCCCTCGCAGCTCTGTTCTCGGGTATAGCTGATGGCTCTATAGGCAACACGAACGACCATCCCCTCGGCACGGCGTCAATTATGTCGAGGGAGCTTCTTGGTGGTGTTGTCAATTCTGAGCTGGAAGTCTGCGGTACCGAAAGTGTAAGAGTGGTCTATGCGTCTGTACTGCCGATGTAGTCGAATGGGCATATGGTCGCCGCGCTGTATGCTGTGGCGGAGGGGATGATGGGGATGACTCTCAGCGGCTGGAAGGGTGAAAGTTCACACCGCTTAGATCACATGAAATCATGCCAGCACTTTCCACTGCTGACTTGGATATAGCACCGCAAGTTCATTGCCCCTTCACAGTCGTCTTCGGCTGGTCGGCGTAGTGGTCTGGTGCTGCTAAAGCGTGCCCTTCTGAACCATCTGCATCGGCCGCCCATGACCTAATGGCTGATTAGCCATCAGTATGCGAGCACAACGCGTATCGCTGATCGGTCGATGGCGATTGTCTTCCCAAATCCTTGGAGTCTTCCTGCAGAACTTGTACCAAAAGGTTCGGCTGAACGACAGAGAGCATGAAATCACTCATTTCTTCTACGGTCAAGCGTGCATTCTCCGACATGCTGAAATTGATCTGCGATCTCTCAGCACCGGATATTCGAACAGTGTGGAGTGCTCAATGCAAACGCTGCCACCATGAGAGAGTGGTCGGCCCTGCAATGGCATGGGCATCATGATCTAGTAGACATATCTGAAACCTACAGCCCTCATCTCTTGTCCCACCACGACCTCACCATTCCCATCCGCCTCATCCTCCGCCCTCTCCAACTTCCCGTTCTCCCTCTGATGCGCCCACCTCAAACCCAACGCCAAAGCCGCCACACCCAAACAGATAACCGCATTCGCACTCCCACCCGGCACATACTGCGGCGCCGCCGAGCTGGGATACATATAACTTCCATAAGCACTCGCCGTGTTGCCAATCATATTCGCAATCGCCACACAGGCGGAGCGCTTTACCAAAGGTCGGGGAAACGAGTTTGCGATCCATGGGACGATTACGACGAAGGCCGAGACTGCCCCCATGGGCATGAGGAACATGGCGAAGAAACGGGCGCCAACTGAGGTCGTGGCTGTGGCGATTGCATTACCGATTGCGGCGATTAGCATCAGGCTAGCGATGTGGAGGGAGCGATCGCCGGTTTTGGAGGCCTGGATGGGGATGTCAGGAATGCTTGATGAGTATCACTGTAGGAGAACTTACTGTAAGGGTAGCGATAATGGATGTCAGGAAAGTGGCAAACCACACTGGGACTGTGAGTAACAGCGTCGCAATATTGCCGTACCCCAGTGTCCGAACGATCGAGGGGAAGAAGTACTGGAACGTCTGCGACAGCAAGCTCATATGCTGGAGCAGAGTAAACAAGTACAGCCTGTAATCCTGCAGAGCGAGCTTGATACCATCCCAGACACCCGCCGAATGCGTGTCATCCGACTCATTGATATCACTGTATAGACGCCACGCTGCAAAAGCGCGTTCTTCTGGTGTCAACCAGCGAGTCGTTGCTGGATAGTCTGGAAGCAGAAGGTTTGCGCACAGGCCGAAGAAGATGGTGATGGTGCCTTCGATGATAAACAGCCAGCGCCAGCCACTGAGACCCATAGCATCGTCCAGGTTGCCCAAAATCCCGGCTGCGAAAAGCCCTCCGAACATGTTGGCCAGAGAACTTCCCGAATAGAACCAAGCCACTCTTCGGGTAAGTTCAGCTCTGGTGTACCACGAGGACATCAAGAAGATGACTCCGGGAAAGAATGGCGCTTCGACAAATCCTAGAAAGAATCGGACGACGACAAGGCCTATCGATGGATCAGCGCACACTCGATACCTCAGCAAGATCAAGCTCCTCACTAGTGAAATTATGCGTCGCAGCATTACACGTCGACACCACACCCCAAAGCGTCGTCACACCCGCCAGATAAAACGAGGGCCGCACCCTCGTAATAAACATATTACTCGGCAGCTGCATCAGCAGGTAGCCAATAAAGAAGATCGAAGTCGCCAAATTGAAGTCAGTCCCCTTCATCCCAAGATCAGCCTCCAACGTTCCCTCTCGTGCCTGCGCCAAATTCGACCGATCGAGGAAGTTGAAGAGGTACATAAGGATTAGCATCGGTAGGAGATGCAAATCGACCTTACGGAGCAGCTTCTTGTTCTGATGTTCGACCCAGTCTGCGTCTTTCGTGGCGAAGTCTTCGAAGAAAGCGGCTTGTTCGTGGTCACCATGTCCGAGAGGGACGGATTTGGCATTGTCGATGCTTTTGCGGATCTCGTGGAGTTCAGCGGACTGCTTGGAGTGCTTTGCATCCGGGTCCATCTTGACTATGATGGTGAATGGGGGAGACAGACGCGTACGCGAAGGAGACATGAAAGACTTTTACTTGACCTGTCCATCTTCTCCATTATCACGATCCGATCTCGCGCGAGCATTGTCATGTGAATATGCATCCCCCATGCTAGGCAATGCGATGATGGCTCGATGCACCAAGTGTGGGTGAACAGGATGCTATTGGAGTCTCCACGGGGTGAAAGAAGACTGGAGCAGACATCGCGTGGCCTTCGCGGTTTGCAGGGAATTTGACCACGGCAGGTGAGGCGAGTGCCCTTGGCGGCTAAAGTGAAAGCAGACGCCGACCTCCAGCGACATCTTTCTGCCGCTGACTTCGGCCATCGTTGTTCCGTCAGGAAGTTGTTGCGAGCCCGGGGTCATCGCCGGTAGCTCATGATGGAGCTTCTTTGGGGACCGCCGTAGAAGTTACTATGTACAATGAAGAAGCTCATACAACACCACAAGAGAGATCGTAGCCGCGTTGATCCAATCTCAAATCTTCCAGGACTACACACCACTTGGCGCTGAACCTGCCATCGAGCACGAGCTGCTCAGAAACCACGTGGATCACAGAACCTATCGAGGAAGAACACATCCAGCCATCGCAATGTCCAAAAAGATCCTCATCACCGGAGCAGGAGGCTTCGTGGGTCAAATGCTCGCCGAGCACCTCCTCAACGATGGCCATAAAGTAGTCCTTGCCGACATCTTCGAGCCACCAGTCCCAGAAGCAGCAAACCACAAAGAAAACGCAACCTGCATCAAAGCAGACCTCTCTGAAGACCCCTCCGCAGTCCTCTCCAAAGACCTCGATGCCCTCTACGTCTTCCACGGCATCATGTCCGCCGGCTCCGAGGAGAATCTCGAACTAGGCTACCGCGTAAACCTCCACAGTACTCTCAACCTCCTCGAAGCAATCCGCAAAACCATCCCCGGCGTACGCTTCATCTACAGTTCCTCCACTGCAATCTTCGGCCAGCCTTTGCCAGATCAGCCTTCGGAGAAAACAGTCCCCACCCCACAGGGAAGTTATGGAACGCAAAAGGCAATGGTCGAGTACATCATCAACGATTACAACCGTCGCGGCTACATTAATGGCTTCACGCTCCGCTTCCCGACCATCTCAGTTCGTCCAGGAAAACCCACAGCCGCCGCCAGTTCGTGGATGTCTGGAATTATTCGTGAACCACTGCAGGGGAAAGAATCTATCCTCCCCTGCGAGGATGATTTCAAAGCGTGGCTGTGTTCGCCTAAGACTTTGATCAAGAATCTCAAGCACGTCCTGACCTTGCCGAATGATTGCATGGAGCCGCATATTCGGCAGATTCTGTTGCCGGGAATCACGAGCACGGTGAAGGATATGCTTGATGCGTTGAAGGAAGTGGGTGGGGAGGAAGCTGTGAAGCTCGTGAAGAGGGAGAAGGCGAGTGCGGAGATTCAGGCCATGTTGGATAGTTGGCCGACGACGTTTGACGTGAGCAAGGCGACGAAGCTTGGCTTTGTGAGGGATGAGACCTTCAGGAGTGCGGTGGAAGATTTTGCGGCGTCGTTGAAGCGGTAGAGTAGATGTCGTGAGAATGGGGCAATGTAGTAGTGTTCGTGATATGGACTTGACAACGAGTCTGGAGAAATAGATGCTGGAGCCTCGAAGCTTCCTCCATCGATCTATATCTATGAACCATGAAATACATTCTCACTCAACTCCTCAGCAGTGAATCAACCATACCACTTCCTTCGTCTTTCAAGCCTTCCCACTGCTCCCAATAGCATCCATCCATCCCTCCATCTGCCTCTGAATCAACCTCGTCCCCTCCTCCATCAACTTCGTCAACGCGACCTTCCCCGTATTACTCTCCACATACTCATTGTAATCACTGAGAACCAGCTTATTCACATTGATCCTCGTCACTCCCCTCTCGATACACTTCGCCATGATATCCGGCGGGAACTCATTCGTGCCATGTAGGACAATTTGAACGCGGTTGCCGGCTTTTTTCTGGATGTTCTCTAATCTATTCGTGGCTGTCAGCACAAGGCATAAGCAAAAGGGGAAAAAGAGACCGAGGACATACCGTTCGAAGTCCAAATGAATATTCTCCACACCATGATAATCGCCATGAACATTCCCAAACGCCGGCGCCAGGAAATCTATGCCCGTAGCAATGAAATCGTCCACTTCCTCCTCTGTAGTCATCATGCCCTCAAGTTCAGCCGTGTCCTTCACCCCATCCTCCCCACCCTCTATCCTCCCAGGTTCGGCCTCGGTAGCGATCCCTTTGCCGTGACATAACGCGACAAGCTCTTTTGTCTTCGCCAGATTCTCCTCCTTCTCAAAATGACTCATGTCAACCATGATACTATCGAACGCCGGCGTCCCGTCTGCCGCCTTGATCTCCGCTGCTCTTTTTATGATTTCGGGGTCTTGGGCGTGGTCCATGTGCACCGTAACAGGCACACTCGCCTTCCTCGCCGCATTGGCAGCGAGATCGATGAAGAGGGGTGAATACTGCAACGCCCACGGGAATAGAAGGATCTGGACAGGAGATCGTTTCGCTTCGGCCGCGGCGATTACGGCGACGATGGTTTCGAGATTGTAGGAGACGACGCCGAGGACGCCATATTTGCCTTCTGCTGCTTTGTTGAGCATTTGGACTGCGCGATTGGAATGGAGCTTTTCGAGCGTCATGGTTGCCGTTGGATTGGAGATGGGTTCTGGTTCTGAGGGAGTGAGTGTGAGAATGCTCGAAGCTGCTTCTGGAAGATGAGTGCTGGATGAAGAGACAATGTTTTGGTCGATCGGCCAGCAAACAATGTCCGAACATTCTTACCAATGCAAGACCTCAATCGTTCTCCATCGACACCCCACTAGCGGGGTAGCGTAGGCCGAAGTCGCGTCAGTAGCCAGGTACAGAGCCGACGGCCTTTGCTCGTCTCGGGCCTCAACCTAGATGCATATATCTCGTGAGATAGGAAGAAATGTCTTCTTGATATGGAAAGTATAGGCTGAAAGTTGCTCCAGCGCGCTCTGGGCTATGGGTAGGCTCTATAAAAGAATCGGCCGACATCGGGGGAAAGTGCAGTACTGCTTGTTGGCGCGAGTCTGCAGGTCGGGTAGTGTAGGAGGACTACAATAGCTGCAACGGACTGGCGAGCGTAATTGGGTTGCTTGTACAGTGCGGCCGTGGCTATGGACACCTATCAAGTCGTTGCGGTCAAGACGGGATGTGTCGGCAACTCAACGACTGGCTGTCGCCTTGGACGTCGGAGCGGAGCAGCAGCATTGGACTACTCTATTGGGAGGACCAAAGATGCATCCTGTCGCCGAATGCTCCCGTCAGATCCAAGCCGCTTGAACGCAGCATTGTCGAATGTCATTGCTTCCCAAGTGCGGCACAACCGCTTCGAAATTGGTGCTCAGCATGCCTCGGAGGCCCACTGCACCGTTAATCAGGCGGTGTACAGGCATTGGATATACCTGGTCTATGGTAACGTCAAGTCTCTGTCTAGAAAGCAAACACCTGGTCGTCGAGCTTGCTGACAGGCCTTGCCTTTTCATAGCCGAGCGACTCAGCGGCCTTCTTGATGGCAGATACCATTGGTGGCGGACCGCACAGAAGAAGCTTGATGTCTTTGGCTGGAGAAGGAAGGTGTTCCTACGATTTATCAGTATTCCGATCGTCACGACGGCCTCCGATTCGCGACTCACCTTGATCATCTCGCCAGTCACAAAGCCAACACCACCTGCCCACTTCTCTGGTGGGTTGTTCAAGACGTAGTAGACATTGAAGTTCTCATCCTCGGCTGCCAGCTTATCGAGATCTTCCTTGAGCAGAATGTCCTCCTGGTTGACATTGGCGAAGATCAAATCGACCTTGGTCTTGTCGCCGGCCTTCCTGCCACGCTGAACAGCACGAGCGACCTGAAGCATGGGAGTGATTCCGGTTCCACCAGCAATCATACCAATGTGACGCGCCATGTTGGGAGTGTAGACCATGGCACCCTTCGGTCCCCGGACCTTCATCTTATCGCCGACATTGAGTGTGGCCAGGTGTCGGGAGATGTTGCCAGTCGCGTAGCTCTTCACGATGAGATCAAAGTAGCCCTTCTCGTTATCGGATGAAATGGGTGTGTATGAGCGGACAACCTCTTTCGTCTGAACCTCGCCAGTCTTCGGGTCCTTGACATCGAGAGTCGCGGCGAGGGAGATATGCTGGCCGATGGGGAGACCGAGGATGCTGTCTTTGGTGGGCAGGCCGAAGCGATAGATGGCAGTGTTGTGTGAGATCTGGGTCTTCTTGGTGATGGGAAACTCTTGGAACTCGTCTGGCTTCAGGACAGTATTTGGCTCATCCGGCTTGGGCGCAGGAACGAGTGCCGGTGTCGGTGTCTTGGTTCCTGTGAATTCTTAGATACAGTCGGTGAAGGGAGTTCCTTGTGACTCACCACCTGTGATGAACTGAAAGCCGGTCAATGCGACTGCCACTGCAATCGCTAGAGGGACGAGTTCCTTCTTGAAAAGTGTCGCTGCGCCGATCAAGACTGCCGACGGAATGTATGCGAACTGCACCAAATGCGGTGCCAATGGGTTGGTCGACGACATTGCTGCAGCTTGCCGTTCTGTTCGCTATGCAGCTCGTGAACTTTGCTATGTCCTGGTCTGCCTGTCGTCGATTCACACGGAAAAGGATCCACGTCACAAGTCAAGTCCGAAGTTGGTGGCATCGCGAAGAATATCAGTCGATCTTGCCCCACGTTCACTTTGGAGAGCTCCGGATTCTCCTTCCTGGAAAAGCTGCCGAGCGTACTTCCGAGCTGGCCCGGGTTCCGACGATGGGTCTCGAACCTGTCACTTACTCCCTGGACGTTGCGTGCCACTCTTCAACAAACACCAACAACACCATCGTCCTGACACCTGCGATTCTTTCAAGGTGCGCTGCGCAGAAAACGTCAGCAGCAGCCATGCTTGGCCTCTATAATTCTCTCTTGCTCCAGAGTGACTGGACGTGTCCAGTCCTCATCACTGTGTAAGTGGAAGGCTTGCAGGTTGGAGGCGTCCAGTAAACGTTCGAATCCGATTGCTCGAGCCGCATACCCAGACAATCGACCATGTCACTGTAGGGGTCGGATGATTGCCTCTCTCTCGTCATCGTCAAATCCACATCCACGTTCATGAGCTTCATCAAGTCGCCGCGCTTCATTTTCACATTTGCAGTGATCTGCTTTCTGAGTACATCGGCATTGCTATTCCAGTACGACTCGTTCTCGATTAGGTCAAGGAGCACGCATGTCGTAGTCTCAGAGGTTGGCACCCCTCGCGGGCCGTATGCCTCCAGCTACGGCAAAGGCACTCACTGGCGAGACTGGGCCAACATTGATCACGTTTTCATCTTCGGCGACAGCTGGACGACTACTGGATTTGAGATCGATGATGCACAGCCGACTGTCAACAACCCTTTGGGCAATCCTGATTGGGATCCCAGGAATTGGCATCTCGGCGCCGGCACGAACTGGTAGGTCGATGCACAGGGCATGTGTATCCAGCGACGGTCTCTCATCATGATCAAAGGGTCGGCTTCATCACGGCATGGCACAATGCATCGCTCTTACGAACAGTCAATCTAGCGTATGGTGGCGCAACGGTGGATATGGATCTCATCCATCCTTTCGAGGAGATACCGCCTGGTATGAGAGATCTCGGACATCAAGTCAATGAGCTCTTCAAGCCAAAGTATGCAATGCATCCAGACTATTTCAACTGGACGGATGCGAGCTCGCTGTTCGTCGTATGGATCGGTCTGAACGATATTCATAATGCTAACGCTAACAACTCGATGCGATTCGGAATGGTATGGGAGCAGTTCGCGATCCGTATCGAGCAACTTTACGGCATGGTAAGTGGAGCCATCGCCGTGACAAAGATCAGTGCTCAACGTGCGGTTTGCTGAAGAGGATCACAGGGCGCAAGAAACTTCATGTTCTTGAGCGTTCCACCCATTGATAAAGCACCACTTGCAGCCCACGAGAACATGACAGACAATTGGAGGCACTGGGTTAATGCATGGAACAAGAACCTCACAACTCTGGTCAGCGACTTAACGCACGCCCACTCGGACACCATGGCCTTCGTCTTCGACACGCACAGCTTGTACAATGATGTGCTGGAGGATCCTTGCTCATTTGAAGCGACTTGCGCTTTCAAAGACACCACGACCGCATGCGTATGGTACGCTTGGGGAACGGATGAGTGGGATTCAAAGAACGAGAATTGCACCTACAGGGTCGACCAATATCTCTGGATGAACCCAATTCATCCTACTACAAGGATGCACAACTTGACGGCGTTGCAGATGGCGAAGGCACTCTCGGCAGATTTAGCGGTAGATTTACAATGACGTTTATATTAAAGCTGTATAGTATCGCTTGACTCTGTCACAAGCCGCGAGCACACATTCCTGGGTTATCTCGGATTCTCCACCTCCCCACGGATGTTCCTTCCTCTTGAAGCTTGACCTCCCTCAGAGACAGGAACGTGCAAAGGGTCCAGCCCGGACTGCGGGACTCTAAGATCTGGAAGGAACAACTTTGGCCCATTGCTCTATTGTTGTAACGCTGAAGTTGCATCGTGAGGCATGATGGCTCGAGATACAGGAATTCATTCCGCTTGTCACAGAGCAGTAGTAACAAGCCATCGACGGAAACAATGGAGAAAAGCACCAAGGACATTTCCGCCGACGAGATCGACTACAATGATCCACCATTCCCATTGACAGCCATCGATCGCGAGATTCTGGCGACGAAAGACGACGACTATCATCGCATTACTTGGGACAACTTGAAAGAGATTATAGGTATGTAGAAACTGTACTTAACAACGCTCTTCAATGCCCTATGCATCCTGTGCCCTCACAACCTCTCCATCTATCTAATCCTCCCAAGCTCCATCTCCGTACCCAGATATTCACCGGACTCCGACTGATCCCCCCTGTCCCAACCACAGCAACCAACAGTCTCGAAAACCTCAAACGCCTCCCCTCCGACCTCCGCCGCTACCTCGCCTGGTCCCACAACATCAAGCGCCAATATGGCGGGATAACACCCTTTGTAATCCAGGAACGCTTACATTGGACTCCCCTCACCTCTACCCCTCCTACCTTCCAACATTCCTCTCGTATCCCGTTCGAGGATCCCAGAGACTACGCCATTCTCCGTAATGACTGGCCTTACGGTTTTGAGGCGGGGATCACACATCTCGTCGTGTGGAGTAAGACGCCGATTGAGGTGGATAGAGAGAGGGGAGATGTCACGGAGGAGAGTAGGAGAGGGATTGAGGAGTTTGTGAAGAGGACGTTCACGGGTGCGTTGGGAGCGGATAGGGAAGACAGGGTGTTGTGGTTTAAGAACTGGGTCAGTTTGCAGAGCGTGAGGGGTGTGGATCATGTGCATGTGTTGGTGAGAGATGTGGATGAGGCAACGATTGACAGGTGGTGTGAGGGGAGGGGGTTATGAGAGGTTGCTCAAGCACGACCATGACGAGAGTCACATATAAGAAGCAGGCAGAGCGATACCTTGTGGAGGAGAAAGACAAGGATCGAGACCGACACAAGGAGCGACTACATCGCATCATGATCGTTAAGTTTCTGCCGTTACAAGGCATGACTATCCATCGTCACTATATCCGCCTTCATATGATCATCCTAGTAGTTGCTGTTGTCGTTGTCACCATACGAGGCATCGTTGCGCTTGTTCCGACCCTTCTCGGCGATGTTGTCATTGCCCATCATGCTACCTGCCTTCTCCATGAGCTTACCCATGGTGGAGTCGTTCTTATTGCTGCCATCGTTACGGTTCGAGGAGCCGTACGAGTCGTTGCCTGAAGAGCCATACGAATCGTTGCCAGATGAACCGTATGAGTCTCCGGTGGTGTTCGCCGAGCCGTAAGACCCGCCAGTGTTGCCTGAAGAACCGAACGAGTCGTCGTTGCCACCGCGGTTCGAGGATCCGTACGAGTCGTTGCCCGAAGAACCGTATGAACCGCCGGCAGTGTTTGATGATCCGTACGAGTCGTCGTTGCCACGGCGGTTCGACGAACCGAAAGAGTCGCTGCCAGTGGTCGAATCGTCTCCGAACCCTGAGCTAGTCTGATTTCCATAGCCTGCACCACCTGAGCCGCCAGTGCGAGAGTTATCAGAGGACTGGAAAATAGTTAGCATGTAGAAAGGAGGCTGCTCATGAGGCAAGATCGTACACCGTAGCTTCCGCCGCTCACGCCACCAGTGCGATCAGAATCGCCAAAGCTTGAAGTCTTGTTGCCATAGCCTGCTGCTGTCAGCTGAAAGCTCTTGACATGTCACTGTAGAGGTTACCAGGCCCTGCCATGGTACCTGAGAGAGGGTGAGCCATACTGTCGCTGTCACCTCCCTAGATACTCAGTCAGCCAAAGGTCAAAGAAGGGATGCGGCTGCGAGCACTGATGTAGCTGTGCCTCAGCAGCCCACAAAAGACTTCGTGGGAACGTACGCCGTAGGCACTCCTGCCAGTGGTGTTATCAGAAGATCCATAGCTGTCAGAGCCTCCAACACCGCCTTGCGATTGTCCACTGCTCCCATAGCTGTCACCTCCACCCGAGCGATCATTGTCCTGGCACTGATAAGAGGATGCTCTCGAGCCAATAAGCATGGGATGCACCGAAGGTACGTACTCCGTAACCTCCAGACCTGTCATTGTCTCCGTAGCCGCCACCACCTTGGCGACCTGCAAGAGGTCAGATCGTGTTCTTGGCTGTTGGGAGGTAGATAGGAGAGCTCACCGCTGCCGCCGTAGCTGTTGTCGTTGTCTCCGTAGCCGGACATGTCTGTTAGTATGTTGATTGGGGGATGTGGTTTGCTTGAGTCGTTGTGAAGAAAGTGTTGAGCAAAAGGTCGAGGTGCCCCTTCACGACGGAATCGGCATTGAGGAATATATACTGGACCTACCCAGGTACTCTGTTAGTCTCACACCATGGTACACGATAATGGCACAGCTCGCCAGTCAGGAACACCAATGGCGTCACAGCACTGCACCGATCCAGCCCAAACAAGGTCCGGTTCATGGCCCCTCCGTCAGTAGTGGGCATGAGCTCCAGACCTCGCGGGAAAGCTCAAAGAATCAGCCACGTGGACACAGACCTACAGGCCTCGCGCCAACGATATGGCATCGAGATGCAAATTCGTCATTTGCAGTGGATGCAGCAGGTTTCGAGCTGGAGAGAGCTTCTGGAACATGGCGGAGTGGTGCCAGCTTGGACCCTAGTGCGCCAAGTTCTCCTGTCGTGCAGAGTATTGTGGCTTGCAGATCAGGCGAAGCTGAGGATGGCGTCTTTGATGCCACGCAAGTCTTCAGGATGATCACAGCTATCGGTCGATTGCGGTGGGTGGGAGTGGAGGATGCAACAAGCGGCAGCGCGATTCGGTCGTTCCTGAGCCAGAAGTTGATCCCCTGTTGGCGACCCCGCGATCGGCCTCGGGACAATGTACTTCCAAGCGGACTTCTCTCGAATGACTTCACTCAGCACTCCATGTCACGCCTGTCTGTCGCTCTGTCGACTTGCCCATGCCGCTCTTGCTTGTACGATGGTAGTGTGGAGGGCGTATAGCGCGCGGCGCGACAGCGAGATCACAGCTGATAGGGAGGATATTTGTCGATCAAAAGGTAACGCGAGAGCAGTGTGACATGCTACAGCGACGCGTTTTGGTGACAGACCGCGTGATGGCGTGATGGCGACACTGAATCAGGACAGGATGATGTGGCGCTGATGAAGGTACGCAGCGGGTCATGAAAAGAAGAACAGCGGCAGTGAAGAATTCTCGAAACAGACAAATGCTTGCGGCACGCTGCCTTTGACATTGAACCACTTTCTCTGCCTCGATGACCGTCTGCCACCACAACAACAACAACAACGGCAACGACAACGACCACCACCTGAGCAACAACGA
>NBZP02000035.1:2204960-2324062 GCA_002236755.2 Dothistroma septosporum | reverse complement strand
CCCCCCGCCCAACGAAAATGAAGCATTACCACCAGATCATTTCTGCGACGACATCAGCTGAGCGACTCTGAGACGCCTCGAGGATGCTCACTGTCTGCATACGAAGCATCGTTGCGGTGCAAGTGAAGTGAGGCGGCAGCATCGACGTTATGAACGGCGTCCGAAGTGGCGTGATGGGAGAAAAGCATGCGAGAGCGGGCGGGAGTGGTGAGTGTCGCAGAGACACCCGACGGTCGACGTTCTGCGGAATTGAAGAAGCTCGTCAGCGAAGAACCTGGAGTGTCATATACTGCAGATTCCACGTCCTTCTTGCCGGCCACTCATGGCCAGGTGGGCAAATTGTTGAGTTGATTCGATGCTGCAAGCAGCTGAAAACTTTTCTCCAGAATGCTTTGACAGCACCGTGAGTGAATACCAGGCCATGCGTTGAACACGGATCACCCCATCCCGGTCCGCCGCCGTACAACAGACCACCCCGTCCTCGTCACTAACACTCGATCGTGCCATCAGCACTGCCTCGGATCGATTCTCGTGAGTAGTGCTTCTGATGTTTGGCGGAAGGCATTTGGGTATTGTCACGGCCCGAGAATACAACTCCAACGCACGAAAACGCTGTATGCACATTGACTATGCTCGCCACATCGCCATCCATCCATTCCCACCACCAAAGCCCTCTCGCTCAAGTATGCAGCACTGTCGTTGGTCTTTATCGCAGACCAGACCGACCTTATCACCCCATCTCCCATCCATGAGAATTCCTCTCGACCTCCCCAACACCAAGCACGAATCTCCAGGGCAGATCATATAGTCTGTCCACAACAATTAGTATCGTTCGCAATCACAATAACACCATCATCCCTCCTTCGCTCAGGTATACTCACCAGAAGATCCTCTTCATCCCCTTCTCGATCTCCTCTCCCCTCACAATCTGACACATCTTCCCCTCCTCCACCTCATCAAAAGCCGTACTACTCAACACCTCCCACATCTTTCCCACATTCTGACTGACATGACATCCCAACCGCGCCGCAAACGCTCTTCGCATACAGCTCGTCAAGGTGGGTGGTTTCGGGAATCCACGAGGGTCCGGCATCTGGCGGTCAATCATACCTGAAACTTCTGCCTCAAGAGCGCTGAGATGTTTCATTAGAATCTTGTTTCGGGTACACAGGGAGGAGGCGTATTTGGAGCGCTCGGTGACGTACTCGATGGCCCATTGGGATGAGGGTTGACAAGTCTCCTTGAGGTCGCGGCTAGCATGGAGGGTGGCGACGAAGAAGTCGGGGCCGTGGTGGAGGAGCATTTCTTCAAAGGCGAGCTCAATGTCGCTGCGGGCCATGATGTCGCCGGAGGCGTAGGTACCGTTGATGGGCTGGATGGAGGGGGTCAGCAAGTATGGGAGGCAGGAAGTAGGAGTGAATGCTTACATTTGGACCGTAGATTCGCAGAATCTTGATGCTGGAGATCAACTTGAAAAGGAGGCAGGCGAGACTTGTGGCTGGAAGTCCGTTCAGCATGGCGACTTTGTTGCAGTAGCTGCCGCTGTCTTGTAGGCGGTATAGCAACAGCAAGCCCGTCTTGTGAATTGTTTCCCAACGTCCTTTGAGCCAGTCAAGCTCTGGTCCGTTGGATGTGATCTTGAGCCATTCTTGGTGCAGATCATCGAGAGTTTCCATGCGCTTGTGGAGCTTGGCGAGGCCTTTAAAGGTATCTGTCTCCAGGCTTGGGAAGAGCTGTAGGCAGCTTTCCAGTGTCTGGACGTGTTTGATGTCGTTGACCAGACTATTCTCGTGCGACCTGATCAGGAGATTGAGTCTTGCGCAAGTCAGGCACAAGCATCGAAGGCCATGGGCCGAGAATGGTATATGTGGGATGATGTCCAGGAGGACTTCTGCTGGAAGGGCATGGAGAGCATTGGCGTTGAGGCTGTCGAGGGTGATAGGGGAAGCTGACTGAACAGAGAGCATCTTGCCGTTTGTTGTTGGCAGAATGTAGGGAGTTGTGAGGACGGTAGTGCTGGGCGCCATACTGCAAACGTTGCATGTGAGCAAAATCCAAGAGCTATATCGATAGACCTTGATGGGCACCTTGTTGGTGTGACCTGAAAGGTGCCTCATTGTTGTCCAACTGACGTGACTGGATCGTGACCGCTTGTTGCATGGTGTGCTTATCCACAAGAGCATAGTCAGGTGCACCTTGGTCAGGATAGCGGAAGTGGAAGGAGCTGAGCATGATGTGTCCGGCCAGCGGATGGTGTAATCAGGCACCGCTTCGTCTGAAAACCAGCACTACATTGTGCTCCCAACCGACAACGAGGCACGGCGTTCATGCATTGGATGGGAATTTGCCGGAGGTGCAGTGTTATTCCAACATGTACATGTATGTGAGATGATCAGCTTGCGTGGAAGCGTACGGCTTCGGTCGCGCATAGCAGTACTGTGGTATTGTCATGCTTCCCAACACGATCCAGCTTTTGCACACTGTCTTCGACTGGCTCCGACTGGTCGTGTCAATGTTGCTGGTATCCATCAGCTCTCCAACCCATATTCTTGGGCGGCGGGATTCACGAATTGATGTCAGGCAAAGAGTGAAGGCAGACGTTCGCCAGCGCCAAACGTGGAATTGGGTATTCACAGATCGACTCCGCTCGCAGATGCATCTGGATTGAACAGAATCTCCTATAGTATTGCTTTCAATGCACGAGGGGAAGTGCAGAATCTCCCGCTAGGCAACCCAATGGCCATAAAAGCTTCTCTGCTTTTTGCTAGGAGGATCAACACGGATCGAGAATGCTCTAGGGAGCTGCTGGCGCTACGACGTCAAGAATATCATCGCAGTAGACACCTTATCCGGAGAATCACATACAGCTTTCACATGTCTGCGGTCGTTGCTCTGTGCGAGTGTCGGCAGTGCGGAACTCGAAGGATGCATCTCAAAATTGCCCGAGCGTAAGGTACGATCCCTGTCTCTCGAGCTTGTGTGGCTGCGATCTTGGAGTTCACGATAGATGTCAGTAGAAAAGCGCGGAATGAGGTGCCCAGCAGCGGATGCTGTCGGACAGCGGGAAACAGACGTGAGATAGAGGTGCGAAATCCTGTTCATCATACCGGCCATCCAGTGCTATCCTATTGGACACGCGTGTGCAAGCCATGCGTTGTTAGCACGTTGAAGGCCAAATCACGCACCGCCACACATGCTCAATCCGTTCAAGCGGTCTTGTTGTCGATCCTCCATCACAGACAGACAGACAGACAGACAGACAGACAGTCCATCGAGTCTTGCCTTGCCGTGCGTGCGAGCTTCTGCTTTGTCCTCCTGGCCTCAGAAGCGCATACCATCTCACGCCTGCAACGCCAGAGTGGCTTGTCCTCGCGCAGTTCTACCACTCTCGTCGCGCTGTCCGACCGCATTCGTTCCCTAGCAGCACCTCGTCTCTCGTTCGTCATCGTCAGCATTGTTTCTGGCGCATCACTTTTAGACTTTGTTCCACGCCATAATGCATTGCCGCGGAACCCAGGCCAACCGATAATATTTCCTGCTTTTATCTCGCCGGCATCGTCCTTCGCAACGGCGGCATCAGCATATTCTTGTGCGCAACAGCGACGTTGGTGTTGTCATTGAGGACCGGCAGCATCTTTGTGCTGCTCACAGGGGTAGCCATCCAACATGCCGAGCATGTTCTCGCGGAGGCGAGGAAGCAGCGCAAGTCGACACAGCACTGCACCCCTCGACCAGACCACACGGTCCAGCGCCGCAACAGCAGCCGCCCAGGCCTTCCTTGCTCGACCGCCACCGAATGCCAACCTCTCATCTGCTGCCGCGGCGGCAGCCTTACGATCCGTCACGAGCTCACCGGAGCCCGTCGGGAGCATACAGACGAAGCGCATGGTCCGACGCGGCTCAAATGCATCGGTCGGGAGCAGCAGTATCATGAGTGGGCGAGGAGGTCCACCACGAGGAGCACTGCAGCGACGCGACAGTCAAGGCTCCATGACCGAGCGAACGTTCAGGTCTCCATCGCCAGGCGGTAGGGGCCACGGCACCGTGTCTCTAACCATGAATGCGCCGCCTGTTCCGGCGATATCTCAGAGCATGTACGCGAGGCAGCATCAGCGTTCGTCTAGTATGGAGCCTCAACAACGCGTCGTCTCGCCGACTCCGAACGGACGCGGTCAGAGAGCCTCAAGTATGGACAGGAGGAACATGCCTCCTACCAGTACAAAGAGAGGAGGAAAGAGATTGTCGAATGTCAATGAGGAGCTGGAGAGGACAAACGATAATGGCGGCGTCAACTTCTCAAGACCGAGAACCTCTCAGCCCGGTAGCCCAGTCTCGCGTAGCACAGACAAGCAGTACACACATGGATCTGGTACTTGTTTCTCAGGGCCAATTCCTGAGGCATCCTCCACGCAGCAGTCAGCTCAGCAGACTGCTCTTGATCAGAAAGGCGGCAGAATACACGCAACAGCCGGACAAGCAATCCAAAAGGACCGTAACATAAGCTCTGCACAAGGTACACATCTCCATCAAGCGGTTCAGCAGCTTGAGCTCGAGCGTCCTATCGCAAGTCGGACTCCTTCCTATGAGACCACGGACGCCATCATCGAGTACGATCCCAGCTCAAGGACCTTCATCTCAAAGCCGAAATCGAAACCAGCAACACCAGTAACGCCCTCGCCAGCACCGATTGAGTCTCTTTCACAGGTCCCAAAACTTGCCCCCGGCACGTACGATCCGCACACGCGCTCGATGGTCCCTTATCCTGAGCAGAAGACGTTAGCACCGGTCTCCACTCAGCGCGCGAGCTCCATGACCACTTTCTCAAGGAAGTCCCAACCCGTGGTTGACACCAACGTGGCACCGCCGCCTCGAAATCCTGCTCGTCTCTCTCCGATCAGCAGTCCGTCGACAAAAGGCTTACACAAGCAGCCGTCGATCGTGCACGAAAGGCCTGACGAGGAGGAGTCACAGGCAAGCCCTAGCACGGGCGGATACATCACAACCTCGGCAGGACCTGTCAAGGCGTATGTCGCGCCCACATCGAGACAGCAAAGATCATCGAGCCTTGATATTCCTCGAGGATCTTATGAGGGTGCTTCTCGCGGTCGAGGCACGTCGACCTCTCCCAGTAGGCACACTCACTTCTCGACGAGGCCAGTGACGCAAGGTACCATGCACAATCCTCCGGCTCGTGATGTCTCGCCAATCAAGTCAGCAATGAAGCATTCTCCAGCGTCGTCGTTTAGAACGAGCTCGCCGCTGGCAAACTTCTCCCCTGGACCACGTTCTCCGTCGAGTGAGACTTCAGAAAACACCTCTCAGGCTTCACAGGATGCATTTGCAGGTAGGAAGAAGAAGTCTGCTCGAGTTAGCTTCGATGAAGAACCTCAGGTAGTGGAGACGACCAAAGCTGCGTCTATGCGGGCTCCTCTAGATGACTCGGAGGATGATGAGCATATGAAGCCGAGACCTGCCCTGCCAAGTTTTGGCAGCGTCAGGAAACAGCGCAACCCAGCTATCGTGGACAAGGTGACAGAGACGCCACCTGAAAGGCACGAAGCCAGCAACGACCATGCCGTTGGAGGGATTTTGAAGAACGCCCAAGTTACGACGCTGCCAATCCCACCACAAGTCATGAGCAAAGAGGGTGCGGATACCATTAGCGACGACAGTGATTCTGATCTAGGGGCGCCTGTGGCGACAAGCACCCCTGCGCAGCCCCATGTCGTGGAGACCACGAACGACAGGGCAAGCGCCGAAGCACCGGTTATTCGAGACTTCGCTGCCGCGCCTAATAAGAAAGAGGCTCTCGAGGTCCCTGCTATCAACTTGATGCCTCCAACACCTGGGGTAGACGAAGAAAACAAGACGTTGAGTCCCGACTCGTCACCTAAGCACAAGCAATCGTTCGAGATCAATGTGCCCGGTGGTTGGCAACGAGATTCGCTACACGAGGCAGACATGACGTCTGACGGGGCAGCTACTGCGGCTGCATCCGTTGTCGAAGCTCAGGGCCATAGTCCAGTTATTCCCGACGATCCTGTCATCTACGAAAGCCCGGTCCAGCACTCTCCACTGCTGACCCCAATTGATGAGTCTGACGATGACGCTGCTGAGTTCAGCGATGCTGCTGAGGATCCATCTGAGTTTGACAATGGTGGATTCGCTTCTCTGGATGCTATCGCTATCAGTCCGATCGTCAATGCATCACCTGCGGTTATGTCCACAAATGGCACGATAGGCACTGCGTCTCCCCCAGAAAGCCCTACTGCAAGTAGAGCACCCAAGCATGCACAGAGATATGATTCTGAAGATCGCAGGTCGGATGGAGACTGGAGCCAGGCAACCGCTTACTGGTCAAAGCTTAGCCGACAGCAGCGTGCGGCAATCGAGCGCGAGCACTTCTCTTCAGATGATGAGGCGCGTCCTTCTGCCCCCATCGCGAGGAAGAAGAAGGCGGCCGTACCAAAGCCAATCGCGGTCTCTGCACAACAAGACGATGAAAACTCACGAGCTGCAGTAGAGCCGGCTCCAAAGTCAGCTATGCGTAAGAACATTCGTGCTCAGCCCGATACGGAGCCTGCCGCCGCCCGTGCTGCAAGCCCTGAAGTACACATGCGTAAGAGTATGCGTGCTCAAAGGGAGCCCGAGTCTGTCGCTCTTCGTTCAGCCAGCCCTGAAGTACATATGCGCAAGAGTATGCGTTCAAGCGGCAGTGTCAATGGTGGCAGCGGAACGACCACCAACCGCACTGGTGGTATGGCCTCAACGATGCGTAA
This sequence comes from Dothistroma septosporum, assembly GCA_002236755.2. NCBI lineage: Eukaryota > Fungi > Ascomycota > Dothideomycetes > Mycosphaerellales > Mycosphaerellaceae > Dothistroma > Dothistroma septosporum. The sequence continues at coordinate 2,317,283 of NBZP02000035.1, read as the reverse complement.
CGTTCCAGCAGCTGCAAAGCAACGACCCACTTCCAGCGCTTCCCAGGCAAGCCTCGGGCCTGGTGCATCGGCCGCAGGCGCGTCGATGATCAATCAACGACAGCAGCAAGATCTATCTGCCAAGAGCTCGGCAATGCAGACCAGGCCTACGTCGCAGACCATTCCCGCTACTACGAATGGCACTTCAGCAGTGAGCGCCAAGCTGCAGAAGGAACTCGCCCATGACTCCGATTCAGAGAGCAGCTTCAAGAAGCAGCGGCGGCAAAAGCCCTCATCAAACACGACTGGACGTTACAGCATGGCAAAAAGCATGCGCGGCGGTCCTGTTGCAAGCCCTGCACCAGCGAGAGAGGCTCGACCTGTCTCGCCGGAGCCAGTTCGAGGTAAAGGCAGAGACTCATTCAGTATACGCTCCTTGTCTCCAACTGGCTCGCTCTTTGGACGGAAGAGGCGTGCTGAAGAAGTCAAGCAGTCCATTCGTGGGATCAATGCTGACAGTGGGGCGCGCATGAGTATGCGCCACCAGCCTGCGCAAAAGCCGATCAGGCCACGAAGCACACAGAAGCCAAAGTCTGCCGCTTCGAAATTCAAGTCGCGCTTTGCAGATTCGGACGATGAGAGTGACGACGATAAAGCGAGCCGCGATTTCTTCAAGAGTCGATTCGCCACAGAGTCGGACGACGAGGATGACGATGTGTTCATCCCTGCAGATCTGAGACCAGTTCGCGGCATCCCGCGGAGGCAGGGCCAGACAGATGGGGACTCTACCGATCTTGAAGACGAAGAAGATAATTCCAGGACTTCATCCCGTGGCCGGGAAAAGATGGCATCGCCTATGGTGCCTGCATCAGCTGACGTTGATGCAGCCATGGAGATCGCGCGAAAGAAGCTCGGCATCACCAACGGCCCAACAGAATCAACCCCAAGCGAACAAGGCGGAGCTCTACAGCAAGGCAGTCTGCGAGGAACAGCCACAGCATCGCAAGTAGAACCCAAGAGCAAGCTGGAAGAGGTTGATCTCACACCCCGTAAGCGCGGATGGAGTCTTCTTCGCCGCAATCGAAACAGCGCGAGCTCGGTCACGCAAGTCACGTCTCGCCCATCGAGCGACGTTCCGCCTGTGCCCCCAGTGTTGCCAAGTCCAACACTCGCTGGACCCATGATTGCAACGTTCGACACCCCAGAGCCTCAAACCCCGACGCCGCGTCCGCGCAGTCCAACAATCAGCCTTGCTGGCAAACTCGTCCGACGATCTTCCGCACAGCAAGCGCCGCGCTTTAGACGCGGCGACTCGACTTACTCCAACGCAACAGCTCCGCCAGCTATGGGCGAGAGCACCGTCTTCGGAGACTGGCCCTTACCACCGGTGCCCAGTGTACCGGAAAAGTACAACGATCGCCCATTTACAAGTGACGGTCCACAAGTCCGCTTCGACGAAAGTAGTGATCCAGGCGTGAATACTGCGGCAGAAGGTAGAGGAGGCGTCTTCAGCGCTAGAACGGGCAAGAAGAAGAAGTTTGGAATGTTGCGCAAAGCCTTTGGGCTCGCGGACTGAAAGTATTAGAAGATTGGTAATGTTTAGTATTATTTCCACAGTACCGAAGAGCAGAAGAACAGAGGGGCTAGCGACAGGAGGATGGAGGAAGACTGGAAAGGTCGAATCGTGACAGCGGCATATCTTGCTTTCCTCTTTTCTCTTTCGCTGGACGCTTGGAGGTATACCCGGCCGCGAAATGGCTATGTTTTCATGTTCTTATACAGTCGAAATTAGCGTAATGCATTCGTATGTCTACAACATCTTGGCACTGCCCATGCCATTCCTACCTCATATGCTGTGTCGTGAGAGTGGTCCGTTCTCCTGGTGGCGTTAAAACTTCCATGACCTCTCCATTCCTCATCAACGCTACACTAAGTCTCACCATCACCACTCACAATCCATGCCACCACTTCATCTCGTCATCGTCACAGGTGCGAACCGTGGTATTGGCAAAGCAATCTGTCAACAAATTCTACGCAGACCTGGTGTCCCGAATCTTAAACTCTTCGCAACCTCACGAAGTGGAGATGATTTAGGTCTCGAGAGTGACGATGTCGATAAGAGGACGCTGTATCGAAAGCTAGATGTCACGGACCAAGACAGTATTGAAAACCTCCGCGATGAGGCGGAGGAATCTGGGGAGGTTAGTGTGTTGATCAATAATGCGGGTGTCAATCTTGATAAAGAGTATTCGTCGGAGACGGCGAGGAAGACGATGGAGGTGAATTATTGGGGGAGTTTGAGGGTGAGTTGAATTTCCAAGTTTGTGTAAGAACATACTACGAGAGATTCTGAAGGATATCATCGTCAGATGTGCCAAACGTTCCTACCGCATTTGACGAATACGGGAAGGATTGTGAACCTCTCAAGCGTGGCGAGTTCATTGAAGCCGTATAGCGCAGAGGTACAGGAACGCTTCAGGACTGCAAGAGATTTGCAAGACTTGGAGGCATTGGCAGAAGACTACCTCGTAGGTTCATCAACCTTGGACAAAGGCTGTGGATGAATATGTTTACGAGCCTCATTAGGAATGCATCTCTGACACCTCCCAGCACTCCGTTCAGAATCGCAGTGAGGAAGCAGCAGGCTTCTTCGTCCCACCTCGCCCTTACGCCATCTCCAAAGCCCTCGTCCGCGGCATGACACGAGTTCTATCGCATCAACATCGCGAAGCACATCCAGGTAGCAAAGTCCTGATCAATTGCTGTTGTCCCGGCTGGATCCATACAGACATGGGAGCTCTCGTCGGCAGTGCAAGGACAAAAGCGCCGAAATCTGCGGATGAGGGTGCTAGTATTGTTAACAGACTCGCTTTTGACGATTTGAGAAACGTGACGGGCGAGCACTGGGCGAACGACAGCGTGAGATCAAGGGAGCTGGGGAAGGTCCAAGAATGGTAGGCTGAGGTAGGGGAGGTGCATATGTGCATAGTAGCTGTAGCTATGGGATAGCTATGAAGTGATGCAGTCATCAAGGATCATCAGTCGACATCAACATCAACATCGACATCAACATCAATAAACACCCATTTCATTCCCCTCCCTTCCCTTCATCGTCGTCATGATCAACACGAGTAAAATCGATCTTCATCTCACCAGTTCAACCGAAATGACCCCATCCCCATCATCGGCCAATTCTCACCCTTCATTACCGACGACGACACATCGCATAAAACTCGAAAACAGTCCACGCGTGAAGATCGCCCACTTGCGTCTTCTAACCCCCAAACAGGCCTGCATCCGACACGCCGCAGCCCCGTCACATCCAGGAAGGGGCACCGGCGACCGAAGAGCCAAACCCAAGCACCGATCAGCTCACGATCATGCTTACAGGCAAGACCCTGCGCACCGAGCTCCTCGTGGCCTCACGGACAGCTGACGATCTTACGCATAGCAACCGCCGAAGTTTTGATCAGACCGTAGACGCGAAACCACTGTGACACTTGATGAAGTAGTGCATTGCTCCGTTCTTAGTAGTACGTACTCCTTCTTTCCCATTCTTCCTTGCGTTGTTACTGAATCGATCAAAACCATCGAACTTTCGACATTATAATCATTACTCCATTCTCATCCACCAACGCCTCCGCCGAAGAGACTTTACCATTGTACAATAGTCGATGTACACACTCACAAGAGAGGGATAAGAGATGCTCGTTGCCGCTGCGTGTCCTTCCAATCCACACGATCTTGCCAACGCCAACTCCCAAACACGTTCACCCATCCGCACATCCTGACAATACGACGACTGGAAACAAATGCCGTGGTGGCTGACGAGATCATCTTCCTGATCTTCCTATCATTCAGAAGATCATACTCTTTACAGCATCTCTGCTGCGATGTCCACGTCGTGGACTCATTGGTGGCGTCTTTGGTCTGGATGCAGTATCCGCGATAGGTGGCGCTCTTCGTTCTGGAATCATTGGTGATGGCGCAACACCCTTCATCGGACTGCTCGGGACACTTTTGGACACCGGCTTGCGATCAACACTATGCTTTCGAATTGGTGGCGGAGGCTTGGTGAAATCCCGCACCTCAGTCGTGGATGCTGCACGCGGAGTGGGAGGACCGTCAGCTTTCTCACGGGCGAGAACAAGGTCTGTCCAGGAAGCTGCCTTCCTTCCGGGATCCGGCTTGCCCATGACTTGGCTGAGAGCCTCCATCCATAGCTCCTTCTCGGCGCGACTATCGGCGTAAAAGTCAATCGTCTCGCCATTGGCGAAGCGGATCCGGAAGCCTTCTTCGACGTATTGGTAGCCTTCGTCTTCTTCTGCAAAGGCCGATTTGCGCCTGCCGTGCTTGGAAGGATTGCCTGACTTAGGGTCTGCAACAAGAGTGCTCTTGTCATCAACGAGGCGCGAAGCCTTTCCAAGGTTGATGACAGCGCGCTTCTGGTGGGTATGCTCGTGGTATGCTGTCAGTCTTGGGCCTTGAAGCCGGAAAAGGCGACGTCGCCAGTGCGTGCAGTCACCACCTTGCTGGCTGAGAAGGCCTTCATGCACGACTTCCTTGACCTCACTGGCTTTGCCCATCTCGCGAACAGCACTGCTCATGCTCTTCGGCATCTCTTCGTCTGCAGCACCTGCTGGCTTCGGAACGTAAAGCAACTCCACTTCCAGGTGACCGACAACATAAGGTGGCCGACGAATCGGACCATGGTTTCCACGCTTGCTGCGAACACTGTTGACAACATGCGAATCATTCTCCAGTGCCCACTCGTTGTAGCAAGGAACATCTACTACCAGCTTCCTGCCGAAGCAGTGCTTCTCGTGCGCCTTCAGATTGACGTACGCACGCGCAAAGGAGCCGTCGGACTCGTTGACGAGGTCGTGCAAGAGGTCCCAAGCAGTTGGTTGTGTCGACGCACGCTTTCGCCTGGCTTCCTCTTGCAGTCTTTGCTCCTCTGCTTCTGCCGCCTCGCGTTCTTGACGTTCCTTCTCAGCACGTTTCTTCGGGCTTGTAAGAAATCGCGACAGGCTTGATGACTTTGCATGCTTGATAGTCTTTGTCGAAGAAACAGGTACCGCATAGTTGGTTCGTGGTGGGGGCGGAAGCTTCGTCGTGAGCGTGAGCTGGAACTCGAGGTCATTCAGGACGACAAGCTCAAACTCTTGCCCGATAGGCGCGGATTGCCCAAGCTCTAACTTCGATGTCGTCACGCAATGCAGACCGTTGTCCAAGGTCATCTGAAAATAGAGACGATCATTGCGTGGAAGCGGCAGATCCAAATTCTTCACTCCGGCCACCTTGACGAAAAGCCTGCCACGCTCGACGCCTTCTGCGACCTCATCTTCGAGACTGCCTGTGCCTGCGGCGAAGTCTTCATTCACGACACCAAGCGCGCTCTGGTGACCAGGAAGCGGCGGTGCTGGCCCGTGCTGCGCTGCCGATGCTTGTCGTTGGCTCTCTCGTCTGGCCTTGCCATTCCATGGCTCTGTCTTGAGGAACTGTTCCCCACTTGGCTTTCTCGAGTTGCCACTTCTGAAGCCGCGCGAGCTCGGTCGTGAAGATGTTGGTGATGTTGGCGCATTCTCATTGGAAGAGACCGTTCCGCGACTGCTGTTCGAGAAGTTTCGGTTCGAAGCAACAACGACCTTAGTGTTCTGACGCATGAGGTAACCTTTCTGCTTACGAGGAGAGATATCAGTACCAGCGCCGAGATCATTTTGCGGCGAGAAAGGGGTAGGCGCGTGTGAGAGGCCCTCTGGCGAATTTAAACCGCCAGCACGGTGAGAAGATGGCAGCTCAGAGCTTCGAGCCTGCTGGGAAGGCAGATCGGATCTGGCAGAAAGGGGTGGAGGAAAGAGCGACCGCACCTTTTGGCTCTCAATTACACGATCGAATTCTTGATCAAGACCAAGACCGGCGTTCTCGTCATCAACGCTGAGCGAAGGGATCTCCAAGTTCAGCTTAGCCAGTCTACGACTTTCACGGCGCTTGGTCTCTGGGCTCTTAAGCACGGAGGCTTCGACAGCAGAGTCGGCCTTGGAATCGTTAGCTTCTGAAGAGTAAGTGGTGGCGTGAGTCTCGTCGACATCAAGGTCGCTTTCAGTGGCTTCTGGGACCTGGCCGACCTCCGCCCTGTAAGGTTCGGGAATGGCTGGGACAGGATGACTGGCACTAACAGTACGTCGCTGTTCAGCCATAGTCGCAAAGTCAGCAGGTGTTGCAGAGGGACGTGCTTTGAGCTGGCCATTGGTTCGAATTGTCGCGCGACGCTCTGGAATCACTGGACGTTCCTGCTCAGGCTCTTCTTCTAGAGCAGGCTCCTGAAGCACCGAGATTTCACTCTCGGAATGGTGGATGACGGAGCCAGATGGAGAAGGAGGCGGCGAGAACTCTGCACCATCGTAGGCAGGACGTGGCAGGTCTTTAATCGCCGGTCTGATGTCAGCTGCTGGTTGCAAGACCGGAGCGGTCGCCGTGATGTCGATTTTTTTGGTGTTCTCGTTTGACTGTGGCGGTGACGGCTCGATGTGTTGTCGCATGCCGAAGTCGAAGTCGAAGCCGTCAGTGCTGAGGTATGCTGGCAGGCCCATAAAATCTCCAACCGAGGATTTCTTTGGTGCTGGCTTCTCTTCCGCATGCGAGTAGTCCTTGACGCTCAGCAATTGCATCGCATCTTGCAGTGATTCTTTGCCTTCGTCAATAGGCGCGTTCTCTTGCTGGAAGTCCAACCCGGTGCTCTCCGCCTCTGGCTCGGCTGACGAATATCGGCTTCCAGATTCATCGCCATCCTCGCTTGGCGAGCCAACGTCGTGGCGCAAGACTGATGACTGCCTCTCGTAGTCGTCCAAACGAGATGGAGACCTTGGCGGTTCAAGCGTGTCGTGAAGGACGGGGATCGAGCTCATGTCAATGCCATCGTCTTCTGTTGGCTCTGCCTTGATCTCGACGTCTTCGCTCTCAGCACGCTCCTCGAAGTATGCACCAAGGTAGTGGTCGCTCGTTTCTCGGCTGTTCTCTCTAGAAGGCACTGGGTCGTCTGGATGTAATCTAGCCAAGTCTGTGTAGGTCGGTCGTGCTGGACTGTTCTCGCGAGTTGCAACAGAATCAGCGTCCTCGTCTTCAAACTCGTACTTGCTGTTTCTGACATTGCGCAGTATGCTTTCGCGAGAGATCTTCGGTGCTGCGAAGTCTGCTACATCATCAACCATAGAATTTTCGCCGATGATACCAGTCTCGTTGACTTGTACACCAAGCTGCTCACCAGTGTCAAGGTTTGTGATGGTGAGCTCATGGTCAACAGAGTGCTTCGACCCTGGTCGGTTCTCCTGAGGCTCTTCCAAGGAGAATGATGTTCGCTTTGGCGGCGATGGCAAGTTTCGTGCCGCATGCGAAGCACGCTCAGCGACTTCGCCCAAGCTAGATCGACGTGGTCTTCCAAGGCCTGGAAGTGGTGGCAAAGGTCGAGATTCGCCATCTGATGTGACACTCTCCGAGCGGCCAAGTACAGCCCGCTGAATAGCTGGAGAAGAGCCTTCGAAAACATCGTCGCCATCATCAATCAGATCGGTTCGCGCTTCCTCTGGGGACATGCGAGACCAATCTTCTGGTAAGACAACCGGTGTCTTGTCTGCGTTCTCGAGATCTTCGTCGAAGCTGTCGTCGCGGTGCTCTACTGAGCTTCCACGCTCGAAGCTGTAATTTTGATCAAACTCGTCTGAGTCCCAGCTGCTCTCGCGTGATCCAGAAGCTGCAGATACCGACGGCTCTGGTGTAGGATTCTCGTATTCGTTGACGACTGGCGCCTCCTCGTTGAACGTCACGCTTTTGTTGTGACGATGCAGAGCACGTGGAGTAGGTGCGCGATCATCGCCATCAGACCAAGGAGCACTGATGGCATGCTCCAGTGGTGAGCCAAATTGACTGGTTCGTGACAGCGACGACTTGGCCGGCGACGCCGGGGATGTGGCTTCCTTCTGGGGATTGGGTGGTAGTGGGATCTTCATTGGGCTGCTGAGCTTGCTCAGCACCGAGATCGCCGAGTCACTCTCCATCCGTTTGTGGCCAGGTCGAGTAGGGCTCCGGATCGGACTGTTCTCCTTCCTAAGGCTGTCATTCCGAGTGAAGCTGTTGTTGGTCATGTATTGACTCAAAGGACGGTTTGCACTTGGACGCTCGACGATGGGTAGGCTACTCGGGTCGTATGATTCTTTGTTCTCTAGCGCAAAGATGTTGCTGGTCTTGACACGTCCAGCTTGCTTCAGCTTCTCGATGCTGGCGCGGCGCTTGGGCGACAGCAAACCAGGCGACTGTTCGCGCTCGGGGGTGTTTTCGGTATCATCGAAACGAGACGACATGGAATCTCGTGTGCTCCAGAATGCGCGCGGCGACGATGCGTTCTCCTTGGTGAAGGAGTTGTCTGTGTAGGGCGACGACTCGCGGGAAACAATCATCTTCTGCAAAGGCAGGTCAGCACCACTGTCACAATCGGGGGGAAGGCACATGCCAGGCAGTCGCACCTTGGTTGCTTGGTTGTAGGAAGGCGAGTTGCGGCGGCGCTCGGTATTGCCGATCTCTGCCAGCGGCCTCGGACTGGCCATCTTGGTGGGCGACACGTTCGGTGTGGACTTGCTGATGCGCAGCGGCTGGACCTGGCGCACCATTGTGAGTAGGGCTTCAGATATGCCGTGATTGGACTCTGAATGTCTCTCATGAGCTCATCAGGATGACCAGATAGTGCGTACAGAATCCATAGCAGTGGTAGACAATGCTCGCGTGTGGAATGTCGTCCGAGCTTCGACCCGCGGCGATCAACAATGGAATGTGCGCGCTCCGGCGCCGTTGGGAAGAACGGGCGACCAGCGGGAAAGTGAATATGCTCTCAAGTCGGAGGAGATGTGAATGCAATCAAAGCATAGCGGCGCACGAGCGAATGTTGTGAATGGAGGTGAGCTGGCGTGGTAGCGGTCGGTGGAAGCAATGAATCAACGCGTGCGAGTTGATGTTGTTGGTGGAGAAGCTTCCCAGGCGCACATCCCTCCTCCCGCATAGCAACAGCCGCTGCTATGACCAGGATCTGTGAAACACTCGGCCCGCTCCGAACCAAGCTTCCGATTATCAAAACTGTCGCGGTGCTATCGTGAACTTTTCGTGGCGTGACGCACGTGAATGTGCTGCATCGACCATGCTGCGTCTGTCAACCTCAAGATGCCCGCACTGGGATGCGAGTCCACTGGCGAAGGCATTCGGCCTATCGTGGCAGTCATCACGAAATGCAGCGACCTTGCAGAAGCGCAAGCCGTCCCGGATGGAGTTGTCTGGCAGAGTGGCCCAAGGTCCGAGAAAGACAGATGAAGGTGGAAAGCCGGTTGCGAGAAGGACGAGGAACAGTCCGTTTGGAGGAATGAATACAACGGAAGTTCCAAGGGCGTTGCAATTTCAAAAGAACAAGATCTCTGCCGCAGAGCGAAAGCGTCAAACGCGAATGAAGCCGGGCAAGGATAAGGAGGCAGAGAGGAAGGATCCGATGAAGGCATTGAAGATGCAGCGCAGGCTGGCAAATGTGTCGTATGAGAGGCGAACGGCAGTGAAGCAGGAGATTTGGGAGCGCGACAGCTTCGATGATTTCGATCTGTTGCCTGTCATCAAGCAGTCTGTGTCTGCGCAAGCTTTGGGAGGTTTGGTCGATATCTCTCCAACGCCCATACAACGACTTGCGATACCTGCGTTGCTCGGCACCGATGATGGAAAGAGGCGGAAGAAGAGCAAAGACATTGCAGAGGTGGATAAGAGCATGGAGCCGTTCCTGCTTGCGGCAGAGACGGGGTCTGGAAAGACTTTGGCCTATGTGCTCCCGGTCATTGACGCGATGAAAAGAGCCGAGATGGAAGACGCGAAGCAGGCTGAGATTGAAGAGGCACAAGAAGCACAGGACAGAAGCAGCTCGCGCACAATGTTTGAATTGGAGGCTCCCGACGTAAACGAAGTCAATTCCGCTGCTGGAAGACCGCGTGCCATCATCTTGTTGCCCACATCAGAACTGGTTGCGCAAGTCGGCGCGCTTATCAAGAGTCTATCCCACACTGTCAAGTTCCGGACGGCTATGATCAGCGCAGCATTCTCTGGCACAGTCATCCGCAACAGACTGTTTTCACCAGGAGGTGTAGATGTTGTCATCTCAACTCCACATCTGCTCAGCAGTATCACTGAAAGCGACCCGAACATCTTGTCGCGAGTCTCACATCTGGTCATCGACGAAGCCGACAGTCTCGTAGATCGTTCCTTCAGCCCCATCACATCAGCCATCATCGATCGAGCCGCACCGTCTCTTCGGCAGCTCGTCTTCTGTTCTGCCACAATCCCTAGGAGCATGGACTCCTACCTCAACAAGCGCTACCCAGAGACGAATCGTTTGGCAACCCCAAACCTTCATGCCATTCCACGCCGCGTGCAGCTCAGCGTTGTGGATGTGGAAAAGGTTCCATACCAGGGCAACCGCGACCTGGCCTGTGCACAAACAATCTGGGACATCGGCAAGGAAGCCGCAGACGCTGGCGAAGATCGAGAGAAGAAGATTGTAGTGTTCGTCAACGAGCGCGAGAAGACTACTGAACTCACGACTTACCTCCGCTCAAAAGGGATCGATGCTGTCGCGCTGTCGCGCGATAGCGATGAGCGCAAGCAGGCCGAAACGCTCGCCGCCTTCACTGGCGCTGCCACCCACTCTACCAAGCAATCCGAGAAAGCTCGACCTGACGAGCCGACTGTCGCTTTCAGCCCAAGCGACCTTGCGGAAGCCGACACGAACGCGCTTTCGACCACACGTCGACTCGCCAACACCAAAGTCCTAGTCATGACTGACATTGGGTCGCGCGGCATCGACACTCTTCTCGTCAAGCACGTCATCCTCTACGATGTGCCTCATACCAGTATCGACTTCATCCATCGCCTCGGTCGTGTAGGCCGGATGGGAAGGCGTGGTCGAGGGATTGTTCTGGTCGGCAAGCATGACCGTAAGGATATCGTGAAGGAGGTGCGGGAGGGGATGTTCAAGGGGCAAGCGCTGATATAGAGAACGAGAGAGCTTGGAGAGATGACTTGGTAAGATACCCTGTACAAAAAGTAGACACCCTCTGTACATTTCTCGACTCTGTATAGTGATAGAATATCCGCCATGACCTCAGAAATCTAGGATAAGGTTATCACTCGAGAAGGACTGCCGTGATCTTAGTCGAAATGAGGTGTTAGTTGAAGAGGAGACTTATACTAGTTAAGGCCAATGCAATCGTGAATGACCGTGGATCGAGATTCATCATCACCCGTCTCGCCCATGGCACTTCATAGCGAGGAAGCCGGATTGTCCAACTCTGCAACAGCAAGTTGGCGTCCTAAATTGATCGCCGTCTCATCGAAGCGCATTTATGGACCACTCTTTTCTGTTCAGTCGAGTGCCTTCAACCACCCGCCTTGTCGAGAATCGTAGACCAGGGCCAAACGGGGCTTCGTCGCGCCGTACAAACACGACGGCAAGCCATCAAGGTGCAACTCTCGTTCATACACTGTCACTGCCACGCCGTTGACTATGAGATCTTCTGTAGCCCTCCTGACAATCATCCCTATGAGCTGATATGTTGGACCGTCACGGTCTACGTCTAAAGTGACTTCGACTTTACGGAGTGACGTGATTGAAATTATACCCCGACAAATTTCCACTAGACGCGTGCCCAAGGAAATGTCGAATACATCGTCGGTATTGTCCTGGCGCGAGATTCGAGTATCGGCTTGAATGTGAATGTCTCAAGCATTGGCGCTGCCAGATCGCCTGCAGATAATAAGTCGTCGATGGCCGAACTCCTGCCGTGTACTGTGATAGTATGCAATTTCACGAAGCTAGAGAGACTACCGTGAGGCACATTGCCGTCGTAGTCCACGTGAAAAGGATCGTCGTCTACCCATAGCCCGGGACGCGTGCGGTGTGGCGTGATAGACAGCGTGTTCAGCGATTGACGCTGCAGTCGCAATGCTTGGAGTAGTTCCGACAGGTTCGGTGCACACACGGAAAAGTACTCGTCTTGATGATGGTTCGTCTCGCCTTGAGAGCGGTTAGCGAGCGTTTGTGCAGAGCATGCTTGTCGAACGTATAAAGACTTCTATGACACGCTCATCGCCTGTGGAAATGGCACTTGACTCACCTATGTGGAGATGTTCCAAAGCTCGTGGACGAGATAGCACGCCAGCCAAACCTGACTTGGTCATATTACACTCTACCAATTCAAGCCTTTTCAGCGGCATTTGGGGAAGATGTGCCACACTCTCAACAGCATCTTCGGGTATGAAGGCAAAGGACAGTGTCAGATCTTCCAGGGTTGGTAATGCGAAGATGATGGCAAATTGACCGCGACAATGCCAGTGGCGATTGCCAGAGCCGGACCAGTGTAGATTAAGCTGTTTAAGCTGTTTCAAGGGGATGACGGCCATCTCTTGATTTCGATATACGCTCCAAAAAATCCCGACCAACTGCTCTATTAAGGATTCCCAGGGTGCTGAGCTCTGACCGAATGTTGCGTGATGTGAGCCCCCGTCTTCGACGGTCAGGCTTTTCGTGTTTTTGGTCGTGAGCAGTATATCTGATAGCTTTGTGAAGCCTTGGGTCGCGTCCATATTTGACGAGTCTATCGCGCATCGTGCCTCGATTGATTGCACAGCTGCCGCTCTCTGCGCAGAGGCAGACAGGGAAGTGCTAAGGCGAATGCAGTGCTTGGCATGTCTGAAGAAGATGTTGCGATACAGGACCGGTTCTGTGACCGCGTACAGGCGCCTCGAGACAAGTGATAAGCTGCGGAGCGTATATCGATCATCACCCAGCAGTTCGTCCGGGAGGTCGGATGTCGTTGTAGCCATGGCGTCGTCGATCTTCGGCTTTGGTGGGTACTGCTTGGACTGCTCTGCTTCGTCTCGATTCGTCAGTTATGTGTCTCGTCGGCTTACAGCGAATGTACACTCTGTGACACAGATCATGCTGAGAATGAACATGACCATGAGACAGATAGAATATCAACAAGGAGTCGGCGTATCCCTGTCGCCCGCTGTGCAACCTTGGCGATCTTGACCGCGACTGGGCGGTCTGTCAGAGGTACATGATACGTTTGCGACCATACACAGGTTCGCCATCCACTGCTCAATGTCAGACCGGCGGGAGAGAACTGGCGCGTGATGATGTTTAGAAGAGTGAAGTGGACGAGGCAGTCATGAAGTCGAAGTAATTACTACGAAACTGCCACGCTAAAAACGCCCCTCCCGCGACGCGTTCTCATCCAAGCATCCCACCTTCTACGCTGACGGGCATATCACAATGGACGCCGACATAGCAGACATCCTCGCCTCGGTCTCTGCGCCGGAAATTCCACAGCGCGCTCTCGACCTCCAAGCACTGACGCGAGCATGGATCAACGAACGCAGCTGCCCGGAGTTGCTGCCATATCCCACCGACCTGATCCAGCGATGCACAGATGCCGTCAAGAGGCAGATTGATGTAATTGAGGACAAGACGGGCGCCATGGATCCTGCTAGCAACTTTACACTGGTCATCTTGCAGACGGAGCTGGAGAGGATCAAGTTTGTTATCAGGAGTTATCTGAGGGCGAGGATAGCGAAGGTATACATGATCGAACAGCAGTATTGATCTGCTATGTCTAATAGAACCTACGCAGATCGACAGACACCCCATCCATTACCATCAGCTTGCCCTCACCGCTGACCCCGACTCTCCCATCCTCTCAAGTCTCGAGTCCCAATATCTCACCGCCCACCAAGCCCTTCTCTCCTCCCACTACTCCGCCTCCTTCCTGTCCCTGTTCCCGAAAGGTCTACAAAAGCTCGATGATACAGGCGGCGGCATCAGCATGATCGACAAACCCGACGAGGACACCGCAGTCTTCTGCCGAGTACTACGAGACAGCTACGTCGAAAGACTTGTCGATGAAGACATTGAATTGAAGAGAGGCGACATTTATATCCTGCGATGGAGCCACATCAAGGAGCAGGTTAGAAATGGGGATGTTGAGCTGATATGAGAGATCTTGAAAGCATGACTGCATGCTACTCAACCTACGCAGGCTATGGAAGATTAGCATGCGTTGGGTCGATCCAGCGGACCGTCTCGGCATTGACCATCTCGACCGGCTCCAGATCTGGAAGATTCACTGCCACAGCCTCGCTATCGCTCCGCATCAAGACACACTCCAGCTTCTCATCTTCGCTGGCATTGATCTCTTGATGCGGCACATACGGCGGAACATAGATGAAATCCCCTGGGCCAGCCTCTACACACCGAGCAAAGTCAGCAGGGCATTCAACACCACGACACTCACTTCGGATAGATCAACTCACCAGCGGTAAACTCCAATTTCTCCCCCCACCGCATCCGAGCTTTTCCTTTTAGGACATATATAACACTCTCGAGATGTCCATGGTGGTGCGCGCCAGTCTTGGCATTGGCGTGGATATTCACAGTTCCGGCCCAAAGCTTCTGGGCACCAACACGAGCGAAGTTGATAGCGGCTGCGCGGTCCATGCCTGGAGTTTGAGGGGTGTTGCTGTCGAGCGAATCCGATGGGATCACGCGGACACCTGTGTTCTTCCAGTCATCGTTTGGTGATGGATGGGAGTGTTCATGAGCATGGTCGTGAGAGTGGTCGCGAGAAGACGGGTTGGAAGCCATGAGTGCTGGAGGTGTTGAGGGATCTGGCGGGAATTGTGATTGAAGCGGAAGCCGGGCGGGAAGAATTGACGAGCTCTTGGCGGGGCTCCAGCGCCAACAATGCTATGATACTCGACTCCCTTCTTACTGGAGCTTCCAAATTATCAGCAGACAGTTAATGTGCTCACGTTATTGAGCTACCCTAGTGGAGACGAGGAAGGCGTGACCGGCCGGCTATACTATCAGCACGGTTGAGCGGGGCAAGTTTGGGTGGAGCTTGACCACACGCCATGAGCCAAAGACTGCACTTTGTTATGATAGCAATGATAATGGCATCTTTCAAAGTTGCTAATTTTCGATAAGTGCGTCTTTCCCTGCGGGACGACGGGTTTGGTTCAGTCCTACCATTGACCTCACGTCCTGCCATCCCAATTCTCGAGGCCAAAACATTCAACTTCAGTCTCTCCGAAACGACCCTTAGATGGTCCACTTCCAGAGAGCCTGCACTTCCTCAGGATCTCCCTTATCACCCTCAGAAGTCGTCTGATTAGCAGAATGCGCCTTGACCCTCGACCTCTCACCTCCATCTCCAGCCCTCTTCGCATCGGGCCATCCAAACAACGACCAATCCCACCCCGGTGGCATATGTCCCTCACTCAAAAACGCCAGATCCCAAGCAAAACCCGCATAGTTATCAGCATTGTACATTGCCAAATCAGGAGCGTAATACGCCAACCACTGCGCAGCAGCCGGTCCATAAGTCGCATACCTCGGCATCTTCATCTTGTAATCTCGGAAAGCCGCGAGGGTGTTGGTCCTGATGTCTTTGATGTGTTTCCACTCGTTCACGCCAGGGAGATGCGTTAGTTCGTGGATGATGATGGGGAAACCGGCGTGGTCTTTCCAGTCGTAGTAGTTGGGAGCATGGGTCTTAGCCTTTGTGCAGATCTCGTCCCAGGTTGTGTTGAAGTGGTTCACGGCCATAGGGCAGAAGTGGACATCGAAGTTCTCTGTAGGCGAGACGTAGGCTATGACGCCGGTCGGCTCGAGGACAGGAACTCTTACAATGTTACCGTTGGCGCTTTCGATGAGGGTCTCCGCGGGGGTAACACATATGTCGTCGTGGAAGGTGCAGTGGAAGGTAGGGGTCTGGAGCCAGTAGTCTTCAGCTTTCGTAGTATTGTGCTGGAGAATGGTGTGCATGCGGTCGAACAGGCCTGTCATTGTAAGGTCAGAGAATTCTTCACCGTCAGCATGGGGTACGATGAACCTGTGAGGTATGCGAAACCCTCGAGGCCATTCTCGCTAACGTGATACTCCGGTAAGGCCGGCTCGCCGAACCATCTCACAATCAGGTGGCGTACGTTCGCAGCCAGAGATCCTGGCACCAACGTCGCTGGGGGAGTCGCTAGGCTGTCGACGAGTTTTAGCATGGAGCGAACCACGCCCGTGACTTCGAGAGCATCTGAAGCCAGCACGTCAAGGGTGTCGATAGCTTCGCTAGGACAGTTCTTGAAGCCGACAGGGGTTAGGTATGCGGCTGTCGCACAGCCTGCGAATGTTAAAAGTGTGCTGGGGAGCATTTCCGAGGGATGCGTGCGTTCATAGGAATGTGCGTGGTGAGCAGGAAAGATGTCGGATCCGCGGAGGAACGAATCTCGTCGCTGCAGAAGACGTTGCAAATGGTTATGTAACTGTGTGCGCTTCAAGCTGTGATAACAGGGAAGCCCATTTGACGGATGTTTGATGCTTGGCGTTGTGCTCCAGTACTACACATCTTCCAAACCACGATGGGAACAAATGCGCTTCGTCCACCTCAGGTAGTCAGAAGGCGAAGACGAGCCTCCATAGTTCAGCCAGAACAATAAGTGGTCGTCATGATTGCGAAGCCAGCGTTGTAGAATGGTCCTCTGCCGTTGCTGCTGGACTACAGTCTCGCCGAGGATGCTTAGAAGCACCATGATATCCTCTCTACGTTCAGTCGGCTGCCAAAGTGTCTGCGGATCGATGGACGTAGTGTCGTTGACGTTTGGGATATCTGATGAGGACATACACAGGGCTGATGCCTGGCTATTCGAAGGTGCAGTCTTAGTGTATGAGTCTCCAGTGAATTGTGGCATATCGCATCCTTGCCTTGGCGAAGATAGTGACTGAGGGCAGTCGTCAGGACATTGGGCCTCATCGTGCCTGCTTTTTGACGCAATCTCCTGTGAGGAACGTGGAGGCATTGACTGATGATGCTCTGTTCGCTCCTTCAATTGCCTCAGCTCCCGGTCACAAGCCCGTTGACGTTTGCCAAGCTTCGCTGTCGACTTCCGACAACACGGCGACGATGGTCGTGAGTCGATGTCTTCCTGATGATGCAGCTTGATTGCGCTCTCCGGCGTCATCTCAATGCCGCTGTCATACCTTACAGACTCTGGCGTAGACTGCGCCGAAGCACACGATTCGTGAACCAACTTGCGAGCTTTCCTTGGTGTCGATATTGGGGACTCCTGTGATCGAGGTCGCTTGATATTCCGTCTCGGTGGCTCGACGTCGGCAATGCTGCGCGTAAGTGCGCGGTTCGACCGCCTTCGCGGTGGTAATACGGTGCTCTGGGACGAAAGATGCCCTTTCTCTGCGGAAGAGTCTGCTGTGGCGCGTGGAATGGACGTGTTCCTATATAGCCGTATCGTCGGGCTCTCTGCGATGGGGCCCAATGGACGTCTTCCAGAGTCTGAGGGCGGTAGGCTCATGCTCACGACCACGCCGGGAATGTCTCGGATAGTCTGTTGAACCTGCGATGTGTTTCCCAATGGAATCTATTGCTTGGCGGTATCAGCTCTGGCTCAGAGAGCGGTGGATGACAAGAGCTGCTGTGAGTGTGGAATCAGTGGTGCTGTAAGTGAAGGAGAAACGAAGAAGAGTACATTGCACTTCCCTCTCGTGGCGACAGCACCATGTCGCGCCCACGAGCCGTGTCCCGATGCTACGTGCCCGTCAATTTGACTTTGGGAGCTTGGACTGAGGTCTTCGAAGAATGCTGTATAGACAGCAGACCACATCTACACCCGTCCTTATGGCCGACCACGGCGGTCCCTTTTCAGCACCATTTTCGAGAGCAAGGAGGTTGGAAAGGCGTCAGACTTGGCCGTATCTGTCATGGCGAGCAGCGCGAAGCGTCCGTAAAGCATGGAACATGGCCGGTCAAGGCAGTGCACCGCGCAGCGCGTTGTTTCGCGATGTCGTGTAAAGTGGATGCATGAAGAGTATGCAAAAGTCGTTGCGAGTCTGCCGCCAACGAGAGTGCTCCGATCGCTGCGGATGGGAGCTTGGACTTGTTGCGAAATGATGGTCCCACGCTGCTGCGGGAAGTGATAGCAAAGCTGACAGAAGGTGATGTTCAGAAGGTGGTGACGGTTTGTGGACTTCAGCATTGAACGTGGACTTGACGGACCGAGCGGAGGCCGGCGACTTACTTGCTCCTGCTCCGTGTCACGAGGGACAGAGCAACGCTATAGTCTGCCGTAGTGGGTCTGCCTCGCGTCGGGGCAGACCGCCAAGCCATGCCGTCAAACCAGCAGCCACATTTTATTGCAAGAGGATCGCATGGTCACAGTCTTGATTCCGAAGCAAAAGAGTACAATATGTGTATGTATAGCAAGAGTCAAGTTGAGCAAATGCAGGCACGCACTTTTGATCTCTACGTCACGCTGCTTCTGCCATGCGCACGATTGAAGATGGTCATCTGAAGGGAGTCCCAAGGCGTGCAAGGCAGCCCGGGGCATATCGATTCGCGCACGGCTGCAAACAATTTAACCCATTTAGCCGCCTGTAGAGTTCCCGACCCATCCTCTTCGGTCTCGAAGTCAACTTGTGGCAACGGTTGTGACATGTAAATGCTGCTGTACCGACGTGTCGGAATCCGCGTGCCGGAACGTGTGCCGGAACGTGTGCCGAAATCCGACAGCAGCGCCTAGGACTTCTGCGTTTGCCGTTTGGAAGGCGAACGACGACAATGCTTCCTGGAATTCGCACAGCCCCTTGCCCGCAGCACAGCTCATCAGCCCTAATGACGCGTGAACGTCGGCCCACATCGTCGAAGCACGCTATGCAGCACGAGATCGGGAGACTTGCCCCAGCTTTTCTCCGCACCACCGAACCTTGTTGCAGCTTCACCCACTCACCAACTCTACTGGAGAGCCGGCCGTTGGTCCTTGGCCTGCAAATGCCCGTCCTTGCACCACGCGAGGCGCACGATGAGGAGCCTCATGCGCTGCCGTGGTCGTAACGTACTCCGGCATACCTATAGCGGCATGCCACCTAGCGTGAATCCTTCTTGGTAGTGTTGCTTCAAAACCACTACCACATCCTTCAAGATGTCTTGCTTCCTCTTCCCTATCTTAAACTCTGCCACTCCTTCGGCACAATGGCGAAGAAACCTTTCTATGGCCTCACGGGCACGAAGCTTAACATCGCCATTGCCGTCGTGGCCGGCACCGATTTCGCTCTTTTTGGTTACGATCAGGGTGTTTTGGGAGGCCTGTTGACCCTTCCTTCTTTCCTGCGATACTTCCCACAGATCAACGTGCAAAGTCCTCCGCCCGGCACTACCTCCTCGACCGCGTCCAATGTCCAAGGTATTACTGTCGGTGCCTATACCCTCGGATGCTTCTTTGGTGCTGTCGCAACGATATGGCTTGGAAATTGGCTTGGCAGAAAGAGGACAATTATGGTCGGCTCATCGATTATGGTGGTGGGTGCTGCGATCCAGGCCTCCTCGTTTAGTTTGGGACAGCTCATTGCAGCACGCTTATTGACTGGATTTGGCAATGGTAAGTGTGGAGTCCGCTGAGGAATGGGGAGGAATCGCTGACAGTGTTACAGGCATGAACACTTCCACGGTACCAACATGGCAGTCCGAGACGTCAAAATCGCATCGCCGAGGACAAATGGTAATGATTGAAGGCTCACTGATCGTTTTCGGCGTCATGATCAGTTACTGGATTGACCTTGGATTCTCGTTCCTCGAGCCCTCTACAGTTTCCTGGCGTTTCCCAATTGCTTTCCAGATCTTATTGGCGCTGTTCGTGCTTTGCTTCATCCCGGGACTGCCAGAGTCTCCCCGATGGTATGTCAAGCACTTGCTCAGGCGCGCACACCCAAGATCTCAGACTGACAGCATGAATAGGCTCATCTTGAAGGGCAAAGAGACCGAAGCCTTGGAAGTGCTGTGCGCGCTCAATGATACCACCGAGGACGACCCGAAAATTCAAGATGAATTCAAGGCCGTCAAGGACACCGTCTTTGAGGTGGCTCAAGGACGCTTTAGTGATATGTTCAAGCTCAATCGCAACCGGAACTTCCATCGTACGGCACTGGCATATGTCAACCAGATGTTCCAGCAGATATCCGGGTAAGAAGTGTTTCATCTCGCAAAATGTCCACGCGCTGACCTTCCCAGAATCAATATCATTACTTACTACGCGGCAACGATCTTCGAAAACGATATTGGGCTCTCGCCGTTCTTGAGTCGTCTTCTTGCAGCATGCAATGGTACGGAGTACTTCATGGCATCCTGGATCGCGATCTTTACCATCGAGAAGTTTGGTCGCAGAAAGCTCATGCTGTTCGGTGCTGCTGGACAAGCGATCTCCATGGCTGTGCTCGCAGGCACCACAAGCATTCCGACTGCGGATCCAAGGAGTAAACATGCTGGTATCGCCGCTGCTGTCTTCCTGTTCGTCTTCAATAGCTTCTTCGCGATCGGTTGGCTTGGTATGACATGGCTTTATCCCGCCGAGATTACGCCCCTGGGTATTCGTGCTCCAGCAAACGCAGTCTCGACCACTGCTAACTGGATCTTCAACTTCATGGTCGTCATGGTTACTCCTGTGGCTTTCAACGCCATCGGCTACAAGACCTATATCGTCTTCATGGCCATTAACGCCTTTATGGTCCCTTGCGTCTACTTCGTACGTAATATGCCTAAATCTCTTGCTCTCCTGAACCATCTAACAATCATCGCAGTTCTTCCCCGAAACCGCCTACCGCTCTCTGGAAGAGATGGACGACATCTTCCACAAGGTCAACGGGTGGAGGGGTGCCTTTACCGTCGTCAAGGTTGCAAAGACGATGCCGCGCAGATACGGAAAGAGGGGCGAGCTTCTTATCGCTTACGAGGATACGGAGGAAGCTAGAGCTGTGGGAGAAATTAGGAGAAATTCTGCTGTGTCCGGAGGTGATGCAGAGAAGGCGTTCAGGACTACACAGGGCGCGGAAATGAGGGAGGATCTTGATGGAAAGTCTGAGTGAGTATTTCTTGGAATCATAGCAATAAAGCACACGCTGTGGTTACTCAGAGGCTACTTACTCTCTTACTCGCTATCTACCTGATCCAGCCTCCAAATCCTTCTGAAGGAGAGGTTTAAACCTCACCGAAGAGACCCGAACAACCCCCATCCCCTACTCCTCGTACTCCTCTTCCTCATCCAACCCATTCTCATCCCGCCACGGATAATCCGTGACCTTGACCGTCGTGAACAGAAAATGATGCTGCGGATTCGCCTTCCGATCCAAATGACTCTCATTCCTCATCAACGGCACAGTCCACTGCTTCACCACCTCCTTAATTTCCGCGAGCCGATGCTCCGTGCACGCCATTCCCTTCGGACTCATCGGGAATCGCAGATGGAACTGATCATGCAGCACCGTCTTCGCGAGGTATGCATCCCCACCCTTCGCGACAGCGTTGATGAACGCGAATCCCAAGTCTTTGGCGTGGTGCGTTTGGTCCGATGCCATCATGTCGGAAGCCCAGTGTCGAAAGATACAGAGGGCGATCCACATGATGATGTCGTTGGCGTAGTTTGCGCGGCCGATGTTGTCGCGGTCGACGCGGCCGACGGTCTTTTCGCGCATGAGGATGGTGGGGTAGTAGGAGGCGAGATGGCGCTCGCAGGAGCGCACGGCCTCGATGATGATCAATGCTTTCTTTTTGAGGAGGGAAGTGACTTCGTCGGGGAGGTCGCCGGAGGTGATGGCGTCTTGGACCGTTGGGTACATGTATTGGCCGGAGGCGTGGATAAGGGATTCGCGGAAGATGGCTTTGGATTTGATGCGATGGGCGAAGGAGAGCCAGGCCGGAGGGTTGTTGGCGATGGCTTTGAGGAGATGTTGGCCTGTGGCGAGGAGGGTGGCTTCGATTGGGCGGGTGATGATGTGGATCTGATGATATTTCAGTACGAAACGTGGCGGCACAGGGCGGAGTGCTAACTTACGCAGTCGAGGTATTCAGCGACGGTGGTGATCTGGAGGGCCATTGAGAGAAGGTGGGTGAGGCCATCGGACTGGGCGTCACCAAGCTGGATCGGAACGTTGTAGAACGCGCCCAAGACCGCTTCATAGGCCTGCAGTAGGAAGTCAGTGTTGTCAACGACAGTGCCAGGCAGCAAACTTACAATGAAGATCTCTGGTACGACTCTGCCATTCTCCAAGCCATCTCCCACACCTCTAAGATTGTTGCCAGCTGGCTGATCGTTGGAGTTCAGTGGGATCGCTTCGAATACGTACTCGATCCTGCTGAGCTCCTCCTCGCCGTCTGGGTAGAGAGGGTTTTCGACGAGCACGAGCTTGAAGCGAGTAGTGATGCCGTTCTTCTGTGCCTTTCGGTCGAGCTGCGCCGCGTCGCGCTCGTCCAGCAGCTCACGCATCACTTCCGAGTTGTTGCGCAGCACGCTACTGTGCAACTTGTACTGGCGGCTGCCGGTGACGACGAGCTTGACATCGCCGTCTTTAAACTCGGGAAACCTGTCGTGTCGGCTTGACATGGTGTCGCGTGAGTGTTGGGATGGTGGAGATGGTCGAACGGTATGAGTGAGGTCAAGTATCGGAGTGGATTGAAGGTGTTGAGAAGAGCCAGGCGCTGTTATGTAGGCGGCGGGTTTAAAGTTCGATACGGCGGCGAGCGCCGCATGTGAAGGAGAAGGAACAGACAATGCTGCTTACCGCGCCTCCTCAGTGCTTCAGAGCAAACTCACACGAGATGCGAAGCGCCTCGCCATCAGGAACTCTGGCGCCTCGCCTCAAGAACAAGGCGAACGCTCTGTTTGTGCTACTGGCAAGACCCTTATAGCTGAGCCAAGCGTCAGAACATGAATGAGTTGCTGGCCTTTAGTTTATCGCATGGATCGCAGTAGCAGCTGTAGTTGCAAGCCTGAAGTGAGACATACACCCAAGCATCGTGGCACGTTCATGGAGCTCGAGTGGTACAAGAGGCACCGGCACCAATTCCTCTTCATGAAGTCTATCTGCAGCCACCTTAGCATTCCGAGAGAAGTCAGCCAGTACATATCTCAACATCCAGTCCGTAGCACTTTCTACGGCACCATCGTGCTGACGGAAGGCCTTTGCGAACATACTGATTTTTCGAAGCTCGCCGTGGCCAGCGTCCGGCACGACTAGACAAGGAGGCCTCCCAGGTGGCCCTCCTACCTATTTCTGAAGATGGCAGAATGCTTGCACTGGCGATCAGAACAGAAGCGCCGGACAATAGGCTCTCTTATGGCCTGAGAGTACTTTTCGGACCTCGTCATCAGCGCCGCTACTTCTGCTCTGAGCAGTTTCCTTCGAAGGATAGGAAGGTATGATGATTCTTGTGACACTGTCAAATGCTTCCCGCAGCAGCATTATGCTCTCTCGTTTGACATTACTAGCTCTTGACGTGGGCTCATGCTGAAAGTCCTAGCTGCAGCACGATCATAGTCCCTGTACTCTGCTACTCAAATCATCCAAGCGCGAGGCACTGCCGGTGCCGTATCATGATTGCTCCGTAACCACATCTTGCCAAACAACATGAGTATCTCTGTGCGGTTCTCGTGGCCGCTGAGACTGTAATTGACCTTGGAGGACACAAGGTCGTGCAGAGGATGATGTTGCTGTGAATACCGCTGTTCGTCGGCCGAGAGGTCGGGTGTTGTGGAGTACTGGTACCATTGACGTCGCAATTTGGCTGGAAATGTTGGAGATCGTGGGGCGGTAGACAGATGAAGTGCGGTGTGATGATGTAGAAGCTTTGTCGGGGTTCCCAGCCACTTCGCTTCAGCTAACCATCGTCCTCCTTCAACTACAAGACACATCACGATTTTAGTGCCATGTATTCATCACTGTCTACAAGTGGTCGAATACTGCGGCATATAATGGCAGACGCCTCATTTTCACAGTTGATAGCAGGCCGGTCTCAAGGAAACACTCAGGCATGAAGCTGCCTGGGTTCATCCCGTTGACTGGGAGGTCTGACATAGAGTCGAGCGTCCTATGATTTCTGACTTCATTCTCCGAGTCAAATAGTCAAGGCATGACTGCGTCGAAAGGAGACCACGATACAAGCCCCAGATCCTTCATCGGAAGGCACGGGTTGGCAATGTTGCCGCCTGTGCACTAGCAGCAGAACAAGATGACTTCAAGTCGACAGGATCGACTCGGATGCTGATGCCTGATAGTACGTCTGGAGCGAGATGAAGCACTCGGGTGACGTCTTGGCAAGGCAGCGGAAATCCAACGATCTGGTCTGCGCTAGACGCCCAATTAAGCTGAGGACGGTCACCACTTATAGCAGAGCCATTGCAATTATTGGAACACCCGGCGATAGAGAGCGTAGCAGATCAAGCTATTTGGGCGCAAGCCGAGTCTGGAGCTATGGGTCAATTCCGACCACACCAGTCCGTCAGACCGTGAACCGCAAACTCACAGTTCCCAGGCTTCAGCATGAAGCGTGGCCGCCTCATCTGCGCCCTACAATCTCAATGTGAAGGGCGCGACCGAAACACCCCAGTTCCAACTTCGAGTCCGCAGAGATCAAGCTTTTCTCGACTCCTACAGTGTGCTATCCTCCAGGTCCAGCGACGACTTCAAGCACTCCGACCTGGCCGTCCGATTTCATGTCAAAGAGCACGCGCCCACCTCTGAGTGGTTCGCCGCTGCTCTTACTCAGATCCTTGGTCCCAACTTCGCGCTCTTCATCTCGTCGCTCCGGGAAGGTGTTGGAGCCCACCCGAATCAGCATTCAGGCATCAAGTACCAGCATCTAAGCTGCTTCAAGGTGGCTGGAAGCGTCACGACTCTGGCGGTTCGCGAGAGCCATATGCTGACTCGGCGATTGGAGAGAGTCATGCTGCGCTGGCCCATGTACAATGATGTCGCGAAATCCTGCCATGCTTAGTTCGAGCTCTGTATCAATGCAACCGAGCTTTTTGAGAGCTTTCTTGTAGGCTGACAAGCCACCGACCTGGGTCAGATCGCCGCAATGCAGTGGAACATTGTCGTTCGAGGCGGTGATGTGACTATTGCATAGGATCTCAGGTAAGCCCTTGACACTGTGCTGATGTCCAAGAGCTCTTTTGACAGCATATGTCGTTTTAGAATACGTGCTCGGAACTGCGGTCAATGCTTCCAAATTCGGTCGAGGCCGTCCTTAGGAATACCCAGCTTGATGGCGAGACAAAAGTTCGTACGATTTGTCTCCTCGCGTCTGGCATTCAGACAGACGGCTTTCACTTTGGCACATGGCGAAAGAGACCTTTCTCTTGTCTGCGGGGTCGCCGCCGGGGGCCGATGTCCATGCGATGTGAGTTCTTGAACCCCAGAGACTGTCTAGGCAGGACTGGCAGCAGTTTGGACGATTGATGATACCTGGAGATGCGCGCGATGGAGCGCCGTTGAGACGATGTGCTGAGACTACTCAGCAAGGCTGCTATAATATTCGTTATCAGGCGCGTTCGCGACTCCTGGTCGTCCACATAGTTCAGGACCATTGGCCTATGATTTGACATAACGTACAGACTCTGTACGTTCGGCGTATATTGTCCTTCACAGCCTACCCCAATTCGACGCCTTGCTATACCTTCTCATGCGACGCCGTCCGACAGAAACCCCTTAGAAACCCGGCGGATTCAACCTCTGACTCAACCTCGTCCACTTCGGCAACTTATGCACCCCCTTCCTATACCCTCTCACCTTCTTGTCAAACATGGTATACTTGTCCCTCGGCAACATCTCCTGTTCCGTCGGCATTTCCGCTTTCCACCTCTCAATGAGCTTAATGGTCTTTTCTTCCGCCGCCTGCTGCTTCAGCAGCTTCCCGCTAGGGACTTGCACACTGATTCCTGTGTTCCCGACCTCACTGTGTTCGGGGACGAAGTCGCCTCGTTTCGGACCTCGACCGTGCCGTTGTGATTCGAGGGAGGCATTTAATTGCGAATGGAGGAGGCGTTGGCCTTCTGCTGTGGTGGAGAGTTCGGAGGGGGTAGCATTGCCTGAGGGCGTTGGTGCCGGTGCGGACTTTTGTGATCTTTGGGGTACTGAAGTCGTTGCGGATCGTTTTAGTGCTGTATCGAGGACGGAGACGACGTTATCGACGCGGCGCATTCGTCTACGATGTCGTAGTTTCTGGGGTGCTGAGAGTCGCCATGGGATTTTCCTGAGGAACTGTCAGAGCATTGTGGTGGTCATCAAGGGTGATAGGTACCATAACAAGCCGCCGGCCAGCGGCGCCGTGGGTCTAAATGCGCCAAACATTGTGATGTGTATGTGTGTCAATGTTCAAGGGCATTGTGAAGTGCTCCTGCCATATGGGAGATTCGCCGCGGCCATGCCAAGCGAGTCTCGGGCGTTCCTCGGATCTAGGTGTCTTGAAGACAGCATGAACGTGTCGAGAGCACGGCAATAATATCATCATGTCGTGGATTCATATGACAATCGCCGCGAGACACTGACTGCCAAAGTGCGTGTTTCCGTCGGTGTCAGGATGTCGTATTACTTCACCATCATCGGCACGCGCGACAATCCCCTCTTCGAGCTGGACTTTGGGACATCAAAAGTAGGCGGAGATGGCATTGCACGATTCCGAGAGGAAGCCAAGCACATGAACCAATTCATCGTTCATGCCGCTCTTGACTTAGTCGAAGAGGTACAATGGACCACCAAGGATCTGTACGTATACGAATGTCCAATTTGGGTTCATGCTTCCTGCCAATAAGCTTGCACTTCAACGACAAAACATCGATTCCTAATCACTGCGCAGCTACCTGAAGAAAGTCGACAGCTTCCAGAACAACCACATACATACCTTCCTCACCGGTGGTAACGTCAAATTCATGCTGCTTATGAACCCAGACCCCAGCGCCACAACGTACTCCAGCTATCAGACGTCACCACCCTCGCGACCTAACACTGCGCGACAAAGTACTCTGCTAGCTACGAACCCGTCAAGTCAGCAGACTGAAGAAGCTGTCAGACAGTTCATGTTTGAGGTATGCTAGTGCGCTCATCCCACGCTTCCATCTAGCCATGTGCAACGCTACTCCTCTTGCATGTCAAAGAGGGCTCGTTCGACATCTTTTCCCGAAGCATATGCTGACGTGACTATGTAGGTCTACGAAGCGTGGATGAAGTGCATCATGAATCCATTCTACCACGTCAACAGTCAAGTCACATCACCAGTCTTCCGAAGCCGCGTCAGTACCGCAGCAAAGAAGTACCTCTGACGAATACGGCGCGATCGCCCCATATCATGGCACCAGAAGCACATCAGAGGACTACAACCCATGCGGCGGCTCAGCACAGCACCATGCGGCCTACTAGATGTCGCACAAACCACCGGACACATGTAACCGTGTGAAGAGACGCAACCTTGAGCCCAAGCATACGCAGCCAGAGGTAGCTACATGTGCTCTACCACCCTTCCAAAACATGGTTGCTGCCCAGCCATGTCGCAGCCTGCATGGAATCAGCAGACACTGTACAACCACCCTATATCACCCGACCAGGGCCCTCTACTGGACACAATATACAAGAAGGATTGCCACAATTCGATGTGATAGGCCGGCAAAAGCTACGTCAGCCGCGCATCTGCACTCCCACGTCCTGCACAGCGCAGCCCGGCATAGCTTCATCCGCAACAACCAAGCCACACTGTAATTCATCAGCTGTCGACGAATCCATCCCAGAAATCCATCCCACTGGTGGCAAGCTCAAAAAGCGGGGAACTTTCCTACAGGACCCTCTCACGTGGCAAGCTCTGTATAGCTGCTGCGACCCTGTACCAGCATATGTTTACAGACCGCTAGAATGACAGCGAGGCTTAACAATTTCGGCACAAACTCGGTCGACGTTAGACGAGAATGTTGGCTGTGGAGGATCATGGCCAACAATGGTAGCCTATCATCACGCGGGATCAATGCAATGCAACGAAACGGCACGTCGCCGCCGCAGAGTGCTCAGTCAATCACACGCTGATTCCAACATGAAACCAACTTTGCCGCATTTCGGCAGCCTGCAAATTGGCAGTCAGGCAACGCGTGTGCTCTAGGAAGGGTAAACTCAGCA
This sequence comes from Dothistroma septosporum, assembly GCA_002236755.2. Taxonomy (NCBI): domain Eukaryota; kingdom Fungi; phylum Ascomycota; class Dothideomycetes; order Mycosphaerellales; family Mycosphaerellaceae; genus Dothistroma; species Dothistroma septosporum. The sequence continues at coordinate 2,289,241 of NBZP02000035.1, read as the reverse complement.
GGACCCACCCACACCGAAGATCCAGCACGTTCGAGACATACACAAGCTGGGTGGCTGGCAGCCAGACCAGGTCCTCGCAGTCCAGTGAGCACTGAAGTCAACCAAAGGATCATCCAACCCATCGGTAGCCTATCACCTGCTTATTCTAAGCTCTCGCAAAGCTGAAGAACTGCAGTGTAACACGACAATCTTAGAGCCGAGCAGGCAATGCACCTACGCGACGGCCAGTAGCAGGCAATGGGGCGCATGCATTGAACCGACGGCACTGGCATGGGCAGAATGACAACCAAGATCAGCCTCGATCATGTGCGCGCAACCACACTCTGCTGGTTCGTCAGAATGATCGCCTTCGAATTTGGTAACCTATCAAAAAGCTTGAAGCTGGAGCAAATGTGGTGTTACATGATAGCTCCAGCATTGGTGCAGTCTGTTCTCTCTCAAAGTAAAGAAGGTAATCCATGATAAACGTAAGCAAATTGGTATCATTCCTGCCACCGCCATGCCTGCCCAAACTAAACATCCATGAAAAATCAACAAATCAGATCATGCCAAATCTCAGTCCCGTTCATCAACTCCATCCGGTTCCGTGCATCCATGCAGTTAAAGCCTCATTCCAGTTCCTATGCAGTTCATGCTGTCCCGTGGATTGCCCACGTCCTTCATGCTGTCAATCTGTGATTGCATCAATCCTTGAATGCATCATGCAATCTGCAAAGTCAGTCCCAAAAGCACAAGCCAAGCGAAAACACCACGACACGCCACGCGAACACCGACCCGAATATGCCCATAAACTAATCATGAGTGTTGCACTCTGATCGTGCCCAGAAACCCCGCAGTCGTACCGTAGTCCTGCAGTAGCACGTAGACTTCACTCTGACTCTCACCGGCGAAGACTTGGACGGCGAATCTCACCGTCTCCGCCCGCGTTCTGCATCCTGCACCTCCGTCCCACCACTCTGAATGACATACAACATCTCAGCCTTCCGTTCCGCTTCGGGGGATTCGCTGAGGGTGTACATCTGCGAGCTGGGGCGTCTCCAGACGTGGTGCTTTCCCGACATGGTCCGGGAGAAGCGCAGACCGGGTCGTTCGAGCTGGCGTGCTTGACGCCGGCGCTCGCGGGCCCGTTCTACGAGGTAGGCTACTGGTAGGTCATCGTCATCGGAGTCATCGGAGTCGTCGTCGTCTTCTTCATCCTCGTCTGTTTCTTCGTCTGCAGGGGTGGCCTCGAGGAGGTAGCCAGGGATTGCTTGGCGACGGGATGCGTTTTGTTTGCAGTGGGCGTGGATGTCAAATTCGTCTTTGAGGTTAGGAGAGCTGTCGGGTGTGAGTTGTGGCAAGTCGTCGACGAGAGGTGTCCAGGCGCCGCGGCGGGATGGGTCCGGCGTAGCGCGGTTGCGATCGACAGCGCGTTCAAGAGCGGAGGCTTGATTACGCAGTAGGCTATTCCAGCGGTCTGGCATGGCTTGACCTTGTTGTGCTCGACGGCGATCGTCATCGAAGAGGGCGAAGTCGGTGATGCCGGCATCCCAGTCTATCTCTCCGGCGTCCTCGTCGTCCGAGCCCTCGGCCCAGTCTTCATACTCGAACATCTGGACAGGTGACAGGAAGTGGTTCTCGGGATGTTCTGAGAGTTCATACTCGAACAGGTCGACGGGCTTGGATTGCTTGAGAGGAGCCATGGTTGGGGTAGTAGGCTGCGATATATGTACTCTCGTTCCATTGCCCATGGGTGAGGTGGCGGCGTTAGTCTCTGCTGATGTGGGAGGCCAAGTTGCGCTGCGACCTAATGCTGCCGACGCTGATGGCTCGAGCATCTTCAGCGTGGGCGTTGGCTGCATGGTATATGTACGCACGGAGAGGACTGTCGGAATGTGGTTGGCAACCACGGGCAGAGCTGCCCTGTGCGTAGCGTGGGATGGAGCGCGTCGGTGTAGATCTGTTCAAACTTTGCCGTTGTTCATGCGGTGGTTCTGCCGCAGGCAACCAGAAGCGCAGTAGCGCGATCGGGAATCGCAAGTGAGGAAACGGACAGACCCGACGTTTTCCGGCTCTGCGGCCGGTCAGTGGTGTTGTGGTGTACGGATATGTACTGCCGTGGTGATGAGTGGGTGGTCGAGCAACTGCTGTGTGAAGCGGAGGTCGGCCGAGAGTGTGTGGGGGGGAGGGGGGAGGCGACTTGAAACCGGCAACGCAAGAGAAGGGTAGAAGTAACGAACGACAAGGATTTAAATTCTTTGCGAGCGGGGAAAGCGAAGGCAATAAGAACGAGCGGAACAGAAGAGGGCGGAAGTCGATGACTGCGACAACGACGCCTGCTGGCTTCTTTCAAGAGGCGTACGTCTCCAATTTTTCTAGGCTGCGTCACACAGTCAGAGGAGGCCGCAGCAGACAGACCATTTCTCTCAGATGACTGGAGGGTGAGACACGGAACATGCCTACGACGCCGAAGAGGGTGCACGCTCACCTCGCCGTCGGTGGCAGGCGCCATCGATATGGCAAGAGGCGTCTCAATACTGTACTGTAATGGGAAAGCTTGACATCCCGCGTCAGCCAGCAAGCAGTTCGCGTCGCGCGTCGCTTGGGCACAACGAGAGCTGCGTTAGTCAGAGCCATCGAGACTTGGTGCTCTGCTGTGCTGTTCTGTGCTGTGCTGTGCTCTGCTGTGCTGTGCTCTACTCTGCTGTGCTCTACTCTGCTCTACTCTGCTCTGCTCTGCTCGCTTCGCTGCGCTGCTGACGAAAGGGCGAACCGGGGCGGTGCTGGTGTGAACAGCTGCAAGGTACCACAGCAGCCAGTAGGCCGCTTGTCTCGCAGTGCACTCTACGCCCGCGCGAGGCGCCTCAGTCCGCCATGCAGCAGCAGCAGTTCTTGCGTCAAAAAGGCGGGCCATCAATGGAGGCGGTGGTGATGAGGCTGATGACGCCGTCGCGCACATGTATGCCTCTCTGCAGCGGTGTCTGTGGTCGTTTCGACGCAGGTTGAGCTGACCGGCAGTCCCACGGGTGGAGTTGAAAGAAAGAGGGTGTGGTGCAAAGGTGATCAACAAGCTAGCTTGTCATCTGCACGAGATCCAGACAAAGTCCGCCGTTTCGAGCGCGGCGCGGCGCTCGCCTCTCAACCTTGTTGTCGGATCTCGACCGACCTTCTTCGAACTGTGTGCTACGCTCACATCTCCACCGCGTCTTTGTTCTTCGTCAACATCCGGGGCATGACAGACGCTGTGCGAGGTGTTCGCAGCAGCCAACGCAAGGGATGTCGTCTTAGACCAGACTGCACGTCTTGTGTGGTTGCAGCGAGCCAGGCTCCTCGCAATCTTGATGACCAGCCACCAAACGATAGCGCGGGATGTCCATCGATACATGTATCAAGAGAAGTGACTTCCATGGATATCTTGCAGCCATCAAGCCGGAACTCCATCCCATCTGCGCCTGCCGCGATTCGCACGCTCCCACCTCCGCCATTGTCGGTCAAGTCATCACCAACCTCACCGTTCATCATGAGGCTGTCCTGCAAGATCAGCTGCCGCTCAGGCGCGGTGCATGCCAGGGTAACAAACGAAGACGAGAATCTTCGGTGCAGGAAGGTGAATCTACACACATGACTCCACCCACGCAGATCGAGTCTATGAAATCATGAAACTCACGCACCCTAACGGCCGTGTTGCTTGCTGAGCACATCAGACGATGCTAGTCTTCACACTCCTCCCTCGGACTTTGAAGTAGTTGCCTGTGGCCATTCGGGTCATTGTCTCCATCTTCGACGCAGGAACTAGGCAATTCCTGCATGGTAAGCAGTGCGAGCGATCCTGATCAGCCCTACGGGTTCGCCAACAACTGTCCTCACATGACTATTGCACATGATGGCGCCTTGACCGCACAATCAGATATGCTGAATCTATCTTTACCACTGACCTTGAAGACGGAGTAATGTATATACGTCGCCATGATAGAACGCCTGTGCAATCAAGTATTTGGGCCCTGGAACCATGAGTAACGCAACAATTCGCACTCGGCGCAGCCACGCCGAGTATCAAAATCTCCTTTGTTCTGCTTGCGGACACGCCCTCCAGCAGACTCGCATTATTCTTGTCGCTCTCACTCTCGCTAGGTACTCAGCCCGCGACCATTGTGATCGACGGCCCCAAGACTTGGCAATGCTCGAGATGAGATCGGCCTGACGATGGCAAAGGCCGGCCAGCCAGAACGGCATGCATGTAGGAGACTGCGGCCTTCGTGACGGAGTCCTACATTAAGAAGGTAAGGACAATTTCTTCGACCAATAAAAGCCAATCTGCAGGCCAAGGCACATCATTCCGTTCTTTGGCTGATGGATCACGCCAAGTCCATTTCACGTGCTAGGTTGCAATGATGGATGTCCCTGTGCATCACGAGGACAACTCTGATAAGGTGCGCTGTTGCATGGATCTCGGATTTCGAGCTTCTGATCATCAGTATGGCATGATTCATCTCACCTATGGAGCCTTGACACGCCGCTGTCGCGGTGTTATCGCTGTGATTCGGCATCTTATTGCTTAGTATTGCACAACGAGATTGTCGCAGCTTGCCAAACGAGGTCGCCGCACTAGGCGGTCTTCCAATCTCCAACTGGAACGGACGAGCACCTCGCTCGACGCATCGGTTTGTAAGCGAGACCTCGAGGCATTCATCCCGAAAGAACTCAGCAGGTGGCAATTTGACCATCAAAGACAACAGCGTCATGTCAACCTTTCAGAAAGTCTCGGCAATTGCCTCTGCCCGGGGGTGCGAGTCCGGCGTGAGGAGAGGATGCGGGAAGGGCAAAACCTCGAGACCAAAGAGCTCGGATGAAAGAGCAGAGAACAGTATACGTCGACGGACATTTTGGCTGAGCAGCACTGACACAGCCAGGCTGATCAACCCGGGACTCGCCGTAATTGGTAAAGTCAAAGGAGAATCGTTCGTCTGCTGTGGAAACGCCTCAAGATACGTGTATTGCCCATTTCCCAGATAGTGGGCCGAGACTACGGGAAGGTCATACTGTGCAGCACCACCTACGCATAAGCGAAGGCGTGCTTGACCGTGACAAGCAGTCCAGTCATCCTGCTTGAGTTCGGGACGCTGATGGACTACTACACGACGTGATATCACGAGCGGTTCGTCCACTGATGACAGATCTTGTACAACCGTGACAAGCGTGTCAGCCAAAACGCGAGGACACTGGTTATTACCAGATGGCTTTTCCTCCAAATAGATTGCGAGCGGGTGTGGAGGTTGGATGTGATACAGTCCAGAACTGCGAGAACTGGTCGATGGCTCGCTGCTACATCTTGTGCTCCATGGAGGAGTAAATCGATCTCTAATGCCCGACTCGTCATGCTGTGCGGAAGACTGTCGAAACGCGCTCGGCCAAAGGCGACGTCGCCGGAGAGCGCGAAGAAAGCTGGATGACTACCCAGTAAGCCAGTATACTCATTACCAAGCGCCCATGAGGATGGTGCTGCCCATACGAACAGTGTCTGATCGTCCGCCTGCTTCATGATCTCTTCTTGAAGTCTCAAGAAAGCGTTCGACTCTTCTCCGTAAAGCAGTGGCAGGTTCACGCCGAAGATCCCCAGCAAGCAATAAGCTATACTCTCTTCACGAGTCGTAACCATCTGAGCGGCCTATGACATACGGGTGGCGATGCTCGCTCTGCGAAAGTCTTTGCTGCCGTCCAGGTACGGAATGTCGATTTTGGTGATGGCCTTGATCATTGCACGAAAGCATCGGTCGCAACTGCATACTTCTTCACGAACATTCGTCGCATACTCCGATCGGATATCGGTTGTATAGGAGTTAACGTTCGGGAGGCCATCGCTTGGGCTGTTTACGAGCTGACCGAGCTTGCGCCAGTCCTTTGCGTAAAAGTGAATGGCCTTCGGCGCAAGAAGTTCCCGCAGCGTCCATCCACGCGTGAACCAACGGCTGGCAGATAGACTGTCCCATGTGTCGTACTTCCCGACCCGGAAGATCTTGGAGGACGGAACAGAGTCTTCCAGGTAGGCATAGCAAATTCCAGAGCGTTGATACCATGCATACATAGAGTTGATGGCTTCTTGGAGTTCAGCACTGCTATCTTTGTTGATGCAGCAGGTATCGATCCAGATGTGCTTGTAGACGTCCTCTATCGCTTGCCGCGCAGCACCTCTGATTCTGCTGTAGGAGCCTCACTGTCCAGACGTACCTGCTTTGACATCTTCGAAGACGACTTCACCCTCGCCCCACGTGTGCGACAGAATAGCGTACGGTGGGATATTCTTTCCTACGAAGTACTCAAGCTGCAAAGTGTCCCCAGTCGCATTCACTGATGAGACTATGAGCAATCTCATCTCGCCAGATGTCAGCTGGAAGAGAAAGCACTTGCTTCCAGCAGAGCTTCACGTGGGAAAAGTCCCGCAGAACTAGTCGAACCGTGAGAAGACCGATTCACCATGCTATCATAGAATGGTGGGATGTCTGCGAGGATGAATCAGGAGCCCGTAGCTCAGCTCATGTATCTCACCGCAGCTGTATGCCTTCGCCACCACAATGCGGTCCTCAAGCTTCAGAATCAGCATGATGTGGGCAACAACGAGAGGAGCGCAAGATCGAATGAATGATACTATCAGCTGTCACTCCTCGGATAGGAGGCTCCATTCCATAAGCTCGATAGAGTTCCATCATGAGATAGATATTGGAGGCAAGACAAGACAAGTCGTTATGCTCCAAGTGTGGAAGGGATGCGATGAGTAAATTCCGATTTTCCTCCGTCCCACCCATTTCTTCCCCGCGCCGCTCACCTCGACCATCACCATCACCACTCGCTCCCCAAATCTACATCGTGTAACCTCACTCAGCACCACGACAATGGCACCCGGCAAATCCAACGCATCATCCACGCTTCGTACTCTCCAGACTGCACAACCCAGTCTCCCCCCTCTACCGAAACTCCGAATCCGCAAACCGGACCGCGCCGATGCCAATCCATGCATCGGAGTGATGGGCACGATGTTGGGATGCTGGGCTTCGAGTGGATATAGTGCTGCGGGATGTCAGGCGCTGGAGATTCAATTGAGGAAATGTATGGATGAGAGGGTAAGTCTGATAACGATATGAGGACTGAGTGGGATGTTACTGCAGGTGAAAGAGGATGAGGAGCGTCGGAGCGGAGGCAAACTAGAGGAGTGACTAGAAGGACAAGGGGATCTGAGAGAATGAAGCGCTGACGTACGATTGCAGAAAGCAACACAATCGAAGAAATCGACGATAAATCACCACCTCTCGCGATTTTATCCGCAAATTATTGGGCCGCATAAGAGGAAGTGAGGTTGAAGAGCAAATGAGCCACGACCGGACGGAAAGACATGAGATCTACATTGAGACTTGATGGTAGAGCCGTGCCGAGGGAAGACGGAGGTACAGCAGCGTGCAGTGATGGTATGCTGGAGCGGAATTACTGAAGTCTGCGTCGAATGGCACCAGCATGCTGACGGAAATTGCCATATGATCGAGCGGCGTGGTGACGAGCTCGCTACGACGGAGGTGGACGGTACACTGGACGACCGCAGTATGCAGCAGACTGGATCCCGGGGGACAACACAACACAAATTGACACGACAATTGTAAAAGAGCCTCCGACGTTATTGCTATGCGCAAATGCAGACGGGTGGAATGATCCTCCCGATCAAGGAGGAACTGTACATGTAGGCAAAATGCTTCTGTAACAAACCAATGCACTTGCCATGTGCAATGGAAATGAATAAATATGCTCCCCATCCAACACACATGCCAACGAGGCAAAATCAACACTCTAAAAGCTCAATGTGGACTGTGCTTCATCGGTTTCTACCATTCGACCAGCTGTGTTTGTCGAAAGGAGAACGCCTTTATGGATACGTGACTGAAGAATACTTGGCAATCCCAGCACAAGACGACTTGGCCTGACAGGAAATTGACCATGTCAGCTATGGGTAGAGATCGATTCTTCTGTCGACTGGAGCTACTGCGGTGTCAAGTTCTACTTTCAACATATGCTGATTGAGCATTTGCAGCGTCTACTTCCATACTTGCTTTCCCACTGCCCCTTCCTTATACATGGTCCGCTCGCCTTCGCACTCGTCACAGAATCGTTCCGAACCCAAAAGTCTGTTTGATACTCCGCACATAATAATGCTCCCAGTTCTTCTTCGTTGGCTCCTCCTGCCCAACCGGCACACCCTCCCAATCCACCCTCATCACCGTCACAGCATCCACGTCGTTCTGCTCAAACTTGATCTTCAGCGTACTGAAGTGACCCTGCGGCCACTGTGCCAACCGCCACTTCTGCTCCACATAGGTGGGCTCCTCTAGCTTGACGTACTCGCCCTGGACATTTCCGCCGAAGAGCTCAAATTTTGAGCCCGGCGTGGAGCCCTCGAAGATTTTTGGCGGGGCGCGCGTGAAGGCAGCGATGCGTTGCGGGTCAACGAAGACTTGATATGCTTCGGCGGCGGTCGTGCGGAATTCCTGTTGGTCGGTGAGGGTGGTTGTGTTTACCTTCGAGCCGTCCGAGGAGCCGTTGGAGGTGGTGGTGGTTGAGGTGGAGGACTGGCCCTTGTTGACAGAGGATGATTGGAAAGTTCGTACGGCAGGGAAGCCGCTGGATGGGTTGGAGCCGGGCGCGTGTTGGATGTCCTTGCCGTGCTCAGTGACCAAAGCTGGAGCGAGCTTCTGCAATGCGGTACGGATTTGTGGGGTGATGTCTTTGCGGACGAGATCTTTGGCAGGCTCCTTGTCGAGTGAGGAAGAGTAAAGCTCTACTTCGAACTATGGTGTGCCCAGTCAGCAGGTGTCAACCAAATCGATGTCGTGCCACTCTTGACTCACCACGTACTCGTCCTCCTCGGTGTCGTGTGCCACTTCTGGTATTGTGATCGTTCCCGACACATCTTTCTGGACCTCCTTCTCTATCTCCGGCGCATCCTCCTCGTCGCTCTCCTTGACCTTTTCCTTCAATGGTATGCTACCCGTCCACTCCAGCTGTAGCCGCACGTCGAAGATGGTGATGACCTTGCCTTTCCGTTGTGACACGTCTACGTCGCCGTCCATGCTGAGTACCTTGCTGATCTGAGCATTGATCGGACCCTTCTCCGCCTTGAGTCCCACCAAATGTTGGTCGAGGTAGTCCTTCGTCCATGCCGAAACATCTTTGTTGACCCAATGCCAGTTGTTGGGGTTGTGGAGCACCATTTTGAGGGTGAAGATTGAGGGCAAAGGGCGGCAACCGCGTCTGTCGAGGTTCTCCTGCGAGCGGTATTGAGTGGTGTAAGTAGAAGGATGCGGTGGAATGTGCTTTGACTTCTCTCATATTCTAGAAGATGTTCCACCTAATGACCTTGGTGGGACGCGGTTAAAGTTCGGCCAGCGCGACAAGCTTTCCTTCCGTGCCGACTACTTTCACGTCACCTCTCCGCGAGCATTGTCATGAGCACTGAGATCTGACATGGAACGCACAAGCCTTGCGGAATATCGCACATAGCCTGCCGCATTGACAATTCGCTAGTACGACTGCTACCTTGGCATGACATGTTGACTACTGGAAAGTTTGCATGGCAAGAAAGGGGCCCGGGAAATCGATCGCTCTCAGCCATGGCCAGGAACTTCTGAACCGCTTCAGTCATGGCTTGTGATCCTCTGAAACTATGAACTAAGTTGCAGACAGCCTAGATGAAGAAATTCACCTTTATCTCGAGAGTCCCAGGCCCCTTGCAACTGTGAATAATATGTGTCGACAGGCAGCAGCACAACCCATGCCCATACGAGCTAGATCATAGCACTGCTCCATCCAGATTACCTGGAAGATCGCCTTGAAACGTACAATACCTTCCGGGAAGATCAGCGGCTCGGGACCTGATGCTTGCTCACCACCAGCAAGCGGCCCGCCTTTCTTCCTACCTCAATGGCCAGCCAGCAGACCATCGCTTTCCAAGACCGGGCTGGCACACCTACGAACCTGCCAAGCATCTACGATCACAGTGCTTGTCTTAGTACCGGGAGACGAGTAGCTGTAGGACTCCGGCTCTGCTTCGAAGAACGCTACACGATATTCACCTAGGCACGAGCCCATGTTGTCATGATAGACGACGATCTCGTGCCATAGAGATTGCGTGATGAGCATGTCACTCCAGGACGGCGCCGTGGCTGGCTTCTTCTGGATGCTCCGGATGGTATTCCTGGCAGTGTTCTTGGTGCGCTGCGCTGCGCCGCGCCTCCACGCAACGATTCCACATCGATGTTGATTTTGCCATTGTGCCAGGCATACTCGAGCATGTGGTTCGGGAGCACAGAGTCGTTTGAACTGGTGCAGGGTCCGATGCGCATTGCAGCGCCCTTCATAAGTGGAGTGGCGAAGAGACGAATCCACTTTCATTGGAAGATATGAAGAGCTGAATTATATCATCGAGACTATTACGGATGTCTGCAAGAGAGCGGAGGGATCAGGGTCGATCAGGGTAGATAGCAACTAGTCCTTCATCGAGGAACGGCTGTGCTTGGCGTGAGTGCGAATCGATACGAGGGTCCCTCACCGGAGGTGTACCTTAAAGACCCCTAACAGTACGAGGCTGTTAGGGCATCTTTTGCACTTTTTGCCTCAGATATCTCAAGACTCTTGTGGACGCGATCGTTTAGAATCATATTTCGAAAACATATACGAGACTTCCCACCGGGACCCTCGACGAGTGCTCAACGCCGGTAATGTCAACTTTTGTGCTTGTTACTTCTCTCGCCCATCTCACGAGATCACACGCTACCATTCGAGTCGGCGCCAGCGAAGGCATGTCCAGAACAAGTGCGCGGACTGACGTGTGAACGGCTTATAGAGACAACCAGAAAGTAAGACACAAGATGACATGTGATGTCTGGTCAACGCGCCAAGTTTTTGCAGTGTGCAGCGCTGATACACTCCTATCGAGCAGGACATAGAGCTCGGTCTTCAACCTGGACAGTAGCACCCTTGCGCAGGAAGTCGTGCGAGATCACAACGTTCACCCTGCACCCACCCGGCGAATATTTGATCTCCTCAGCAAGGCTTCACAGATGTCGTTGAACGAGAGTTTGTTCTTGTGCGCACTCCAGATAGCAGTGGTTTGGTTTGCAAAGCTGCGAGCGAAAGCATCGCACTGTACGAATATAAGGGCAGCGTACAGGCTTCGAAAGGCCTAAGATCCATTGGTGTCTCTGGCCAGGGCGCTGCAACTTCATGTTTGACCACTAACAATCCAGACCGATCCTGAAATTTGCTGATTACCGAGACAACACGGACGCCAGTCACCTTGGATCAGGCCGAGGCAGTGGCACAGCTGCGGCTGGATACCTCGTATCACGATCTCGAGATTGCAGATGCTCACGATCCCAGATGCCACTCTTTCTACGACATCATGCTGTAGCCCTTTGAGTAAATTTGCCCATCAGTTGTACGGCGTTGTTCTGACAGCATTAAACACAGCATCACCAAGAAGCTAGCCATCATACACCGTTGACACACTACCGTCTGACCAAGTACCACGACCACGTCTCAGCAAAGCTTACAATGCCAAATTAGCAGTCGACCTGTCAAGGCACAACCTCGCACAGAACTTCATCTTGAAGAAGAGCTTACTATATCCTAACGATATCCTCTTTCATACATTTCAACTTCATCTAAGCAAACACAATACCTCGCCTGCATCAACCCACCAACCATCCATCCAAAAATGCACCTCCCCATATTCTCTACCTCCACAATACCCACCTCCACCTTCTCCAAATTCCTCCAACCCGGCAACGTCGACTGCATCTCCTCCTACACGCCCGCTCCAGCCGCCGACGTCGTGGCATGCAACGACCAAATCAAAGCAAAGGGCGACCAGGAATGTGTCGTTAGTGGCCTGTTTGATTATGATGTGTTCTGCACGTATGGACGGGCCACGGTGGGAGGCGTGCTGAATGCGAGTGCAAATGGTAATCGGACTAGTATTCCTTGGTGAGTAAGGACTTGGCTGGGGTGGTCAGATGGTGGGAGAACGGAAGAGGTACCTTGCTGACGCTCGATGACGGTAGTATTGAGATTGCACAGGCGGTGGGTCATATCATGGATGACTGTACGAGTGATAAGACGGTGAAAGGTAAGCTGACCGCACACGTTGCTGGGGGCTTTGGGCAGGTCTCTCGAAGTGATAGAGGCTGACTTGGGAGACGACAGGTGTCTATCGGCTTGAGACAAATCCGTACATTGATGTCTGGATCAATTACAAGTCTCCCTCATAAAGGAGCGGCAGAAGGGTAGTGATGTTGATGCACGGATAGCATTGACATATCCTGATCGAGACTAGAGGTAGCTAGCAACCACAACCACCTTCCGCATGTGCTTCATCAAAGCCTGTACCGACTTCTCGTCCTTAGTGCGCCGGCGGCGTAGAGTAAGCCCAGCTAACACCCTGCTTGATCATCTGACTATCCGCCCCATCCCCGCCGCCAGAGCACCACAAGAACTTGTTGTAGTTCACGCTCGACTTGATCGTGACATTCATGTACGCTGGAATGAACAGCGAATCGCCTGCAATGAGCTTCACAACCTCACCCTCGACCCCAAATGTCACCTCACCCCTCATACCATAGATGAACTGATGCTCCTTACTCGTCCAGAACGGCACAGTGGCGTTCGCAGCAGTCTTGCGCATACTGACCTGCGAAACGGTGAAGTTACCATTAGTCTGAACCGTTGTCGCGAGAGGCGAGATGACAGCACCGCTCTTCTCATTCCAGTAATGCGGTCCAGCACCATTGGCCAGGAAGTATGGCGTGGTCGCATTGCCCGGCAAAGTCGAATTACTGTCATGCCAATCCGCGTCACATGCACCGATCTCATTCTGCGTCATGTTCACCTGGTTGATGTCGAATGCTTTCGCGTACTTCGCAAATGTCGCTGTTGGGAAAGCGATGCCTTGGTCGGGAGGAAACGGAACGTTGTACGCAGGACTCCAGGGGGTGCTGACATTTTGGAAGAACTCGTCGAAGCCGGCGGGCTGGATTAATCCGAGGAACTCGGTCTCTTGGGCGACGAATTGGTAGGAGTGGTTGGTGTAGCCGGGGACAATGGCGAAGTCGCCGGCGCCGAGGTCGCGCGGTTTCCCGTTAGCCCAGACGCGGACGGTGCCGGTCATGGGGATGAATGTTTCGTGCCAGTGGACGTGCTGCGATGGTGGTCAGCGAGGATATCGCCAAAAAGTTGAAATAATCATACGTAGTGAGGCGGCACAGCATCATTTGGCTTCCCGTTCGTCAACAGCATACTGAAGCCAGCTGCAATGGCATTGGCACTTCCACCACCGACGGTGTTCTTCGTATCCGCCAGTGTTCTGAAGACATCGTCCGCGAGCAGCACCTTCGGGCCCTCGAGATGTCTCACAACAAACGGCACAGCACTATTAGGGAGCGAATCCTTCACCTCGATGACTTTCGACAGCACCGAAGGAGCGAATGCCACGAGCAGCAATGTAAGCGACTGCATTGTTGCTGTAAGAAAGTGAACGAAGGATGAGTTGAAGTCTTCGGGAAGACGGCCAAAGCCCTAATGACCTCCATCTGCACCGACTCTCGGCACGTGGGATGTGGATCGAGCCACAAGCGTGTCTCATCGGAACCTGCAGATGGGTCCCCGAGAATGTGACGATTGGCGTTGCTGGAACGTTGATACTTTGGTGTGCGAGCCGGTAAGGCTTGGCTCTGGCCTGACTTCGGTCTCGGTGTCGAATGTCCACGTTCCCGCGAAAGGGGCTTGATGTCGATTCCTGCACATTTTCGAAGCACATTGAAGACCTCAAAGTAGGTACACAGGTACCAGAAGATGACGAGAGCCAGATCGGATTTCGCTCAAAGGAGATGTCGGTCTCCAGGTACCGTGCAATGATGGTCACAGTTGAAAGGCCCGCTCGGGCCGTGTCCCGATCTGGGCGTGACGACCGATGGCTCGCCATCTTCGTCGTAATATGCTTGCGTATGTGGTCATCACTCGCCGGCCCATAAAATCGCCGTCCATTCGGTTGCTCTACCCCATATAGGGCAATCAACAATCGCTCGTGGGGCCAGTGCTAAAATCATCCTCGTCTCCCCGTACTCAAGCCTCCCACTCACAGTCTCCAACTTCCGCATTGATAGCGGAATCGTCTCAGGCCTCCCAAAGCCCCTCGAAACCAACCCCAATCTCTCAAAAGTGCCACGCTCTCTTGTCGAGTATCCAATAATGAGGCAGGTATTTGGCAAGAGCCACAGCAATCGGACTCTGCCCAGGATAAAGTCGATCTTCTCCCATGCATTAGACCGCTCTAGAGTTTGGAATCGACTCGCCAGAGGCAGCAAGTGCCGTAGCAATAGTTACCGGTCTTTCATCAAACAGGTGGAAAATATCCGCAAAGTTATGTGCCATACCTTTGACTGCGCCCTTAGTCCCAGTGCGCGGGTCGAGGCGTGTAACCAGCGTAACGTCGGAGTATTAGGATCGTAATGCCAAATGTCCACCATTTTCAGCGCCCAGTAGATTGGAAGTAGTGTGCAGGGGGTTGTGCTCCACCAGTCCCACGTCGCAGTAATGGCTCGCATCTAAGACGGTCTTGCGATACTCCTCCAGAGCCAGGACATAGTAAATCTGACCTGTGGCTGTCGCGCCCAGCTCCAGGAGGGCGCCACATAACCATCGCTGTCAACGATTTCCTGCGCCGAACCGTTAGCGTGCCACATTAGACCGTGCAGGAGGTCTGCCCTCCAGAGTCCAGCCAGGTACTCGTCGCGAGTCTGCTCTTGGATGACGCGAGCGATGGCTGAGACTGCATTTATTTGGTCAGATGGCTTTGTTAGTTGCCGTCGGCTGTATTCTTCCACGGTTGAGCGCCAGAAGTCATAGGCGTGAGCATCGGATTCGAAAGTCTGATGAGCAAAAAAACTACGTGACGCTCGATAATCCAAAGGTAACATATGACCGCCGTGCTCATATTGAGGTAGGGAAGTCGTACCCAAGTTCTACAGAGCTGCATTCACACCGATGCCCATGGCGACATTCCCATACGAACTCGCGCTCTTGGAAGATGAGGCGTCGTTCACCAACAATGCGTTCTTGGAAACACCAGGCTCGACTAGAAATGGCCAGCTTCGCGCCTCGGTCCGTCGTTGAGGTGTGCTCGACAGACTCTCGAAGGTGCACGAGAATCGGTACGTTCGCTTTCCCCGTGGCTTTGACGTCTTCCCACAGATGCCGTCGCCTGAGTGAGATGCAGGAAGCCGGCGCTCACCGAGGGCGCGTTGGCGGCGATGAGGACCAGATCTGTATTACTGTAGATGCTAGCCATCTGAGCAGACTGGCAATCCCAGTCCTTCGCAGAGTCTTGTATAATACACAAGGCATCGATCCAGACGTAGCGAACACCAAGCAGTCTCGCAAGTCGTGCGTAATCCCCAAACGTTGGCGCTAGATCTGTCCATGGGGTGCTTCGCTTGTGATCTTCCAAGTTGTGAGACGTGGTGTGCAGCGGTACAATGCCTCCCCAGCAGTATGAAAGGGCCAGGTACGTGGCTTGCTCGCTTTTGGAGCAGTAGAGCTTGATGTCGCCAGTCAGGGTCGATGACTGAACGTCTAGCGTTCTGGTCGGCAAAGGCGCGTTGGCTGTATTGGCGCACTCCTGATGATCGGTGTGACAACATTCCAGCCATTTCTTGACTAATGCGATGGCGGCTGTGCTGCTCGGATCATGATTGACGCTGCCGAAGACTGGACGTGAAGGAAAGACAGGATCTGGTGCTGTAGACCTATCAGCGACATCATCAGCCACAAAGTACTCCTCGTCATACCCCTCGGCGTGCAAAGATTAAACCCAGCCTTGCCACAGTCCCATCCCACCACAACAAGGGACATGATACTATCTCATGTATACTGTGTCTGCGCATGCCAATACATCATGATCTGCACACATTGATGAATGTCTCCAACATGACGACTGTCCTGCACAATACTGCACCTACACCGCGTGTCAGCAATCTCGACCAGAGCCTTGCACGGCAGACAATCTTGATCAGCGGCAGCAAGTACCACACGATATGGCACTTCTATCCTTGGCGCACCGGCTCGATCGTTTGGATGCTTGTGATGGCAGAAAGGCCAATGGCAACGCATGCTTTCGCAGGTATAGGATCCATCGGGTAAACGATCGAGGCTGAAGAGGTTGGATTGAGGTCTTTGAGCATCGCTGAAAGGAGCCGTTGCGCCGTAGGATATGGCTTCGTCTTCGGGTGGGAGTGGTCGTGGGTTGAAACAAAGCTCCATTTAGGACTCGGCCACTCACGCGTCCGCCTTGCCCGCAAGAATGGATGCAAACGAGCTGGAGATGGCATGAAGGAGCGACTGGGAAATTAGTCACAAGTGACCCGAGTTGCAAAGCCACTATGGATGCCAGCGATGATTTCGGCAGGATCGGCTGTATGATCCCGTCACCTTGCATACAGCAAGGTAGCTCAGCGAGCTTCATCGCTGGATAGCCAGAGGAGCAGCCGGAATGTATATTCCCTCTGTCGAGTCAATACATGTTCATGGCCTCAGCATTGGAATGCCACACCCTCCTTCTTCACCATGTTCGAACCACCACCCGCAAAGCCCGTTCCCTCACAACTCAGCTCCACCAAACCCCTGTCCGCTTTGCTCTCCTTCTCGCCCGTCTCAGCATCCTTCTTCCGCTTACTCTTCCTCCCGGGCGTCACATCCTCCTGACAGACATAGCACCTGACTGTCTCATCGTGTTCCTTCTCATGCGCTGACCTCTCCGGTGGCTTTTGGAACTTGTCGCTGCATGGTTTGCAGAGTACATGACCGCATGGCTTCGCAGCCACGGCTTTGGTGGAGTTTGAGAGGGCTTTTGTACAACTTGGGCAGGACCGTGTCGGGGTTTCAGTATTGCTTGAAGAATCCTCGTTGAACCTGACGGTGATGAGAGTCTTGAGCGTAAAGTCGTGCGGTCCATCAGCCGCCGCTGCTGGACAAGTCGGATGTTGCTTGATGGCTTTGAGAGCACTGATGTTGTGGTCGGGAATCTCGCCGGGTACCCAGAAGGAGGGCAGCTCGCTCTTCGCGTTCTTCTCCTTGGTCATGCGCTTCTTGACCTTGTCGCGCTCGTCGTTCGCCAGACGTATCAGTTCGTTTTCGTCGATCTCAAACTTCCGCTTGCCGCCGATCTTGCCTGCTTCTTCCACTTCTTGTTCCACTTCGATCTTGCCATTCTTACGACCAATGATCTTCTCGCTTGCATTCCCTCCTGACCTCACGCTCAAGCCAGCTTGTACTCTCTCGAACTCTTCCACGGCTCTTGCCTGGGCCTCGACATTCTCGATGTCTTCCTCATCTGCCTCTTCTAATTTTCTCCGTTCCGCTTGCTTCCTCAACCTCTTCAGCTCCTTGTTCTGCGCGAGGAGATTGCTGACTGCACATTCCCGGCAAAATAGATGTCCATGGCTGGGGCATGAGACCGGCTCACGTGCTGAGAGGAGACATAATTGGCAGCTTCCAAATGGCAGGAAGCTGTCTCGAGTGAGTCGTGTCGCTTTGGAGCCCCAGTGGCCTTTCAGCTCGTTGCGCTCGTGGGCCGTGAAGAAGGCGAGCGAAGTGTTCCTTTTGCCTGCGATGTTAGTCGGAGTATCGGATAACACCGAAGAGGTATGACCTACTATGCGACATTGTTGACCACGATGGACTGATATTGACTGATGTAAATAGTGGTGTACCGAAACTCACAGCGAAGTCTTCTTAGGTCTGCACGCAAGACACCTCTGGGACCCTGAATCGCGATAATGACACGTAGCTGCCACCCATGTCTGTACGCCACTTCCAACAGACATTCACTTCACGTCGGATAAGTTCTCATTCACGCCATCAGATGCTAGGATCATAAGCCCTCTTGGTCGCAATGGCGGCGCAAGAGCGGCCATACGAGCCACCCCTAGCATGGCGTGCCACTTCTGCAGCAACACTGGGCATAGTTGGCCTTTTATGCCGGAGCTTCCTGTATGCTTTTAACAGGACAGAGACTACAGGCCTCGATCGATTCCTGAATATGCTAGACGAGAGGAAGGATGAACAAGGTAGGACCAGAGGTCTGATCACTGGTATGTCACTCTCTCTGTGAGGCGTAGAGTTTGCACTGACACTAGGCACAGTATCGAATCATGTTAGTGTGTATGTACCGTTGCGTCTTACAAGAGATGTTGCTCGACTAAGCGTTCACACAGTCTCGACGATCCCATGATCTGGGGCGTGTTGCCTCACAAGTACTTCTGGAATTCGAAGAACATGCGGTATTCGCTCGGCAGCTTCGATATATGCTTCAAGAATGGGTCAGTCTTCCAGACGATGGGTTGCGATATGTCCACTGAACATTCATTAGTCAACGAAGCCTTCTATCCGCCTTCTTTACGTATGGCAACACTCTGCCGACCCATCGATCAGCCCACTCCAAATTTGGAGGACTCTTTCAGCCCACTATGACCCAATGCATCAAGCTGCTAAGTGACCCTCATAGCGTGCAAGCCCAAGCGGCAGAGCTAAACCTTCCCGAAGACAAGACCGCTTTTCCAAGTACGGATCCCTTCTCTTCTTCGGCACTCTACTATTCAACAAACGGCGAAGATTCCTTCCCTGCTCCAGCAGCCTACCCATCTCGCCGCCACAGCTGGATCCACATCTTTCCAGAAGGCATGATACATCAACATCCCGACAAAGTGATGCGGTATTTCAAGTGGGGCGTTGCGCGACTCATCCTCGAAGCTGAGCCATGCCCGGACGTTATGCCAATGTGGATTGATGGACCACAGCATGTCATGGACAATGAACGAGGATTTCCAAAGCCACTGCCGCGGATAGGAAAAGACATCAGCGTCAACTTCGGAGAGGTAGTTGACAGGGAGAAAGTGTTTGAGCCTTATCGGCAAAGGTGGAGGGAGATGAAGGAACGCGCCAGACGGAAACGACTAGGGTTCTTTCAGCACGTCAGTGATCATGATGTTGATCATGAAACCGAATTGGGGTTGGTCATAGACGACGATTTGAAGTATGGGAAAGAAGCTGAGCAGCTACGTATCGATGTCACGATGGCTGTTAGGAACGAAGTGCTCAAAGTCCGCCGAGCTTGCAGTGGTCTGCCTGATGAAGATCCGAAACGAAGCTTGGCTGAGACTTTCAGGTCTGAAGGAACCACAGCGAGAGAAGGACCCCAGAAGGACGGAAGCTCATTGAAAGATACTTGAAAACAATTACTGAACCATCGGCATGAGTTTTTTGCCGCATCTGGCAGCATCCGGCTGATGAACACGAAGCCAAGGTGCCCAGCGCTATTAAGCAAACGTTCTGGGCTACGTGCGACACACTCCATCAACTCCTCCCTGTAGTGCAACGGGACCTACAGTAGTGTGCCCAGCATGGCTCGCGGTGTCGTACCGGTTTCCAGGACCTAAGACGAGGGTGGAGAGGGGGAGGGGGTGCATGAAGCATTTCGGCGTGCCAGAGAGGTAAACTTCGTTTAAATCTCTGGTTGACTTCACGCTCACCGTCACAATTGTGTCGCACAGTCAATGAACGCCATCGATATGCATACCTCGCCCTGTTGAAGATGCCATGGCTCAAAGCGCTTGCTTGTGCAAGTGTCGTGCCATTGGTATGGGAACAGAAAATAACATACATCCATCCCATGATGTCTGGCTGGGTCTGGATGTGGACATGCAGACCTCTTCCAAGACGCGTGTGGGACCGGTAGGCCGCTGCCCTCTCAAGCCGCTTCGGGCCAGGCTCGAGGATATGCCCTTAGGTTGCGAAGCAGTCCTCACAGCTGTGACATGGAACGAAGGCGAATGACCCACCTTATGTCTGGCCCTTCCCGCTTACCAACAAATCTCTCTCCGGCTCCGGCGTCTTCAACTCAGACCCCGACATCATCAGCTTCGTGCCAACTAACTCTATCTCCTTCCGTGACTACTACTGGCGCTACCCACTACCTGGATCAGCCACAATCTCTCAGCCAAACCAGGCCAATTTCCCCAAAGTCACCCTCCGACCCGTAAACCTAACCAGCATCATAGCCAGCAACGACACAATTCCAACAGACCAAGCCCGCACCCCCTTCACCTGCCGCCATCAATTTCCCCCCTCTTTACCTCCCGAGCCCGCTCCCGCTGAAGCGTCCTCTATCAAGACCGGCATCTCTATCATCCTCCTCCCAAAATTACCATGAAGACCTCGCCAATGCGCGCTTCAACTCTTCCACTGGTAAGATAACAGCTGCACTACATCTCCGCTCGGTCTCCGTCGACCGCTCGAGCACTACAAATATCTACACCATCTTCCCCCTCCCTGAACGACACCCGCGCCTTCCCCTCCCCGTAGCGTGGAAAGACGCGGAATTCCGTCTCGGGATCTAGCCACCAAATGCTACGCACTGTGGATTCACAGCTGCTTTAGCGGAAGATTCAAATTCGAGGATGATTCTAGGATATGCGGAGGCGGAGCGCGTCAGTGGAAGGTCTGGAAGGTTCACGGGAGGTTTAGTGGGGGCGCATTGAACTTGTAATGGCAAGGGGAAAGGGACGAGACGCTCGCTGGATGGGGAGTCGCGTTACAGTCGCTGAAGGTATTGGGGTACTGCGCAGTACGTTGCCGAGGAGGTTGTTGGGCCATCGAAGGTTCGGGAAAAGGGAATTCAGAAGGGGTCCGCGCAGATAAGTAATCGGCGAGAGACTTTTCCTGTGAAGAGCATGGGCATCGTGATGCATCATGAGCTGAGCACTTCACCAGTGTCTATGTACAACCCTGAACTGTCGTCCCTGTTCTGTGGACCAGTCTCCGATTCTGTCGTATACTATCACCAATCCGCTAATTGCCCATGCCCATCACACTGATCGCTATCACGGAGATCAGACCGATCCCAAACGCCCACGAATTGAGCGTCGCCCACGGCGATCTGTTCGGCCAGTCAGTACTTCGCGTTCCAGAACTTGCGGATCTCGTCAAGAGGGAAGAGGAAGAAGAAGCTCCATTAGAGCTCGCTTTTGGGGGTTTCGCCGCAGTGATCGTGGGAGCCTCCAAGGGAAACGTACTTGTCACGGGCCGAACTTGGATAGTAACGTTGTCTGAAGTGTCGGGGAACATCTTTGGTGCGGCACCGTTCAGCAGAAGCAGGGCCTGGACAGTCTCCAATGCAGTGAGCTGTTGATCGTAGCCGGTCCTGCCATCGAAGCCGCCAGTGTACCATTTCTGTCCGCAGGCATCTCCGGTAGCGTTACCGGTGCAGGCTTTGGCTACGCCGAGAGCTGTGGTGGTGAGATACTTCTGGACGTTTGGCAGGATGGCTGGGTATACGACTGCGGATTTGGCCAACCAGCGGGAGAGATATGCTTTGAAGGAAAGCTGGTCGTCGTCGCAGTTGTTGGTTGGCTCACAGGCTGACTCAACCATGCTGTTGCACATATTAGCTTTGCTCGAGCTATCAACGACATGATCACCTACATATCTGTGGCGTTGGGGAACACCGAAAAGTACGTATTCTCTATCGAAGTCAGTAGACCCTCGGTCCTGTTCTTCCAGATCGGATCGTCCGTGAGATTGGCGAGTGCCGCAGTGCCGTAGATCATCACAGCAGGGTTGTAGGTCCACTGAGTATGATCAAGCTCGCTGCAGTTCTTGAGAACATCGCTACCATCGAAGACTTGATAGCTTGGGCTGACGAGGCCGATGTCACTCATCCACTCCCAGGTCTTCTCACTCCAATCGATGTAGGTCTGATTGCCGGTGTATCGTGCAAGGCGAGCGGCGATCTGGAAAAGTCCGCCGTTGCTGATGCTGTTCTTGTAGTTCCAGCCCTGGTTGGCTTCGAAAACCTGCCATCTCAATCCGCCGCCGCATGTGGCGGTGTCCCAGCGAGCGACCTGGCGATCGAAGACTGCCTTCGCAAGGTCGATCCAGGTTACGTTCTGGCCTTGCGCCACCGGAAAGTCATATTCGGCTGCTGACATAGCTGCCAGTGCCCAGAATGCTTGATCGTCATTGCCAAGATTGCCGTTGTAGGCAGGTGGCTCGAAGTTGTAGTACGGACCAACTTGCGCTAGAATGCCTTGCTGAGTGACAGTGTTCCAAGCACTGTCATTGGTATACGCCCAATAATCAACCATACCTCCCCAGATAGCGCCGCCTTTCCACCAATACCACGTAGGTCCTGGCCAGGTTCCTACCATGCCTGGCGGGGTGGTTGTCTGGTTGTTGACATAGTATGATTGCAGGGCGAAGGCGAGCGTGCGGGCTGCGGCCTTGATGGATGTGACGTTGTTCGGGTCGAGGTCGATTGCATTGACCAATTGCAGACCAGCTGCTGTCGCTGCAAGAATGCTGCCAAAGGAGAATTTCATGATCGCTTATCCTAAAGGTCGTGGTCTTCGTGATGTCGAAGAAAATGACATGCAAGAGCAAGAAGTCTTGTTATACTCTCATCGACAATGGGCAAATAACAATAGCAACCAATAGCCGTGCTTGCCCGGGCCCTATTCACTCT
This sequence comes from Dothistroma septosporum, assembly GCA_002236755.2. Classification (NCBI taxonomy): domain Eukaryota; kingdom Fungi; phylum Ascomycota; class Dothideomycetes; order Mycosphaerellales; family Mycosphaerellaceae; genus Dothistroma; species Dothistroma septosporum. Next base: position 2,266,656 of record NBZP02000035.1, on the reverse strand, counting down.
TTTCGAGAGCCGCCACCAGGGTGTATGAATGTGTTTGCTGTGTCGCCACCTCTGCCCGTGAAATGCACGCTACACAATGCTGAGCCAAGTACCGCGCCTGTGAATGCTGCTGATGTGCAAGGAAAGAAACGATGCTGCCGCTGGTGAACTCGGGAAGCGTTCGACCAGGAGGGATGGAGGAGCAGTTGTGTGTGGTTCACAAGTTCACAAGCTCTTGACACACCGACCGCGGTTTCATTCGACCGGTCTCGTCCAATCAGTCACGCGGGACGAACAGCTGCAAACATGGTGACGCGGGCGGCGCGTCGCTAAGCTTCGCGGCATTGCAGGCCGCGGGATCAACGGTAGGATCGTGCTGTTTCATGCTACAGATCTCTGGTGAAAAGAGGACGAATAGCGACCATTTTGTGCCTGGCAGGTAGCGCGTGCCGTCAGTTGTGATGCCAGTCGATCGCAGTCAAGAAATGCTACTCCTGGTGGGCAAGTGACTCTCCAGCTCGGTCCATGTCCACGCCGGGAGGGCCGGCTGCGACATCGTCTACAACAGTCTTCGTGCACCAGCGATTAGCGTGATCGAGGGTGACTTGCCGTACATTACTCCCAGCTCCGACCGCTGCATGCCTTCGCAGAAAGGACACAGCCAAACGAGCGGTTCCAACTGCGCGCGCTGGGTATCTGCAATCCGGAGCCCGCCCGCCAACATGTGGAATTCGTCGATGCTCTCTTTCCTCGAGTCAAAGCAGGTGGAAACGGCCTCGCAGTGATGAGTCCGACCGCATGTCGATGAAAGAAAGTTAGATGCGATGAAGCAGAGGGGATGAGATGAAGTGAGGTTCAGAAGGGCTGGTAATGCTAGCACAACGGCGCAAGGAAGGCACTGACCACGCTCGGTCCCACATGCCGAACCAGAGTATCACCGCAGCTGCCCTGGCGTTGTACACCATCGTCGTCGTCGTCGTGTAGAATTGCTATAGTAGAGCTCGTGCATAGGGCCTGAGAGGGTTGCGACTCGTAACATGATTGAGCATATGTCGCTCAGAATGTGTAGCCTCACAACCTCGTCAACATTGCCTGGCAGGTCATAACATCGCGCAATCACATCCCGATAGAACCCGTCCCCTTCCCTATCACTTCCTCTCAAATGCAGCCATCCTCCTCTTGCCCACAACCTCGTCCTCCTCATAAACAATCTCTTCCAGCAGCCCCGTCGCAACATCATATATAACCCCATGAATTTGCAGTCCCCTCTCCCTCACCGCATCGATAACCGTCGGAATCCTTTCCAAATTCTCCATACCCGCTAACACATTCTTCTCACACAAACACTTCTTCACCCTCTCCACCTCCATCCCCTCCATCTCCTCGCTAAATCTCTCCCTCAAGAGCCTCAACGGTTGTAACCACACATCCAGAATATCCAACTTTGCATTCTCCAAGCTCGCCGCAACGCCCCCACACGAAGTATGTCCGCACACCACGATATCGGTGACTTTCAAGTGGAACACCGCGAACTGCACTATGCTCAAGAGAGATACGTCGGTATTGCTGACGATATTGGCGATGTTGCGGTGCGTGAAGACTTCGCCGGGCTTGCAGCCGAGGATTGTGGTTTCGGGGACGCGGGAGTCGGCGCAGCCTAGGTAGAGCATTCGGGGGGATTGTCCTTTGGCGCAGGAGGGGAACAAACTGGGGTCGTCGGTTGCGGTTTTGGTGGCCCAGGTTTTGTTGTTGTCGAGCAGATGGGCGAAGAAGGTGGAGTGGTCTGGGGGAGATGTCATTTGAGGCATGTTCTGTTATCAGGTTTTCGATAGGTCAAGCGATGCTGAGGATCTTGATCGGTGCGTCCTGCACCAATGGTGGATATAGATTGTGAAGAAAGTACCCAAGCCTACCTTTCTTTGTCGAATCCATCGTGCACGCTGCTGCTGTTTGAAGCGCTCCCTGCTCTTTCTCTTGCTGGCTTTCGTGTCCTACATGTAGCTTCCTTCGCTCGTCGTCTGGCGTGCTACCGCCCGGGCGCGGTCGCTTGTGGCTCATTGTTCGAAGGTCCGATGGTCCAGCTATCGTCAATCGTCGCTTTGTCTGTCGATGCACAGACAGTCTCGAAGCAGCTGCTGGTAAGCAAATCTGCCTCTGCTGCAAGTGCTGCCATTTCTGCTCTTGCAAATGATACAGAGATTACGAGATCGGTGCAACCTACCTCGCGCTCGTTCACCCATAGCTGTTCTGAGCTACACTTGCCTGCGTGTGCATCGTTGCGCACCCGACGTGGCTTCCGGGGCTGCTCCGTTGTGGAACGCCTTTGCAGCCATCATTGTCGCACTGTCAGCATTGTGCAGGTGAAGCAATGTCTCGAGAATCTGAACATCAAATGCTTCACTCGTGGGGAGGAGAGGATGGGTGGATAGTGTCGAAGACAGGAGAAGGAATCGGCAGAGGGTTGACCTTTCTCCAACGATTTCGCCGGGCTTCGTGCCGATATTGTCCACAGGGATCGTGCGATTCAGCTCTCGCGGCACACCACATTTTGCGCATCGACGGAGTGTGAAATCATCTCGCTTCATACACAGCGATCCCAAGCAGGCTAATGTCTTCTTCTGCACACCCACGCCACCGGGGCTTCTGCGCAGTAAAAGCTTCGCGAATGCACGTGAAGCTACAGATTGCTAACGAAGAATCTCCGGCATTGTTTACAGTATCATTACATGCCGCTCTCCCCCTGGGCTTTGGAGAGCTTTGCAACTACATCACCAGAGCATATCGATGGGTGTCTGATACAGAAGTACTGTCGTATCACCGCCATCGGCATCTCGCCTTGGCATACGTGTACGCATGGCAGATTGAAAGCCGGGGACGAGGAGCCATTTCTTCACAATAGGCTGGTCCGCCGACTGCCTATCTTGCTTTGACTTGGTATCATTCAACTTCCATCTTCCGACTTGATTACGCTTCCCTGATCGCAGAGCAGAGCAGAAGGATAGTCACACGCCAGTCACGCTGATCGGCTATCAATAGATGACTGTGTCTTCATCTCCTTCAACGATATGGTCGCCCTCATCATCGTGCTCATCCTTGGGGTCTTTGTTTGGCTCTTCCTTTGGCTCCTCTTGTGGCTCCGTTGCCGCTTCTCCTTCTGTTGCGCCCACTTTGTCGGTCAGCAATTCAACGGCATCTTTACTCAAGGCCCTCTCTGCCTCGGAAGGCTCCTGGACTTGACTGCTTTCACCAGGATCCAGGTCAGACTCTGGCACCTCCCCTGGCTTGATCGGATTCCCTGTGTCAGCAGGTTCATTCTTGTCTTCATGCTTAGTGTCACCATTCCCGAGTTGATCAGCTTGCTGATGATCTTCTTTTTTGGCGTCGCCGTTCCCTTCGGAAGGATTGCGCGTCTCGTCATCTTCTGTTCGCCCGTCGATTTCATTGAGCTTTCGTCGCTTCTCAATGTCCCATTCGTCGAGCTCTTTGTCGATCTGCTTCTCTACATCGCGGATCTGGTCTTCGATGCGATCTTCTTCGTCAGGGAGGAGTTCCCATGGTTTGTAGTACTGCTGTGTATTAGCGGCGCCCGTGGGAGTGCAATAGCTTGAAACGTACCAGCTTCGGCTCTGATTGTGTCTGCAGGAAATTCGCATTGCTCAGCATGTCCTTGTGCCGCATGTGCATCTGCTCTGTCGTCAGCCTTGCCGTGTCTCCATCACGTTTCCGTACAACACTCACATTCTGCTCATCGACCTTGATCTGCTCCCTCTTTCGATGTATGGCGAGCTGTTCCAATCGCTTCTGCTTATCCTCGAGGCGCTCGTCATCCTGCTTCTTAAGCTCAGCCTTTCTTCGTTGCTCAATCTCCGCCCTTTTTGTCGCATTCCTATCACTGGGCCGATTCAGATTGCCCAGCAATGCGCCGAACAATCTCTTGCTACGCTGTTTCTCATCGGCGACTCCTCTCCTCTTGCGCACGTCTCGACCATCTTGCTCCGTGGCTATCTTAGTTGTGTCTGATGTCGCCATCGATTCCTCTTGGGAAGCATCCGTGGTATGTGCTGCTGGTGAGCTCTTACCCGGACTTTTGCGCTGCCGCTTACTCTCCTGCTCTTGATCATCCGTTCCCGACTGCCGTCTCTTCAACCAATTGCTGTGACCGTTGATGTCAGGTGTGGCATCCCTCGCTTCCTCGGGCACGACAATTGCCGACGCCATTCTGTTGACTTGGTGAGCGCGCTGTTCCCTCGCGAGATGGATGCGACTTACACCTCGGCCATGGTCTATCTGTACAAAGAATTTGCCGTGCTGGAGGGAAGATGAAGCTGAAGCCGTGGGAGTCGCGTGCAAGGCCCCGGAGTCTGGAGATGAACTCCACATCGATCCCTGCATTTTGCCGAGCCTCGATCGCCTTGTGATCGCAACTTCATCTCCTGCTTCACACTTTCACGTGCATCTACTTCCAATACTTGGGCTGTATTCCGGAGTTCTCCTACCGCACACATTATACTAGCAAAAAGGCGATGCGAATCAGAATGCAATTTGGCACATGCGGCGGCCCTGCAAGCCTGGTCTGAGGCCCTGCTTGCCGCGTCGAGTCCTCACGCAACCCCACGCAACACCCCATGCCATACCGCTGTGAGTCTGCTTGCAATGAAGAGACACAAGATATTGATGACAGTGATGGCTTCATGACTCGTGCAATCCGTCGACGAAGATGTGGTCGATCGACAATATTGCAGCCTTCATTGCATATGGGGGTCTGACTCGAGATCACATGTTGTTCACGTCCGGCCCTCTCACTATCTAAGACGCCTCTACCATGTACATGACAAATCATAAAGGCAATTACGACCAAGGAGATGCGAAAGCGATTTCAATGGAATTCAAGCTAGCAAAAAGCAATCGAGCAGATAGGGTGCACCCACCTCCCAGGCTCTCATCCACATGGCTGCTGATAAAAAGAGGCCACCCTACGAGATTCGAACTCCCGACCTCACCACCTCTCAAAACAGCAAAAGTAAACCCCCGATCCTGGGAGGTCACTTTAAGGACAACCACCTTTACAGGAGGAAGACCTATTCGATCGAACACCCAAACAAGCCGATCACAGTAACGGCAAGGCAATTGTTGTTGAACATCGAAGACTTTGGTCGAAGCTCATACTCACCGAAGTGGGCGGTTTGATTGACTACTAATGCATCAATGTTCGATTGGATTCGCGACACGTGAGAGCCGAACTTGGGTCACCCCAAACGGACGTATTCCAACCCGTTGCTGTGATTGGCTTGATCGAGTGTCGAGGAGGGTAGAGTAATGGTGACTATTTATGTAGCTACCCAATGAAGGGCACGAGGTCACGAGCACCGGCAATGCTGGCGGGATACAGCGGCGGTGATGCGTGTCCACCAGGTACTTTGCCCACCGTAGCGATGACCTCGCAAGACCTGATCTTCCTGGTGGTGGCAGTCATGGTGTGCTCTGACAGTGTCAACAGAGCTGATGTATAGTGAATATTTTGGGCTTCCGTCCTGCGTCACTCATGAACACGGCGAGCTGCCAACACGATGGCAGGAGCGCACGAGAAGACTCCATCATCACATGCAGCAAGGAATGGGCTTTCGACAAAGCCGAAGCTCCCGAACCTCCCTAAGAGGAAGTGACACTCGGCTCTTTGGGTAGCAACGTCCCCATGATTCACGTCTCAATTTACTACTTCTCAAACGACTGTTGCCTACGGGAACGACCCACCGCACAGAAAGCATTTATGAGCAACGCTAATTCTTCCGCTCTGCTTGCTACAGTGTTCTCGGCACTCAGCTGCCACAACGGTCGACTATGACCACTGTCATCATGAAGCCGCTCGAAGACGCTATCGTATCGTTCCGGGTCATCACAAGCCATACTTCCAACGCTGACTGCGACCACAGCCAGCCTACGTCATCTACCGCAAGCTTGAGGTCATCTCGAAGGACGCACGGCTCTTCGAACAGACCAACTACGGCGGTATCATCGTCCATGAAGGGGAGGTGTTCTGTCGCTTACGAGGCAGCGGCAGCCGCACCTGCAGTGCCAAGTGCGCAGAAGACCTCGATCACCTGCTGCACCATATGGAATTGCTGCGTGGCGCACAGGACGAGGGTGCCATTCGAGGTCGAGGACCGCGCAGAGAGACGATACGACTGGATGCAAGTGATGTGCAGAGGTTGAAAGGTCGAGGCCGTCCCAATGGTCGCTTGAGAAGATGAGACGCCAGCACACAGAAGCATCTTACGGGGATATACTCACGGGAGATGAAGACTACGCCGGCAAGCTTCGGACTCGTAAGCGGAAGGACAGAGGGGAAGACGAAGACGACTTGAACTGTGACAGTAGGCGTCGTCGACTGAAGGAGTACAAGCTTGCCGACATCCCGAGCTGGAAGACGAAGAGCTTCGTGTTAAGACAGAGCTCGTCAAGACTCAGAAGCGTCTGGCTGTTCCAGAGCAGCAGGAAGACCGCAGAGATGGCATGAATACTACTTGTTTGGGTGCCTCGAGCAAGCTGCAGTGTGTGGAACTTTCCTTTGCCTGGACACCACCGCCGACCTCTTCTACGACGATGTGGTACCGGAGCTTGGCACTCTGGTAGGTTTGGAGTCCTCAAAACCCCATACCTACACTGGCTGTGTTGATCCAGCCACCGCTTGCATCGGCAAATCCTCCGTCGAGTTGATATATTTTGCATCAACATACCTCATAGTGACCTACATCATCAACACCCCCTTCTTGAAACACACACGTGAGGCCATGACTGAAACATATGCTGAGACTTTCCGCCATGGGCGCACAGAAGCACCTGGCAAACCTCGAGCTGGAGTCTTCGAACTTCCGTTAGAGCTCCGACGATTGGCGTACACAGTACTTCTTCCTTGCAAGAATGAGATCAGAGCGATCAATGTGGATACCCACGCTCCAGAAGATCGATGCATCGGAGTGACGACAACGCGCATGGCCAGCAAGTGAATGCGCGGAGATCAGAGTTGATTAGCAAGACGTGCGGCGCACACTGCTACATGCACGACGGCATCAATTCGGAGCGGGATGAAGTCCTCTATGAACCTCCACTTGCGCTACCATACAGTAGACTAGGATATATCGAAGCCTACATCAACTATCACGAACTGCACGGTAGTGGCGCTTACGATAAGTGCAAGCACATGTGTTTTGGAGAATTTGCGGCCGGCCTCGAGCATTACGGCTAGGCGCACAGGCAGACAGAGCAGACGCAGGACTTGGTCACTGCTTCGAAGCGCCTCGGTAACCAGACCCTTGCCATCTTGTTAATCCGTCTGCGAGATGGAGAGGACGCAAGCCCAAGACATATCCACCGCTCCAGGAGGAACATCAGTACAACGTGGTGTGACGCAGCGGAATGTCTCGCCAGAAAATCATTCGCTGATGGGAAAGATGTGGCGCGTTGCATGCCGCGATATATGCTTAATCCATTGTTGGAATTGCGAACGTGCGCGAACGTGATTGTTCAGCCGTTACACATTGTCAATGTGGAGGGGAGGACAGTGTACTGGCCGACTCCTGCTGAGGCCATCAGGCCGCAGCTCCCTTGTGGAGCTCAGGAGAATATGACCACACTCTGCACGGCGTACGAGCGCTGGGTTGAGGGACAATGGAGCGAGCCATTTGAAGACTGTTGGAGGCATATTGGGAGGAATTGGTAGCGCGGTGAAAGAGACAGGGTCCGCAAGCTGGAGAGGCTGGAGCTAGTCATGCCATCGGATCGGGCTTTGCGCGGTCCTGACTAGTTTTGCAGCAACTAGAGCGTCGTTATATGGAGAGTGGGCTCTCAAGGTCTTGGACAGAGAATTAGAAATCGCTCGCGGGCCTCGACTGGCAAGAGTCCTCAACTTCACTCGTTATTTCGTCCTTGTTACTGCTTATACCCGCCCCACAAGATCGACTTCTCGAACGTCTCTGGATAGCCCCACTGCCCTTTTCTCACGTCGTGATACTCATCGTACATGACCCAAAACGTCGAAGACTTCAACCTCTCCCTTCTCTCAATACTCTTACCATCGCTCGTCCCCATGGCCTTTTCCTGTTCACGCATCGTCTTCGCCGCCGTGATCGCCACAATCATCCTCCGAGCCGGGTGATTCGGCATCTGTCTTGTTGCCGTGAAGATCTCGTTGACAAAGTCCTCCGGCGTCTCGAGGTATGCTCCGACTTCGTGAAATTTCCGCATCGCCGTCATTTGGTAGCCCCTACCGTCGAGCATGATGCCGATATCGAGAGCGCGGACAAGACGGCTCGCGGAAGCGACAATCGTGATCTGGTCGAAGCCGAAGTGGAATGGAAGGATGTCGCCTTCGTTCAGCCAGCGAGCGAAGTCTTGGAAGTTGCCGACTTTGAGCTTGGACAGGAAGAGCTTCTCGCCGCTAGTACCTGAACTCAATATAACGCCTTCTACGGGATCGTGGGGCAGGGCAGTGTTCCCATTGCTGGAGGGTCGGGTGGCGAATAAACGGGAGAGGTAGAGAGATTTGGAGATGAGACGAGGGCGCGATACTCGAAACTCTGCGAAGCTTTCCTTGTCAATGATGACAGTGATATGCGGATCGCTGGGAGACGTTCTAGATGAGCTGTTTATATGTTAGTGCAGATGCGGCTGGGGACTGCGTCAACCTACGTAATGCGTTGGTCGACTCGAGGGAAATTGAGTTTTTGGTCGATGTCCATGTCTTGGACTGCTCTGGTTGTGTCGGCGGAGGAAGTCCGTGTTAGTCCTGCCGTCAAATCGTGAAGTCCTGGGGTGACTCAAAGCGGAAACGTACATTTTGAGGACAAGCAAACTTCGCCCATAGGGGCCGGCTTTCATTCACCGCTTGTGTCGGATTTCACAAGCGTCACGTGTCTCATACGACCTCGAGTGCGTGTACGCCAGCTCAGCAGCGCCGAAGGACCGAAGACGTCCAGGCTCATGTCCGGCACTGGCCACCGTGAATACGCCAGCATCCTTGACACTGTATCACAAACGATACGTTCAATCCTCCGCAATGACATGAGCACACAGTAGCACTCATATGAAGGTGCCGCCGGCAAAACCAAGGCGTGCGCACCATAGCCAGTCTCATGTGTCAATTGCATCAGATGCTCCATTCCCTTCTGCTTCGTTGTCCGTGGCCTCGACGATTTTGACGCTCTCGCGAGGCCGTGCCAGCCGTCGTAGCATAAACATGCTCGCTGACCTGTATTGGAGCCGGTTGTGCTGGAATGATGTCCGGTCCACGAAGCGAACTTCCCATCTCCTTCTTCTCCACTTGGTCCTTGATAATGTGCCGCAAACAGATCTCCCAACAATACGATGGGTCGCCTTGAAGTCACCGAGACGTCGAGACGATCGAGTGATGGAAGGAGAACCGGGTGTGATTGTGGCAGGGATAGCCGGCCCGCTTCAAGTGAAAGTGAAGCTCAGGACCCTGATACACCAGCTGTGACATCGAAGAGCCGAACGGCCGGTACATATGGGCGACCACCTCCATGGCGAGGTTGGCGAGAGACCTTTATCGATTTTAAACGGTACCTGATGTGAGATCTGCGAGGTTCTCTTCAGTAAAGTTCTTGGCTTTGCAATTGTAGAAGAGGAAGTTGGGTTGCAAGCTGGAGCCATGCAACATACCATACGCAATTGTGAGCAATGTCGTTCTCATGAACTGGTCTCGTACTTTGTTCTTGCTCTAAGTCTGTCACCAAATCTCCAGAATAGCCACGGTATCGGCGCCATGACTGCTGTGCAGAGAGCGAGGAGCGTCGTCGCCCAGCCTACACCCAAAACATGATACATCTGTGACAGGCATCGTCAGTACCGGTCCTGGTGCTGAGTGGAGTATTGTTCTTACCTGCAGTGAAAACAACGGGAACGCCGCACTGAAAGAGTATCGACTCAGCATTGCTGCGCCTGCCGCACTGGCGCCATACAGTGATCCGTACGCATCGATCATGAACAGATTGCTTGGGGCGTATATCATGACACTACTCGACATTGCCAAGCCTTGGAATATGATCGGCACAATCCAGAGTATGTCAGATCGGACCGTCCACGCGAAGATGAGTAAGAAGGTCGGCAGGAGGGGCGATGCGATCATGGCGGGGTATAGTCTGTGCTCAGGCGGAAATCGGTCGGTGTCCAGATGCGTTGTTGGAAAGCGAGCGAGTCTGGGCTGGTAGATGGTGAGGTCCAGGAGGACCAGCGGCAGGGACGCGCAAAGAGCGCCGGAGATCAAGCCGAGGAAAGACAGAGCTTGTCCGCTGAGATCGAAGTCGTAGTAGTGTTCGTATATCCAAGGTGACGCTGTAACAAATGCGTACATCAACCCGAATAAGAAGCCACTGTAGAGGCACACTAGCGACACGATAGGCTCGGTGAAGAGCATATGCACCGGCCTCAGGAACAAGACTGTCGCATAATGCCGCACAGTCTGCAGTGGCGACATATGCTCCGTAGCAGGACCCTGTACCCCATGTCGCTTCGCTCTGCGTTGCAAGATGGTCTTCTTGTACGTCTCCTTGGTGAAGATGACGGGTACGTAGAAGACCAGGATCAAGAAGATTGTGACCCACTGCGTCCAGCGCCATCCCTGCGCCTGCACAACAAAACCCCCAACCAGCGGTCCCAGCACAGCCCCGAAAGTCGGGATAGCATAGTAGAAGCTCATCACAATGGCTCGATATCGACCAGCAGTATAGTCTGTAATCGTCGCCGATGCATTCCCGACAGCTGGTGCCGCGAATATGCCAGCGAAGAAGCGGCAAACGATCACACCAGCCACGTTTGGCGAGAATCCAGCACCAAGTGTGAAGACTGCAAACATCGGTGTCGTCGCCAATACGACAGCTTTGCGTCCCGCCGTCTCGCTGAGTGGTGAGCCAACCAGTGGTCCAAAGGCCATTCCGAGGTTGTACAGCGACAATGGCAAGATAGCGATCTCCCTTGAGCAGTCGAATTCGTGTCTGAACAACGAAGATCCCGGGCTGTATATCGAGGCGGCAAAGGTACTGACAAAGGCTAGGCCAGTAAATGCAATGGTCGAGCATATCTTCCTCGACAAGGAGAAGTTCCGCGGATTATCTGGGTCGTCAGGAGAGACCCAGTCCGTTGCGTTCAGATACTGCGCGCCGGTAAGGTCGCTGGTGATGGAGGGCGTCTTTTCCGTCATGGTCATGGAGCATGAAATTGCTTGTAGTCATTCTGCTGTAGACGGGCACATACATACGAATACGAAATGGGAAGGACGTGATGTCGATGTGCCGTCTAGCCGACATCGGAGGATTATATGGGAAGGTGAAGGGCGGGAGGTAGCAGATGGGGTGTATACTAAACGTCCCCTCTCTCTTAGCAAAGCAGCCACGCAAGAGTTGTTGTCCATTGCCGAATCATGGTCGTGGAAGGCGCTCGGACGATGCAAACGTGCCTTTGCATAGCCGTGGTCGTCATGATCCTGATGATGCTGATGGACTCCCACATGATCGAGTGAAATTGTGAAAGTCGTCTCTCTGGCCAAGATCAAAGTCATTCACTCTCGATAGGCGCTACTTTTGTGGCCCGGGCATGGGCTCCACGTGGCTAGCTTGCTCCTGCGGACCTGCATGCACATCGCCAAGTTCACTAACACATTCACCACTTTTGCTGTAGACAGTCGTAACTCCAGTCCCTGTTGACTCCATCGATATGGGCAGCCTGGACAACATCCTCAAGCAGGCGCTGGCCGTGCAGGCCGACGCACACCGGTCCTGGGTACACAGCAAGCCGGAGCTGGAGGATGGAGGCCTCACAATGGCCGTGCTGGGCTGCGGCACAATGGGCACAGCTGTTCTCGGTGGCATACTCCAGTCGCTACAAAGCCAAAGTGAACAATCAGCAGCTGCGTCATACGCGATGTCCAGCGCTGAGCCCGCTCCTCAGCGACCACCCTCCAAGTTTCATGCTTGCGTTCACAGCGCCGCGGGTGCAGAAAGAGTCAGATCAGCGTTAAGCAAATACAATGCCAGGTTGAAGATACATCAGAGCAGCAATGTCGACGCTGCGAAAGATGCAGACATCGTGCTCCTCGCGTGCGACACACATGTCGTGGCTAGCATCCTGCAGGCAGACGGCATGCGTGAGGCATTGGCGGGTACCCTGCTAATCAGTATATGCGCTGGCTTGTCCGAGACTGTGCTTCAGGATATCATATACGGTAGGGACTTCACGACCTCCCTTGCAGACAGTCATGCGTGTAGAATCGTTCGGGCAATGCCCAATACCGCAGCGGCTATACGAGAGAGCATGACTATGATTGCTACTCCTGAGCCACCACTTGATGCTGAGCGAGACACGCTCCTGACTTGGATCTTCACTCGCATCGGCCGCGTGACTCGCCTTCCGGCTGCGAACATGGACGCATGTACGGCACTTTGTGGATCTGGTACTGCGTTCGCGGCAGTCATGGTAGAGTCCATGGCAGCTGGTGCCATCGGGACGGGCATGCCAAGAGAGCAAGCATATACGATGGCGGCACAAACGGTTCGAGGCGCCACTGGACTGTTGTTGCAAGGTGAACATCCTGCTGTGCTGAGGGACCAGGTCTCGACGCCGGGGGGGTGCACAACCGTGGGCCTTGCTGCGCTTGAAGAGGGAGGCTTTCGAGGAACCATTGCTAAGGCTATACGGAACGCTACATCTGCTGCGAGTCGCTGAGCCGGTCCCACGCAGGCTGAGGCTTGTTACGCACGGCGAAGCCTACTAATTGGCCGAACTGTCATCAACCCTGCAATCACCCGCCGTGAACACCACCACCGCCTTCTGACAAATCGCGAGAACGTCGTGCGCTCGGCCAGAAGACTCATGTCCTCCAAAGGCTTCGCCAGACATGACACGGTTCAGGTGGCATTGCCCAGGAAAGTCCCATCCGTGGCGAACTCAGCTTGGGACGGAGGGCACGTTCGACGTGAACAAGACTGCGACGGTATAGCGTGCCTGGGCTACACAAGGTGTGAGACCAAGTGCACCATCAGTTGTGACGAAGAAGCACCGGCTGGTCATTGCGTGCTCACGTACACAATACAAGTGATGACTGACCAGTTCCAGAATTGTGATTTATCATGCACCTCGATTGGGTTCTGGGCGAAGCAGAGGCACACCATCCGCTTCTTTTTGTTCTCTGTGATGTACTGCGACGCGGAACCACGTTGGACGGTCGAGATGGCAGACCAGAGAGTGTTCGCTACAGCCGTGGTTTCATTTTAACCTACTGCTCTAAAGGCAATTGCAATAGCATCCATGTCAAGCACAATTAACGCACTGTTGGATAGCTCGTACAGCGACAAATCGGAGGAGTACAAAGTACGCGCGACGCAGGAACACTACTTCGGCGGCCGAAAACGCTGACCTCAGCTAGCGGGCCCCTTGCTACAGCGCATCAGCGCCTTGGAAGTTCGCCGGCGCGGGGTCGGTCAGCAGAGGCAATTCCTTTGTCAAACGAGTGGGACGACAAGGTATGGGTTGGTATAAGCTTTGGATTGCCGTGTAAAGTATGCCCCTAGTTGAGAAGTCTTTGTCTAGTAGACGCCTCGAATTGATCATCTGGCCAGCTTGACTCAACGGAGGCATCGCTGCACAGTGACTTCAGTATAGCTGCATCTCGCGGCAGCTTGATCTTCTCCTTCATACGCAGTAGCTCATGAGCCAAGCGTTTTCTCTACTGCGCTGAGATCGAGTCTTGCGAGGTGAACATCTAACGCCTCACGAATATGTTGCCTGTCACATCTTCAATCATCTTCACGGAACCCCGCTGCTCATGTTTACCGGTCCCCGCTTTCACAATCTCAATACAGAGTCAATTGGTCGTGTCGATGTTTCTGACTTTTCCAGCGGCCGTGCTCGCTGCTGACACCACGCATCTGAGACGTTCCAGCGAGCCAGACAGTGATATGCCGCAGTGGCCGCATGCTTACGCTTACGCTTACGCTTACGCTTACGCTTACGTGGCAATGTGTCGTATTTGTGCCGTTCAAGCCGTTATGTTTGTTCAGTGATGATGTCACTTGACGTCGCTGAAAGGTCAAGGTGCTGAAAGCTGCAGCGAAACGATAAACTTGGCATTGCCCATTGGAGCCCAGGCCTATTCTTTCTTGACTGCATGACGCCTCGTCCGCACTTCTGTCAATTCATCAACAAGCAGCAAAAATGGTGCACCAACACGGAGACCACCACGAGATCCCTCATGAGCACCACGTCGACCGGGCGGGCGCGTGGCTGCCCGCCGATGTAGGCAATCCTGTGGCCAGAGTCAGCGTGACCATACTGACATGCGACAGCACCGTATCAACGAAGAGTGGTTGGGTAACCAGATCGAACATACCAAGATCAATAAGAAGGAGCTTCTCCCAGTCTTGCAAGAATTCAAGGAGTTCATCGAGGGCAACAGCAGGATCTACATGTACTTCGTCAACATGTTCCAGGAGGTGCCAATGAAGCACCCATACGTACGTCTGAGCTCGATGAAGGAAATGAGGAATACAGCTCACCATTCTGCTCGTAGAACAAGGACCCCACAGGCCGGAAGCAAGTGCGTGACTACCACCACCTGCTCGAGATCCTCAACCACACCTTCACCACCGCACCACAATGGATCGATGCCGCGGCAAACGTCGGTATGGTCGGCGTGCCAATGTGCGCCATCCTCGACTACCCAATGGGTACCCCATCTGGCTATGCCGCATTCCTCGACCCAGACGTCAACAAGATGCTGAAGAAGGTCCTCAACGAGTGGGGCAAGTTCCTGTGCAGCCCAAAGAGCGCGGAAGTCCTAGGCACACACAAGCAGGGTTGGTTCGGCGAGACCGGCCAGAAGGACATTATGGAAGTTGCGAACGCTCCATACAAGACATCGCACAAATTCGAGGACTTCTTCGTGTGTGACCCCAAGGCGAAGCACTATGGCTACAAGAGCTGGGACGACTTCTTCACCAGACAGTTCAGAGAAGAGGTTAGACCACTTGCCAGCCCAGATGATGACAACGTAATTGCCTGTGCTTGCGAGAGCAAGGTCTTCAACGTGGTCAAGGGCGCGCATCTGCGTGACAAGTTCTGGATCAAGGGCCAGCCATACTCCATCCGGGACATGCTCGCATTCGATCCACTGGCTGAGCAGTTTGCTGGAGCGACAGTGTATCAGGCGTTTTTGTCGGCGCTGTCGTACCACAGATGGCACGCTCCCGTCTCGGGCACAGTGAAGAAGGCTTTCGTTCAGGATGGCACGTACTTCTCGGAGCCACTTTTCGAGGGCCTAGGTGATCCAGAACGGGCCAACACCCAGGAGATCGACGCTGGCGGCATTTCCGTCGGTCAGGGCTATCTTACTTCCCTAGCAACCCGAGCGGTCGTCTTCATCGAGGCAGACAACCCGGCGATCGGTCTCATGGCCTTCATCGGTGTTGGTATGGACGAGGTCTCCACTTGTGACATCACCGTCAAGGAGGGCCAGCACGTTAAGAAGGGTGAACAGACCGGTATGTTCCACTTCGGTGGTTCATCTCATGTTCTGCTCTTCAGAAAGGGTGTCAAGGTCGATGGCTTCCCTCAGCCAGGCAGGAAGGAGAACGTGCCAGTCCGTAGTGAGGTGGCTCGAGTTCAGGCATAGGCCTGTGACGATGATGTTGCGGGTCAGTAATGCAAAAAGATCGTAAATATACACGCCAACGACAGGAATTGAACCAGACATGATGATGGTGTTGTTGTCATCCTCCTCCCTTTTAGGACAAGCGTGGTTTACACGATGTGGACTTCGCCGCTTCTCTTCTCTTGCTTCTCATCGCTGCTCCATGAGCATCTAGATCTCGTCAGACTTGCTGTGCATGGCGAGAATTGGCTGAGTACCGCTAAAAGTAGGCGTGATGGGAATTGATGAGATCGAAAGAAAAAGGACTGACGAGAACGCCCGTCGTTCGTCATCCAAGACTCTCTCCAAGCCTCTTGGCGGGTCCATGCACGCAGCCACGATGAGCACCACTCGTCATCTTCTTCCTTTCACTTTCGCCATCATTTCTCTTCTTGACAACGAGAATCCGATGGAATGGACGACGGGCGTCGTGTCTGCCACCGACCGGCACGGTCCCAACGGCTTTTCTCCGGCGAAACGACACTGCTATTACCTTCCTCACATGATCATGTTCATGGACACGCACCTCATACTTTCGCAGACGGCATTGTTCTTGAAGTAGAAAATGGTCAACCTGGCTTTCATAGCAGTCGACGTCCTGATCTACGTTTGGCGCTGCTTGTCAAATGCCGTCAACGTTCTCTGGCCTTTCGTGATCATCGCCATTGTGCTCAGCTGTACCACTGCGAAGCCGCCCTGAATACTGGCCGTAAGCTGCATTGGCATGGTGCCTGCTGCGAACTTCCTGGGATTCGTGGGGCACGATTTTGCGAGGAAAACTTCAGAACAGTCGCCGATATCTTGATTGGAGACTACTTTCGCTAATGTCGTTGAGGTCATCCTCTTGTCTTCTTAATCATCAAGCACAAGACTGGCGATGGAGTCGAGAAAGGCAATGGGGACGCTGGCAAGCTTATTCCCAGAATTCAGGCTGCGATACTCGGATCTGTCCTCACAAATCTGCTGCTTTACCTCGGATTCTGCTTTCTTCACAGGGGGGATTCAACAGCACACGAAGAATCGAAAGTTTCACGGTGTCGTCTCCAAAGTGGGAATTGGATCGCTCTTGGTCGCAGCTTTCGGCCTACTAATCCTGAGTGCTTTCTATTAAGCTCTGAATCCGAGACTACGACTGTGCTCAAGGGGTGCTTCACCAAAAGCAAGTTTCAACTCGAAGAAGTGTTTGCAAGTGGGGTGCCAGATCGGTTCCTAAGTCTCATCCTCTTACCGCTGGTGGGAACAATTGCAAAGCATCTGACCACTATCGATGAAGCATAGTACGGCGTCACAAATGTCGCCCTGTATCACTGCATCGGGCCTTCCATATAGACTGCGCTATTCGACGCTGCTTTTGTCATACTCATCGCTTGGGCGGTTGCCAAGCTATTGGACCTCGAGGTCGAGATCTTCATGAATGCTTTGCTGGCGCTGTCGATACTGGTCGTGGGCAACATCTTGCGAGATCGAGAGTTGAATTGCCTGGAGGCGGTTTTGCTCGTGGTAAAGTCAAGACGATTGGGATGTGCACTCCACCGCGAATTTCGGATTGTGTATGTGATCATCGCAATAGCATCTTCTGACTACCCCTATTCGGATGTGGCAACCTCTAATGGCTTAGAAGAGCTCATGACGCAGCACGTTACCATCGCAGTCGACCTCTACAAGTAGTTTCTGGACTTTCTGCCCGCGCAGCAATTACCAGGACAAGATGTCACCAGGTCTCCAAAACATGTGCCGTCATGAGCGCTGTCACGAATCGCTGGTATCTGTGTTATGGGAATTGCAGATGAGCCTCTAATCTCTCAACGAGCGACTGTTGTTCCTCGAGAATGTCATCTTGCATTCACGTGCTTGGTGCTTCTGCCAGGTGCCCTGCCAATGACGACAGATCTCTTCCATCGAGAAGCCCATCGACACCCGGCAGTAAACCATTTAGACCCAATCCAGTCGTGGCATCTTCGCCGCCTCTGCCTGGCCCCGCCACCTTGCTCGCCACAAAACGTCCGCTGCCTGGCGTGTACTCTCCGTCGGTGTCCAAAAGTCCCTTCAGCGGGCTGCTCGCGGGACAGACTCCAAATCTTCCACTGATTATATCGAGACATCGAGGCGACTTCTCGGGGCCCTGGCAAGCTACAAAAGAACTTGTCAGCAAAGCTTCAACGCATGCTGTAACGTTGAGTATACCCACGCCCAGGTGGCGGTCCACAGTATATTCCAATGATTGGGTCTAAGACGATTTGGCAGCACTGCCAGTAGCCCGGGCAGCTGCCGTCGCTATCCGGCGATGTTGCGGTGAGAAGGCAATTGGTCGTCGCTGGCGTGAGATCGTAGCACGAAAGAGAGGTGAGCAGTTCCGTCGGCGCATTGTCGCCATTGAAGACTGCTCCACAGCAGCGCAATTGACCGCCGTCGGTACAGGTTGGGAGACCATCTTCGTGTCTCGATGTGTCGTGGCCGCCTCCCCATTGTGGTGAGGCTTTTGCAAGACCTACGACAAGGCTTAACCGGGCCAGGAATCGTATTGTGATCATGGTCGCAATGCTTGCTGAGTGGTAAGGATTGGCTCCCGTGGTCAATTCGAGTTGTCATCCACTCATTGATCGCTCCTTGTCTGGCCCTACAATCCTCGCGCTGCACGGTTATGGAGACGTAGAAGTGGGATGGAGCAAGACGAAGAAATGATTGTGAGGGTGCCGCCCAGACGGCGCGAAACGCCCCGCAGCCGTGCACTATAGGCGACCTGATGTGGTGTTGGCATCTTGCTTGTCAACTTGATCTCTCGGGTGTCTCATTGTTGCTTAATCAGGCTCTTACTGCAAGAGTCTACCGGCTGTTCCAGAGCATCGAAACATCTACAACCTCATTGAACCGTGTCTGTCGAGGCTGACTCGAGCACAGAGCCTTTTTGCCATCAGCGATTATATGGTGTTACCAGTGAGATCGGCTTTGTAAGTTCGATCTGGAGTCTGCGATGCCCGGCACTTGACGCGAAGTAACATGCGGGTGCAATCTCCTGCTGCCAGGTCCTCCCTGGTGCACTGCCACGATGTCACAAATGGCGGCACGACTCGTGCGTGATTAAGCCTGTCCGCGACGTCGTTCAGTGACCTGAATCGAGACGGAGCCCCTTTGATTCTTGCTCCAATGCCGAAGATAGATGCAACTTCTGGCACAACGGGAAAAGGTCACACACTCACTTGATCACCGAGTGGCACAAAGCGGAGAGCTGATCGAAGTGGGGCTCATGCTTACATCGACCTCACGCCATCACAACGACAAGGCTTCCTGTCAGACATCCTGACAAACATCGTGGGCGTCTCAACTAGACTCAGCTACCCGAGTCGGCTAAAAAACATGTCATCGTCGACCACAGTCACAGAAGAAACGTATTGTCATCTACCAAACACAAAGGTCCTCCATGAAGCAGGCGCTCTTCGCGTCGAGAACGAGGGAAGCATCGGGCTACCCTTCAACACTCTCTATACCGTCTCGAATAGCCAGAAGCGCCAAGTGGTCCGTCTTCATCCGACATTTCTTCTGCGGCGTAATCAATCCTCCCATCAATTTAGACTCCACCGCTAACATCACGCGTCAGGCATGTGAAGAATACGTCAAGGCCATCTCGCGCACTTACACGCCAGAGGGACTCGCTTCACCATGAACGAGTGTGGTAATCATCGGCTGTGGCGATGCAGACCTCATCACCGATCGTCGCAAAAGTAACCGCATTCCCCCTTTCGGTCTATGTGTATCCTTGCTTGAAGCTTTTCGACAAGCTTGGCATGCCAAAGACCAACGCCCCGTTCACGGAGGGATGGAGTGTAAAGCAGCCTGAGTATCATGGTCGAAGCTTCTTTTGATATCCTGTAGCGAAGTATGTGAGATACGTTGAGCTCGGGAACGAAAGCCGTGAGGAGTGGACCGGCGGGGTAAAATGGTATGTACTTCGAAGGCTATCTGAACCGCAGGAGGATACTGTCCTCGGTGCTAATGGAGTGATCGCAAGAGGCATCCTACTATTTGAGAGCGGCGAGCTGAGTCTGCTACACAGCCCTCGACCTCATTGAGCGCACCTCTTTCACCAGATCAGTGAAATGATGAAGGCATCTTTTCGTTCGTCCATTAGTTGTTGGCCACCGTCGATCCTACTAATGTCTTCATTGCTGCTATTCATATGTACTGCAAGTATCAGGGTTGAGGCTCGGTCCGTTTCGGCGAGCAGCCAGTTTCACTGCCATGGTGCGTGCCCCTGAACTCGCTTCCTTTCGCCATCGCCGAAGGCCTGGATCAACGCCCACAGCATATCGATCGCTGGCCCTTTATCATACTGCTGAGATCACAACGTCGGGGTATGAACGTCATTCTCAACAAGAAGCTGCGTCGTACTCATGAGCAACCCAAAGCGCCATCACAAGCGACAGCGAGGAGATGATCGGCATGCTCACACCAGCACCAGCTGTCAGACATCCGCTTCGAGCCATATCGTCTCGCACGTCAGATGTTCTACAACTGCGGAGCCCTTCGCCCGCCCCTTCACGCCAGAAATTCTTGGCTACCCACCGACCACCCCAATCGAGCTCATTGCGGAGGAGAGATATCGTTGCACTCCCCTCGTCTGCCCTGCCCACCTCTCGGATCCTGCGTGTAAATCATGCGGCCGCCGAGTACATCATCCCGACTGCATAATCATTACCGTGGATGGCGTTTGCCCCAACAACGGCAAGAAGAGTAATCTTATCTTCTCTGCGGCAGGTGTGTACGTCGGCGCCCACAGCCCTCTTAATGGCGGGTACACTCTCGTCGACAGAGTGGCAACGAACCAGAAAGCAGAGCTTCAGGCCGGCATCAAAGGCCTTGAGACTGCTCTTAGAATGACCGCGAACGATCTTTATGGGTCAGAGAAAATCGATATCCTCGTGATCAAGACCGACTCCAAGTACTTGCACGACGGCAGCACTGCCTGGGTGAACAAATGGGATTCGAATGGCTGGTAAACAGCAAGCAGGAAGCCTGTCTCAAATCAAGCCCTTTGGAAGCAGCTTGACGCTGCGATACGGATGGTTGTGGACAGAGGTATACGTCTGTTCTTCTGGTGGGTACCTCAAGCCCAGAGTCGGGAGGCGGATCAGTGGGCCAATTGTGGATATCGTTTGGTCAAAGAATACGACCGCGAAGGCGTACTGGATCGAGCACTTCGTGGGGATGTTGATAAGAAGTATCAAGCAAGCCAAGAGCTCATCGCGAGTGGCTGCGCTCCATTTCATGTGGAATGGCCAAGAGGGCTCTGTTTCTCGAGTAGACGCAGATCTTGGCGGGAGAGGAACCTGGCCATTAGGGCGACACAATCATAGGAACATTTCACGCCAGGCTGCGCACGCAGCTTTATTGATGGCCACAAGACGTTTCGAACCATCATACGCAAGCCAGTCGAATCAGATGCCACCTTGCAGCACCATTCATGGTCTTCTCGTTCTGATATAATATTCTCACATCAACCCGCACGGCGATTGAACGTGGTTCCGGCCTACAGTGCCAGCATGGCAGTACTTAGAATCTGAAGTGCCGGGACGTAGGACAGCGACCTGTCTGACAACGTCTCTGCTCGTTCTTGCCATTTCGAATAGGTCGTAGGGATCTTGCCTGACGTGAAAGTGATGTGACGGGGTTGAAGGGTTCTAGTATCTGCGTACTTACAATAGCGCATTCCTGCTGCTCACCCAGCCACACTATCCATACCATCTCCATTGAACAACTCATACGCCACGCCTCTTAACCTCTTAACCTGTGGCCCCTTCTCCTCAAACGCGTCCGGCTCGAATGAGACCTCTCTATACCGCCTCATCAATTCCCTGAAGTGACAAGCCTCCGCCGCAGGTGTCAGATACCGCTCCCGAAAAGTCTCGACACTATTCGTCACAATCCTCTCCGCCTCCTCTGGATGGCCCAAGTAATACTGCACCTTCTCCTCCAGGTCACTCCAGTCCCGCTTTACAGAGACGAAATTCTGTTCCGGCCCATCTGGGATCAGAAGATGGTGATAGAACGTCAGAAATTCAAGCTCGTGAACTATGGCGATGGAATTGCAGTTGAGCATATACTTCAATCGACCAGACCAGGCGTGTCCTTCAGTGTATATTGTGAAGAGGTAGCGGCAGAAATCGTCAAAATCGATCCAAGTACTTTTCACATCTGCCCACGATTTGTCGTTTGCGGTGGCGAGGAGGTCTTTGCGCAATTGGCTGAATCCTGCGTCGCCGCGCCAGGCTAATTGAGGAATCTTGGAGGACAGAGGAGCGTCGTGGGAGATGAGGCGGCGAGTTGCGTCGGTATAGGAGTTGTGGATTCCTTTATGCCAGGCCCAGAAGTTGAAGTCGGGCATGAGCCACATTCTTTCGTCCTTCCTAGTTCCGACTTTACGGTCGTAGGTCCAGATTGTGTGGGTGTCATGTTCATCGTCGGGGAGCTCGATGTAATCTTGTACGGCGATCGCAAATTCGATGTTTGGCATGATCTCGCCGCGAGCAGTGGCGCCGAGCAGTGCGCGGTTGATCTGGGACAGGGTGTAGATCACACGTCGTGAGTCGTGATGGTCATCGAAGTGATGTGTGTTCCTTGTCTCCAGGATGCGGAGCTCGTTCTCGTAGGTGAGTGCTCGGACACAGCCGCGAGTACACCAGCTGATATCTGTGTCCTTCTGAGAAATGATATGACCATGATCATCCCAATAAGCTACACCTCTCTCGAGGTCGCGGAAGAGCTTTGGAAAAGCAATCTGGCATTGGTCTCTACTGAGAGCTGGGTTCCGAGAATCTCTCGTGTAGACATATTCCCAATTCCGAGATATCGGATCCGGTGGTGATGACAGCGCAGCTTGGGCGTTTTCCTTCAAATACTGTAGAGAGCTTGACATCGACTTTGTATCCAAGCGAGGTTGACTGCTCCTCCCGGACAGCACATACAGCTGTAGCACAACGACCAATCCCAGCAAGATGACAGCCAGCCTCCCTTGGACTAGATCCTGCATTCGTCCCATGGCCACCATCACTCAATGCCCATTTCGCATGTGATTGATTTATCTTCCCTGGATTCGCGCGTATATCGCTGGTGTTCGACAGTAGAGAGTCTCTCGACGACGCAAAGCGTTCACTGTTGCGATAGTGCCTCCAAACGGTGTGACATGGCAACGATGGGACGTACACATGCACGCATCAGCCAGCGGTGCTCTCAGGATTGGGTAGACCGTGACCGTGAGCGTGACCTTGAGCGTGACCTTGACCACATGTGTTTGTTTTTTGAGCCCCGTTTGTGTGACCATTTACATGTAGGTGACGTGCTCACGGCCTATCGCGCCACAGTCCCAAGTGCCGTCAAACGCTAGCGAGTGGATCGCTGCAGGCATGGCACATTGTGGCCCCGTCCGAGGCCATCTCTCCCTTGCGAAGGGTTCGCACCATTGCTGCCGTACGGGAAAATTGGTCTACGATGTAGCAAAGGTCCATAATTCCATCAGGTTCATCGTCAACCGGGTCGTCTTGCCTGGCTCTCCCCATTGAAGCGCAAAGCCTGCAGGCCTAGGTAGGAAGTTCGAAGGGAAGGCACCCGGCAGCATCCGAGGACATGCAGCGAATCGGAACAGACTCCGATTCCCCGATGAAACGCCGTAACATGACCTACAACTACGCCTAATATGTACAACTCTTGCCGCAGAAAAGCCCGCTGCACGCCCTCATGATGACGGTCCGCTACACCATCGCAATGCACCTCCATCTCCTCATTCTCCCCTGAGCTTGTCCTGTTTTACGCTCCAAGCCATTTCCAAAAGATCTTGCTCCTCCTTCAGATGACTCGACTTCAACCCAGTAGCGACGGACGCACTAGGGTTGCGACCCGCATACATGACATGCTTCCTGTCGTGATGCTCGGTGTGGTTGAGCAGCGTCTCGATTCTAGGCTGCGTAAAAGACCATGCCCCGGCGTTGAGAGGCTCTTCCTGACACCAGACGACAGTCTCGGCGTGGGGATAGCTGTCCAGGTTCTCCTTGAGCTGTGCCCATGGGAACGGGTTGAGTTGCTCGATACGGGTGATGGCGGTGTCTGTGAGATTATTCTGTTGTCTGTACTTGAAGAGGGCAGCGAAGACCTGGCCAGAGCAGAGGATGACACGCTTGATGTCGTGGTGCTCGTTAATCTTGAACTCTGCATCTTGGTCGTGGGCTGGGTCCGCAATGATCCATTGGAAATGGCTCTCACCAGTAAAGTCCTCGATGCTCGAGCGGGCCAGAGGGTGACGAAGTAGGCTCTTGCTGAAAAACGAAATCAAAGGCTTGCGGAATTGTCGGTTCATCTGACGACGGAGGATGTGGAAGGAGTTGGCTGGGGTTGTGCAAGCAACGATTTGCATGTTGCAGTCCTGGTGCTGGCGATCGAGCTTGTCCGGCGATGGGAAGATTCTAGGATCCTCGTTGCAAAGCTGCAAGAAACGCTCCATGCGGCCAGAAGAGTGCTCCGGACCTTGACCATCGTAACCGTGCGGCAGATTCACGACAAGGCCAGATCGCTGAAGCCACTTGACTTCACCAGATGCGATGAACTGATCGATGATACATTGTGCGTTGTTGGCAAAGTCACCGAACTGAGCCTCCCAGATGACAAGCGCAGTTGGTGATGAGAGCGAGTAACCGTATTCAAAGCCGAGGGTACCGTACTCACTCAAGCTGGAGTTGGTGATGACGAATGATCCTTGATCCTTGCTGACGTGCTTCAATGGCGTGTATGTAGCCTCGCTCTCTTGGTCGTGGAGCACCGCGTGTCTCTGAGAAAAGGTGCCACGTTCAACATCCTGTCCGGAGACTCGCACGTGGTGACCTTCCAAGACGAGAGTACCAAATGCCAGTGCCTCACCTGTCGACATGTCGATATTCTTGCCCTCGTTAACGGTCTTGGTTCGGTTAGCCAAGATGCGCTTCAAGTTCTTGTGCGCGTGGAAGTCTTTTGGTGGAGTGCCAATGACCTCACCTACGTGCTTCAAGGTGTCAACGTCGACAGCGGTAGGCTCGTGGGGCAGGATCTCGGTGGCAAGCTCCTTGGGCGACTTGAAGCCGTTCCAAGCACTGGTCAGCCATTCTCTCGAGGTTGGCTGATAGTCCTTGGACTTGGCAAAAGACTCCTCCAGCATGCCCCACACCCACTTCTTGTGCTCCTCAATGTCCTCTTTTGTGAAAGTGTTGGCGTCAAGAAGCTGCTTGGTGTACTTGTCGAGAACAGGCGGCTGCTCGTTGATGCGCTTGTACATCAATGGTTGGGTGAAAGATGGCTGATCGGTCTCGTTGTGTCCCTGCTTTCGGTAACAGACTATGTCAATGACAACGTCTTTCTTGAACTCAGCACGCCAGTCAGAAGCCAGCTGGCAGACGAAGTTCAACGCCTCTACATCGTCACCGTTGACGTGGAAGATTGGGGCGTCCACGAATTTGGCAATGTCTGAGCAGTATGGAGTGGAACGAGCGAAACGGGGGTCGGTTGTGAAACCGATCTGATTGTTGACGACAAGGTGAATGGTGCCTCCGGTATGGTAAGCTGGGAGCGCGTAGAAGCCCATGGTCTCGTACACGATGCCTTGTGCGGCGAAAGCGGCGTCTCCGTGGAGCAGGACCCCCATGGCGGATAGTGCTTGCTCTTCGTCGTTGTTGTAGTGGAGGATGGCGCGGGTCTTGCCAAGCACGACAGGATCTTCGGCTTCCAAGTGAGACGGGTTGGCAACCAGCGAAAGCTGCACACGCTTGCCCGATGGAGTTGGACGCTCGAAATTCATACCAAGATGGTACTTCACGTCTCCAGAGCCCTCATCGGAAGGCTCCGCAGAGCCACCGAACTCGGAGAAGATGGACTCATTTGGCTTGCGGACGACGTTGGACAGCACGTTCAGGCGACCTCTGTGTGGCATACCGATGACGATATCCTTGACACCATAGTCGACGGATCGATCGATGAGCGCCTTCATACCTGGGATGAGGGATTCACCGCCCTCCAGACCAAAGCGCTTATCGTTAGGGTACTTGGTGGCCAGGAAGGATTCGAAGGAGGAAGACCAGATAAGACGATCCAAGATGCGGCGCTTCTCATCGACGGAGTACTTGTAGGGCTGTGGAACCTCCAGACGCTGTCGCAGCCAGTCGCACTGATCTCTATCCGGGATGTGAATGTACTCAACGCCGTACGGGCCACAGTAGAGGCGCTCGCAAGCATCGATGATCTCGCGCAGGGTCATCTTATCGCGCTTGTCGGTCTTGAAGCGCGGCAGAATACCAGGGCCAAGTGTGAACTCTGACTCCATGTCCGACTCGCTAAAGTTGTACGTCTTCAAATCCAATTCTCTGGGAATCTCTTGAGTCTGCTTCCTGATGCCCAGTGGATCGATCTTTGCCTTGTGGTGACCACGGGCTTGGTATGCTCTGACCAGAAGCTGGACCTTCAAGTGGTTCATGACATCGCTGCCTTCGCCTTCCGCAGAAGATGCGGCGAACGTTGGGGCTGTGACACCACCGGCGGGCTGTGGGACAATGGTAGGTGGAGGAGTGAAGGCGCGGCTCACGGGCATGTCGCCACTCTCCATGTTCTTGAAGTAGGCCTGCCATGAGACGTGCACTGATGAGGGATCGCGCTTCCACTCTGCGTACATCTCGTCGACGTAGTTGGCAGTGTTTCCCGAGAGGAACGAATCGCTTGAGTCCACGCCCTGGTCGGTCTTTTCCGCAGCCTGGGCATACTGGCGGTGCTGTGATGTCAAGGCATTGTAGCCGGTGATGCCCAATACCCTCCTCTTGGCTACCAGCGCTGTGCGAGGAGCGGTGGACGCAACAGCGGCGAACTGTGTAGCAGAGCCCAGCCTTTTGCTGCACCGCGAAAGTTGGGAGAGCAGCATGGCTGCAAAGGCGGATTGACGGTCAGCTCAGGGTAAGGTCCAGGTCCACGGCGCGGAGAGACTGTAGGTGGCGACGATGCAGCGCTGGTCACTGGGTGAGTAGACGTGAGGTGGAGGTGGAGGTGAAGCTGCTAAAGCTGGTGATGAAGATGTTTCGAGCTGTTGCGTTCCGTTCTTTGCTCCCGATCAACGATGATCCTCTCCACGTGAACCTTCCTGCCGGTCCTACCCGCTGCAAGCTGTTACTAAGCAAGAAGTCGCCACTCTGCGGCAAGTTTACAGGGACGTCAACAACGACGCCACCACCAAATAACACGTCTGATGGACTTTTTGGAGCAGTCGATACTCACACTACTAAGTCTCAATGAAGAAGATGTGCTATGGTTGGTCCAGGGCCTGTTCAGCGGAACACTCTGGCTCATCGCAGAGTTCGCCGACGTGCCCACCGATGGCGATGATCAAGAGCTGAACCATCTCATGGAGCTGCTGGCATATTGACACTACATATCACTTGCCTTACGACCCTTAGCCAATGGCATCAAGAGGTAGGTTGGCTTCCATCTTGATCATGTTGCCCCCACTGATCATATTGCAGCTACCACAAGTCAGGAGTTCACTCAGATCTCGGTATCACTTGCGGCGGACAGCAGGAGAAAGTCCACAAGGCTATCGCCTGTCGTCAATCAGCAATCCTCGAAGCTGTCGTCAGTAACTTCAAGGCTCCTGTACTTATAGCAATAATACGTCACACATACCAGCCACTCATCGACCAACAGGAAGGCTACGAGAATATGTGCCTGGGTCGAGTCACATCCAGAAGGGTGGTCGGGCGGACGTTACGAGACCATTGGCCGACGGGAATGTCGAGTGCGCGCTTGTCGATGACGGCAGTTGTGTAGTCTGGTATGAACTTCATGGCGGGATGCTTGCGTGTCTCATCGTCCCAGCCGCCGTGGTGCATAAAGATGGGTTGGGTTGGGCAGGACATCGTTGGAATGTCGCCATCCTGCTGTGAAGGTACTGAGCCAACGAATGGGGTGTACTTGGGTGAGATCGATTTGGTCATGAGCTGGGAGATGGACTGGGTTATGTTGCTTTATCTATCTACCTTGGTGCGCGATGACCAGAGTCATAGGATATACGAGCTAAGGCTTCAACAAGCCGACAAGGCGTTCGCGTCTGATAGCTGAAGCCACATGACAAGTGACTGATCACGTGGCTACGGTGCGGGGCGACGACTTCGTCAAAGACACGACCCTGGAAGTCGTGCTGTAGGTAAGCGGGCATAGGCGTGCGGAATGGCATGCCATTGGTGAGATCAATGGCACAGCTGCATCCGAATCCCAAGGCGCTGAGTGCTGGAGCTGAATATCAGACCATCACGACCGCCGACTTGGTACAGCTCGCGCGGTAGAGTAACAACATAATAGCCATTTGGTGGCTGCTGACGGCCGCACCTGACGTTGTATGTTGGTAGGGTAGCTGCCCTACGATGCTCGATGGTGGCCATAGCTCCCACATGGAGCATTTGAGGCGCCCATTTATGGCATGGCGCACCTTGCATCTTTGGACCAACGACATTCGGGGCTGACGGTTGCGAATTTGAAGTCCTGCCGACCGCAGCGGGTTCAACAATATTCTGACACAATCGTGACACCATGCACACCTCTCGAGAGGCTCGCCTAGTCCATCTCCTCAACTTCCTGGGAATGAGTCTGCTGCGGCATCTGATGTGTTCGCTCGATCTCTTCGATGGCCTTCTTGCCCTCATCTGTCGTTGCGTCAATGATGCCCTCCTCCATGCTTAGCATACCACCGTTGCTCAACAGCTCCACGACCTGCTCAGCTTCGTCGACACTCATCTTGCCGAGCACCTCGTTGACCTTATCCAGACTACCGCTCTCCAGCGCTCTCCGCAGGCCGGGAGGAAAAGACTCGAATATCTCTCTGGCCTGCTTCTCGCCTTCCGACCGGCATTGGTCCATCGGCGGCGGGGTGGCAATGTTGATCTTGGTGTCAGGGTCGACTGCGTGTAGTTGAATCTGCTCTCGATCGCCGCATTCTTCTTCCGCTTCGCGAGCGATCTCCGATGTTCGCGTTCTGATGCGATCGTATGTGGTATTGACATCATCAAGGAACAGCTTCCGCGCTTGGTGGCCAGACGTTTGGACTCGCTGGAAGAAAAGACCGACACCATCCTTGCCCAGCTGGCGGCAGTACTGTAGAAGCAGTGCCTGGTGAACGCATTGACGCGCGTAATCGGAGTCCTTCTGGTTCTTGGCCGTAGACTGAGCTGTGAATGCTTCGGCGAGTAAGCCATCGGTCTCTTTCTCAACCAAGATCTCTCGATGTTGACTGATGAATTGCAAGCTGGTCTTGTAGTCTCCGAACTTGATCTTGCCGAATCGTTTTGCCGTCGCAGACGCTTCAAAATCATCCTCGTCCTCGCCAGGCGCAGGGTCCAAGGCGCTGTCCTCGATGTCTGCTTCTGAGCCTGCCGACAGCGGTGCTCCTCCGCCGATCTGCTCTACTGATGTGTCCGGCTTCTTGCCAGTCTTTGTCACTGCCGCTGTAGACTGCGGCGCTGCCTTAGACACATGCGAGCTGTTGAAGCCTTCGTGTATGGATTCGCTTGTGATCTTAGCGCTGTCCTCCTTCTCCAGCTTCGCCAGCTCCGTGTTCAGATCTCTCTGCAGCGACTTGACCTTCTTGTCGTGCTCGCCAACTTCGGTGATGTATGCTGTATATCTGGCCAAGCCTTCCACGTTCTTCTTGTCGATCTCCTCTTTGACCTGGTCCACCAATGCTCCCATCATTTTACTGTAGCTCGGCTGCTGTTCCTTGGAGTGGACGCCCGGGGGAGCACCCGGCGGCTGGTCTGCTCCCAGACTCGACTCTCCGACCACGTCGGACAGACTGTCAAAAATGACCTCGTCAATGTCTGAGGCATCTCTCTTGCCTTCAATTTCTGCCTTGTGGTTCTCCAGTGCTTTGAGCAGGGCGTCGATGCGGGCGAGGAGACCATCGTTGACGACTCTCTCATACGTCAGAGTCGTGATTCGGTGCTTCCTGTTGATTCGCTCCTGGTGTATCTGATTCTGCTTCGCGCGGATGAACGATTTCTTGTCCACGTTGG
Organism: Dothistroma septosporum; assembly: GCA_002236755.2. Lineage (NCBI taxonomy): Eukaryota > Fungi > Ascomycota > Dothideomycetes > Mycosphaerellales > Mycosphaerellaceae > Dothistroma > Dothistroma septosporum. The sequence continues at coordinate 2,236,926 of NBZP02000035.1, read as the reverse complement.
GGTGCACCTCAATGTCGCTGTCGTCGCTGAGCTCGAGGGCATCCCATTTGCTATAGTCCACCGGCATTTGAGCGGTATTTGGTCCAGCAGTAGTACGGTGTCGGTGAATGTGAGCAAGATGCACAAGCGGATGAGGAGGCGATGTGGTTTGTGGATTTGGCGTCGATCGTTGTAAGAAATGCTTCGACCGTCTTCGAACAAAGCTCGGCTGCATGGTGGGACATTTCTGCGGGAACCTTCCGTTCTTGCCTCACAGCAACGAGGCACCATCGCATACCATTCCAGCTTCATTCATTCATTAATTAACATTGTCGTTGCCACGTGCACGAGTAATTAGCTGAGGACCGCAGATACAATGACTCGCTGACTGTACTGATTGTCGGAAATGTCCGCGGCAACACAATCTCCCTGCAGACCACCGTCCTGGCATGACCTGCCCAAGAGCCTCCTTTGACTCAGTGCGCCGCGCAGTGAGGCAAACACAATGAACGGGCCTGTCTGCGGCCACAACCCGTACCTGGACACCAACAATGTCACGGTAGCCATCGTTGATCAAGTCAGAAACATCGCCCGCCTCGCCATCTCCGCCTTCAACATCCACGACCTTGACTGCACACACCCCTACCACGCCAAGAGCTTCAGACCAGCAGCAGATTATCTGATGCCGACGGGTGCCGACGGGGGATAACCTCGAGGTCTACCTGAATAGCGTCACACAGCTAACAAAGGACTTTATGCAGTATCGTCTTACCATAGCCGACATGACCGCCTACGTTGATCAAGCAACGTTAGGCACGCTGGCGCCACCGGGCGTCGCACTTCTTCACAGGATCTTTTTCCCCCGCGCGATGTATTACACAGAGCTTGACTACAGTCACCACTGGTTAGCCTGTACGGAGAGGTCTAATCATTGTCGCCTACAGGTGCATACGAGTAAAGTGGCTGTGTGTTGGCCAGGGAGGTCTTCGAGGGCGTGCACAAGACTTCGTGCCGGAAGGTTCCGACACTTGACTTGGAGCACGTTGTCCTTGCGCTTCGTACCACATGATTCCAACACGTGGAGAAACAATAATCTGCCATGCTGCCAAATTCCGTAACCACGAGCTCAGCATGATTCTGCCCACGTCCATGGGTATGGGACAGCTGTCGCGCGCCCGTGGCATCGACTCTGGCTGCCCAACGGAGGACCTCTTCTGACCGACGACGACTTCATCTCTCGCCTGACCTCGAAAGGACGCACACAGGAGCTGGGGTTATCGTCCGAACTCTCGAAGTAGAGAGCACTAAGCTGGCAGGTACGACCATGTACGCCTGTGCGACATATGGCACGCTCTGCCAACCATGACACGCGACGGGATGGAGTGGTGACGGTATAATGTCTACTGGCTTCGACCAAACATGGAGGTGGATCAGTGCGTCTCGACGTCGTGGACAGACCTTTACACTGACCATTGACACTCAGCCTCAACACCTTGCTTCTCGTCGCGACATCTCTGTCTGACACAATTTGCAGCTCATCTCGCAAAACACTTTGACTTCTATGACAGAGGCCATCTTTATGATGCTAGCCTACTATGTTGCAGGATTGAACGCCCTTGCATCCGGGGGGCTTGTCAGTAGGAATTCCAGGACCCTAGAGGTGGTTTCGACTTTTTTCCTGGAGTGGCTGCGTAGCGGCAGATGCCTTCGGCACGATGCGGACGTGAATGAATCAGACATGTTCCTGCATAAGATTGTAATCTCTGGCGTTTTCAGCCCATGCTCCACAAGATTGGCAGCAAGCTTCCTCGCCCGTCCACGAGTCCGGAGCAGCCGTGCATGGAATAGACTGCTATTGACTTTACGTTTTGACAGGGCCGACTAAGATTAGAATTTGACCATCAACTTGACGATGGGTATATAGGGGAAGACGGCGCAGCTACTCATATCTCCCCACGACACTTCTCTGTTACACAAAATCGATTCCTACAGCCGGTCGTTTCAATCGATCGAGACACTTTCAGCTTTCATTCCCACCAGCACTCATCGACAGTATGCTTTACAGCACAGCAGTCGTTGTCGCCCTGTTGCCCACCTTTGGAGTGGCAACCAGATTTCTCCAAGGGAGCGGTCATTCTAAGGCAATCTCTCCACAGGCCTTGCAACAGTCTGGCGGTCAAGTTGGACAGCCCGACCTGGCAACCAGCCTCAAAGGCGATGGTGGCCTGCCATCTAGTGTTCAGGATTTCGCCGAGGGTGACAGCCCACAAGGCAACGGTAACGCTGGCCATGCTTCTGGCGTCAACGACTGTGGCTTCTCCAATTTTGTGCAGCTGAAGGAGGACCAAGGCTACTCGCAGGCTTCGGTGCAAGACTGCTACTACTTGATTTGGTCTATTCAGGCTGATGAAGAGTGGATCATCACTCAGGAACTGCAAACCATCGTTGAGAACGGAACTTGTAAGTTGTCAATGCATGCGTATCCAAGGCGTTGCCCATGGTACCTGACTGACCTCACGTAGGCGCCTTCCAAGCCGTCGTTTCCCACGGTCAAGGAAATAGCCTTGTCGCAGCACTGGGCAACGCCGATATCATCGACCTCGTCACCGACTCCATCAAACAGTTCGGTGCGGACGGCTACGTTGGCTGCCACGGTGGCTTTGGCATGTACACATCCGCAGCTGGTGCCATGCCCTGCGACAGCCCCACCCTCGATAAAGGCGAGCAAGTCTTCGTCGACTGGTTCCTCACTACCCCGGAGGGCATCTCTGGCAGTGTTAGTGGCTCGTCCGGTGATGACGGCTCGGGCGACGACGACTCGGAAGGCAGTGACGAAAGCGTCGGTACTGATGGGTACTCGCACTCTCAGGGCGCTGGAGGTGGCTCCGACTGGGTCCAAGCCAACCAGAAGCAGCAGTATGGCAGTGGTGATCATAGGAGCAGTGGCATCAGCGACTATGGTAGCAGTGGTACCGGGGATTATGATAGTACTGGCAGCGGTGGTTATGGTAGCACTAGGAGCAGTGCGTATGGCAGCGGCCATCAGTAGACGGTTGCTTGTGGGGCAGTATGCCATGTGTGGACAGTGCGTGGGTCAAGAGACCAGAAGCTTGCTTTCATAGATGGCTAGGGTAAGTAGATCATATTCACGAATGTGAGATATCGTAATCGACCGCTTTGACCATGGTTCTTGTTAAGCGTTGGGTGGTCTGCACAACGAATGCTGATAACTTTCCCCCTGGCTCCACATTCGATTTTGCTGTGCCGCGTATGTTCTCATTTCCCTTGCTTAAGTTCTGCAAGGAATTCCGCCAGGCACAGACGACTGAGTGGGTCTTGTGAAAAGGCTTCGCGCAACACTTTGCCATGACCGGCTCTGTCTCAGATATACACACGGCCGTTCGCAGGTGGGTAGCCCACATGCAGCAATCCTGTAAAGAGCCTCACCCCCTTGGGCGTACCATACTCCATTATCAGCATACTCCTCCTCAACAGGCATGAGACCATCACAGGCCCCGTTTGTCAGAAGCAGTCGTATAGCTGGCTCGCCCACAACGCCGAGCTCGATCAGACTGGAAGTCCTTCTGCGCGTTGTCCAGAAGCTCTGTCTCAGTCTCGTATCCGAATTTCTCCTTCATCGCCGGAAGCAACGTCCACGTATATCCGTGGTCCCTCGCGTTCTACAATCAGGCTCTGGAATGAAAGTGGTACGTGCCGGCGCCTTGACTCACTGCGCCGGCTATACGTGTCACGTGGGTGTGCGCGGCCCGAATTACATTGTGTCCGCCGGCCGAGAGTCCCCACCAGGTCACGTTCTTGATGCTGTAGATTCCCTATTTCTCCATTGAGTCCAGTGTGCGTGTCAATAGTCGATCGGGTGAGGTGGGATCGCGGCCGTCGGCGGGGCAATACATTGTGCCCGAAATGTTTATAATCACGCTTGCCCATCCTAGCTGCAAGAAGTTGTCGGGATGGACGGTGTTGTCGGGTCGATGCCCAATCAAGCCGCACGTGAGAAGAGCGGCGGGCACTGGCCTCCTTCTGCTCGCGCCAGTGGGTATTGGGACGCATAGAGGTACCGTCTTGCCTTCACCTTGCCCAATACCTGCTCTTTGCGGTATCTCGACATCCTCCATCGGCACTTCCCACAGCTTTGCACCCTTGATATGTGCTCTGTTCTGAGAAATTTAGGCTTCTGTCTTGAGCGTGCTGTTGGTATGCGAGAAGCGGGCGATTGTGTATACGGCCCAAGCTCGAAGGTATAGACCGAAGGCTTTCTTCTTATCTCGGCCGATGCTGCCTCGTCTGCCTTGGTGACCAATGTTCTGACGGTAGAGGAATTCGGCAGTGTGTTCGTCCGTGAGGCCATCGTGAATACCCTTCTTGATCAACTCCTCGAAAATCGGGTCGAAGTTCTCGGATCTGCCGTCATGGGAAACTTAATGAGAGCCTGTGTGGTCAGCACCGTTCGAATACTGCGAGTAGACCACTCCAGACGTACGCTCGCATAGAAGCTTCCACTTTTTGGACCGGAGATTCTCGAGTGAGCCTGGATGAGGGTAAATTTGGTCGAATCTGTCGCCGAGAATCCATTGAAGGCCTGTGCGAGAGTCTGTCATCATGAAGGAGCGCTATGGACCACTGAAGGGTATTGCGGCAAGCAGTAATGGAGAGAAGAGGAATGGCAAGAGACGCAATGAGCGCTTCTTCCAGATCAGATGACAGAGAACAGTCGGCTCGTGGCAGTGATGTACCTACCTGTGTGCTACATTCGTCATGGCAGCGGCGCTCCCATGGAACAGTGCTGAACTTGGCTCAGATCACCCCAAGTATGCGAAGTTGTCGACCTGCACATGCCATGAAGCGATAGAGGGAAGTACGAGTCCGAAAGGTCCTGCAATAGCGCCGCCATGACGCCCGGACGAGGAGTTGAGATCGGCCGCGCAGTGCTGCAAAGCCTCTCATCATGCTTCTCCGTCCGGTACAGAGGACAGAGGGGCAATGTGCCGGACTGCCATGATCGTATGTCCGAGGGATGGGAGAATGGCACAGCATGCCGAATCTAGCTATGAGGTGGGTTAATGTTCACTACATGTATGTGGCTTGCAAGACTTCAGCTCCGACTCCAGCCTCGCTTACCCGGCTGTGGCTGCCTCGGCTCAGGCGGGCCGTTACTGCCCCTCCACTCACCTCGTACTTCACACCTTCTCCCACCTCGTAGCTGTCTGGCGTGACGGAAGCCTTAGGAACGCGATCAACTGTCAGTGGAGAACGGCTGTCCGGTCTGTGCCATTGTCACCAGCTGCGAGGCTCGCATCTATCGTTTGAGACCGCAGATCTTGGCTGCGAAGAAGTTGCGGGGTATTACTATCATTTACGCCAAGCACAATCGCCAGCTTCATACGAAACGACTCGCGAACAGTCCGCCCTCACAGCACGGCGCATGCTGTAAAGACGGCCACTGTACATACATATCACGATCTCGGGAGGCGCCAGCATTGGCCCGCAGAGTACACTACAGACATCTCATGGAGTATCGCGAAGAACAACCGCCTGCGCCGGTCTCGGTTGTGGTGGACAAGAAGTCAAACAGTGACGCGGGAGCGCCCTCCGCCGTTGAACCTTCGTCCGCGGGAGCTACGCATATTCCTCCCACGAGTGCTCTGGCAGCGTCGGTCAGCCTGTCACCACCGGCCTCTCCCCCAGCATCACTGCCAGTCTCGCCGCCTGAGAGTTCACGGTCGCCAGACGGCTCCTCTGCCAAGCGTCTGAACTTGGACCGCATAGGAAATCCCAAGCCGGACAGCCGCTACTCGAGCGCCATGTCTTCTGTCTTCTATGCTACTAACAAGATTCGACTTCCCGGGGATCTAGGCGCGAAGGATCCTCGACGGCCAAAGTCTCCAGCACCTCCCAGACTTCCCGGGGATCTAGGACCCAATGATCCTCGCCCATTAGGGTCACCTATACCTGCGAGCGCCACAAGCAGTCCCGCGCCTTCGCCGCATCATGCCAGACATGCGAGTGACGATGGCGGTATGAGGCTACAGGAAGATCCGCCGGAGCCTGGAGAGGAGCAGCCAAGTGATGATGATGCCGATGCCGACAATGACAACGACACCGATCGGGATGCGGATGAGAGGCGAGGTCGAGGTAGGAAACGACCGGAGCCTGGAATCACGACTTCTGGCAAGTCAGTCAACGTTCGCTCAGACAGTGAAGATGACTCGGAGCGGGAATCCTTCCCTGATGGACTCAAGCCAGATCCTACGAAAGGCGAAAGCAAGCTCTCATTCAAGAAGGACCCCAAGATAAGGATTCAGAGTCCTGGATCGAGCGGGAGGCGGCGCGTCCATCCTTCTACAGCGTTCGATGCTGCGCCGTCAGGAGCCTCAACTCCCTTGCACTCTGACGATGAATCACATTCTGAGCTGCGCATGGCTCAGAAACTTTCACTGACCATGTCAGCCATCCACAGCACGCCATCAGCGCATCGGGTAATACGACAGATCATTCGTGGCGATTTTGAGCATTTCCAGCGCGAAGCTGAGGACGGGAGGAAGCGGCAAAGAATGTATCTTGTGGCAACGGATATGTCGCCCGAAGCTGAATACGCCCTTGAGTGGACCATAGGAACTGTTCTGCGTGACGGTGACACTCTTTTCGCAGTCTATGCCGCAGACGAGGAGAACGTCGGCAACGAAGGTGACGGAGGCGTCGAAGTTGGCCAGGGTGCCAACAGTGTCAAGGATACTGCGACGCTGCTGAAGAGCCTGCCAGCGATCCAGCAAGCAGTCTCGCAATCATCACCTCTAGCAAGATCAAGTCTCGGTGGTAATGGCAGCAGAGAAGACATTCGAAGTAGGAGTCGCGGTATATACTCGAATGCCGAGACTGAGCGTCGTAAAGCCATGGAAGGCGTCACCGAGCGTTGTGTCAGGCTCTTACGCAAGACTCGACTGCAGGTCCGAGTCGTGGTCGAAGTCTTTCACTGCAAGTCTCCTCGGCACATGATCACCGAGGTTATCGACTTCCTCTCTCCCACCCTGGTAATTATCGGCTCTCGTGGCAGGAGTGCAGTGAAGGGAGTACTTCTTGGCAGCTTCAGCAACTATCTGGTCACCAAGAGCTCTGTTCCAGTCATGGTCGCTAGGCGCAAACTGCGCAAACACTCCAAGCCAGTCAAGAACAAGGATGGCTTGGCAGTGCCATACTCGGGCACTGGACGCGCTCGCCATTTCAGTAACATGATTGAGGGACCGAAAGGTAAAGGTCTACGTGTGAAGGACTGGGAGCATGTCGGTATTGACTAGGAGGAGATACTCGAAATTCGTCGGCGTCACATAAAACGAGGGGAAGGGAGGCGGAGAAACGAGCGAGAGTAGGACCGGCGAGGCTAAGCGAGCTATACGACTGCTTTGTAATCGGAAGTACGGTCTCTATAGTATACTATAACATGTCCGACATTATATCTTCGATTATAGCTTGTCTTCGAGTAGTAATAGTATTAGAAGTTATATAGCCTTATATAAGGCCTAAGTACTAGAGCCTTATACTTGTAATACTATTAGCTCTAGTCCTATTATACTTCTAAACGTAGTAGTAGCTAGCCTAACTTATATATATACTTAACGTACGACTTATATTCTCTTCTATTTATATTTTATTTAAGTCTAATACAATATAATAATTTGTCTATTAACGTACTATTCGAGTCTAAGACTATATAATACGAATAGAAGAATCTACTACTTCTTTTCTATTATTAAAGAAAAAGCTCGACTAATCGAGTATAATAATCTAAAGGTTATTATTATTATAAGAGATAGTTATAGAAATTACTAAGACTTATTAGTACCTTAAAAGTTCTTTAATAACCCGAACCTATAACTCGATACTCGTATTTCTTATTACGTTATCTTATTTAAGGCAAAATAAATTCATTTAAGTTTTTGAAGTAATAGATAGAAGTAAGCCTTAGAATAGTTATAGTATATAATCGTCGAGATATTAGTTATAGTAGAGTATTAATTAACTTCTCTATTAAGTACTATCTAAGTCTAAGACTATATATTATAGGTTCTAGAATAAATTCTACGTACTATATTCTTTTATAGTAGAAAGAAAAGCTTTGTTATACTTAGATATAAAACCTTATAAATTCGAGAGCTCGAAAGTAGTATTAATATTATATCGAATATTAGTATAGTAGTATTATATACTATATACTCTTATCTATTATATTATAGTAATATATTATTACTCTTATCTAGACTTAGTAATAGTATTGATTTTTATATCTATATTTTATTTGTTTCAAAAGGCTAAGCTAGCTATACCTAGTTATACGTATATTGTGGCCTAGTATACTCTTATATATACTCCAACTCTTAGGTACGCCTAGTAGGTCGTAGAGCTATCGACTACTAGCTCGTAAAGGAGTATACTCTATATAGGTAGGTAATATAGACGTAAGTAGTAGTAGTTATATTATAGTATACTCTTACTTAGTAGGATTAATTAAATAGTAATATAGGATTAGGGCATAGTAGTTATATACTTCGTAGTATACTATAGGCTTAATACCTTCGATATATACTTGTTACTATATGTCTTATCTAAGTATAAGTATATACTAAAATCAAAATTTCATAAGCTAGCTAGAACTAGCTAGACGTAGCCTAGGTTCTACGTACTACTACTAGTTCTTATATTCTCTCTTACTTATAAGTCTATTCTATAGACTTATTCCTAAGAGCTAAGTATCTCCTACTAAACCAATTACGTACTAAAACTATATCTAAACTATACTAATAATACCTAAATTGCTTACTAGGTAGGATTAACCTTAGTTAATTCTACGTACCTAGTTACTTCTAACTCTACGCGTACTTTATGTCTATATACTCTCTTATACTTCCTCTATAGCTATTAGTATATTGTCCTTGTCGTTAATAAGGTAGTTGTTCTTACTTATATCTAGGTATAGAAGTTTACTAAAGTTACTTTTGTTCTAGAAGTATAACTATACTTTAGAGTAGTACTCCTTCTCTAGCTACTCCTATAGTCTATACGCGCGTATAGCCTTATTAATCGCCCGATTACGTCCCTTCTTAAGCTCGTTCCTAAACCTCGTAGACTTAGTAGTAGTCTATTTAAATATCGTATAGGTATATATAATAATCTTAGAGTCCTAGAAATAGTATTAGGTAATAATAGTATCCTAGAGTAGCTTTATTACATAAAGCTTAATAGAGTATAGTAGCTTGAACTTTACCTTACTATAGAGGTTAGTAAGGCTAGATACTATAGTAGAGAGTATAGTATAATTATAGTAGATAGTAGAGAGGTTAGACTAGCTACTAGCCTTTACTATCTCTAGGGCCTTACTAGTAACGTAAGTATACTACGGAAAGAGGTTTCGGCGCGGCTTATTACTTCCTAGTATACTATACGGAAGGTATAGTATACTAATATAGGCGCTACTACGCTTATATAGCTACTATTCCTACTTAGAGCTAAAGTCTTTAAGGTCTTCTACTATAAGAAGGTCTAGAGTAATCTTCTTAACCTTTGTAGTACTCTCCTTACTCTTATAGTTTTGTATACGATATATCTACTTGTCCTAGACCTTCTTCTTATAGAAGCCCTTAGTAATAGTAGTAGAGTTCTTACTACGTTTACGAGTAAGAGTAATAGAGCTCTAAATTATATTCTATCTACCTATTATATTATTTATAGTAGTAATATTATTGTCGATATACTTAAAGCCTTTCTTACTAAAGTTTAACTCGAGTCTCTCCTTACTACTATACTAATCCTTAACGTAGTATAGATAGGAGATAAGGTTCGTAGTATAATCTAGGTAGAGATAGACGTAGATAAAGTAGTAGGTTATATTAGTCTATATAAGCTACTAAGTAATACTAAAGACTATATTACGCTCCTAGCTCTAGTTAGACTACTTATTAATATAATAGAAGTACTACTTATAGATCTCGAACTTATAATCTATAAGACTATCGAGTTATAGATTACTTAAGACCTACTTAAAGACGTTTAGTAGAACGAGAGTACCTTCTTTATAGAACTTAAAGTAGTTACCTAAGTTTAGGCCTATAGTAACTCAAACCTACTATACTATTCCCTTAGTAGTAAAGGAAGGGAGGGTACTCTATATATTAAAGAAGTGCTCTAGTTCGAGCTTATTGCCTTATACCTATAGGTAGTAGCTAGGCTTAAAGTAGCTAGAGTATAGGAGCTTAAATTCCTTAAACTAGAGAAGATTCTTCGAGGCGTTCTTTATCTTACTTGTATAGGCTACAAGTCTCTTGTTTCCGAGACCTTTACTACTAGTATTAAACCCTATAATACTACCTAGGAAGAGCTTTTAGTATATATAACATATATACTATAGCTACTCTACTATATTGTCGATATACTAGTATAGGAGGTCGTACTATTCTTAGGTAGTATAGGTAGATTACTTCGAGTTAGTAATAGTAAGGTAGTACTTAATAATATACTAGCTATAATTCTTATAGTAGGAGTAACTATTATTAAGACTTATATTACTATAACTCTCTAAGAGAATAGAGATAGTATACTCGCGACTAGGCTCTAGGGAATAGCTACTTATATAGCTTATTTACGAAGCGTTAGAGTTAGTACGTCTAGGTCGTATAGTAGGCTTTGCCTTACTAAGAGTAGAAGAGATATATCGAGAAGGTAGTTAGGAAGGGAGAGGTCTAAGAGTAGGTAAGTCTCGTATTAGTTCCTTATTCTTACCTAGTATTATGCCTAAGGTAGTAGCCTTCTTGGACTTCTTATACTCCTACTCTTCTCTTAGGAACTCGATATACTTAGGTATACTACTAGTTATACTCCTAGGTCGAATAGTAAGGAAGTTACCTTTTAGAATAAGGTTATTCTTAGCTATTACTACGCGAACGTCCTTATCGTTAAGGTCGAGCTTTATAATCTCTACTAGCTTAGCCTTATTCTCGATTATATTATAATCTACTATAATTAGCTAGCCTATTTTATTAATATCTATCTTCGGGATATAGAGTCGAGAGAGTAGAGTATAGATAAGAAGAATATCGACTTTAGAGAAGTCCTTATAATAGCTAATAAAAGCGTTAAACTTCTAGTACGAGTTAGTAGTACTTAAGATCTTATTTAGAATTATGTCCTTCTAAAGATCGTCTAGCTAGTACGTAGTAAGCGAGCTTACTACCTTATTAAAATATACCTTTATAGCTATACCTTTAGAAATAGCTTTTAAGAACTAGGAAGCCTCGTTATACTTACTCTTCTTGCCTTTCTCGCCTATAACCTTAGCTACTCTCTCTCTAAGTATATTTATAAGCTCCTTATTAAGGTCGAAGTAAGTATAGAAGAACTTAGATACAAAGTAGTTAATACTATCGATAAGGTACTCCTATACGTACTTCTAGTCTCTCTTATATACGTATATAGTAAAGGTAGTAATAACGTCTTATATATAGCTAGTAGTAAGAGCTTAAGTAAGTTCTACTAGAATCGTCCTACTCTATAGCTTTAACTCGTTATACTAGTCCTTATTAATAATATTAAAGAATAAGGTACTAAGGCTATTATCGAAGGTACTATAGATAGAGAAAAGCTATAATAGCTACTTTCTAGTATTGTCTTACAATATCTCTTCTATTCGCTCTTACTTAGTACGTAGCTACTTAGAAGAGCTAGACTTACCCTAATTCTATTTATTAGTAGTAGAGTAAGGAGTATAATACGTAGTCTCTTTATCTCGACTACTCGATATTAGTAGGTAGTAGGTATACTAGAGAGGTTATAGCTAAGAAAGTAGATAGGATATATTATAGATTAGAGTAGTACGTACTACTCTAAGAGTAGTAATAATAGTAAGTAGTATTACGTACGAGGTATAGTAGTAGTTACTAGTAAGAAGGTAGAAAGAAGTTAGAAGGGTTAAATAGTAGGCCTTCTAGTTATAGTAAGGTATTTGTAAAGTTATACGTAACTTCGTATATTTACTTTATAAGTAACGTAGGTATTCGTAACTTAAAGGTACTAGCTAGTCGCGAATACGTGTCGTATATAAAGACATATATTTATATATAATTTACTTAGTATAGTAGCGAAGTGTCTTAGACCTACTATAGCTAATATTAAGACTCTATCTTATTAGCCTATTATAGAGACGTTATATCTTAACCTCTACTATATATATATTAGTAGTTACGATATTTGCTAGAAGAAGAAAGTTACTACTTATAGAATTTCAAAGAATACTATTACTATAGTACCTCTATATATAGTAGCTATCTACTCTTTCTAAGAAAGTAGCAAATATTATTATTACTACGTTAAGTTTACTACGTTCTTTTACGGCTACTATAAGCTCTATATAGAAGAGGTTTAGCTAGTTAAAGTACTTTCTAGACTATATAAGGCTCTAGAAGCTTAGTTAGTTTCGTTATTAGGAACTATATCTCCTTTATTTATAGCTACTATAAACTCTATATAGAAGAGGTTTAGCTAGTTAAAGTACTCTCTAGACTATATAAGGCTCTAGAAGCTTAGGCCCTAGCCTATAAGTTTACTAATAACTAGTAGTAGTCGAGTATAGCTACTAGTAGTAAGAAAAAAAGGTTAGATTATTAGGCGTAGAATTAACCTAGGTTAATCCTATAGGATATAGGTTCTAGTAGTAGTAGTATCGCGTAATAGGGGCTATATATTAGTAGGAGACTTCTATACTAGTACTCTATCTAATTGTATAAGCTACTTAGATAGATATAGAAGCCTTAAATAGTTCGAAGAGTATTAGAGTAGAAGCTATATAGGAAAAAACAAAAGAACGAAAAACTCAAGGGAATATAGGGTTTTGGAGCAAGGTAGTACTCTTCTATATCGCGAAGTACTCTATAGGTATAGCTATATAAGCTACTCGAATAGAGGTCGTATATCTTTTACTCGACGTAACTATATCGAAAGTATAGATATAAGAAAACAAGAATATATAGTAAAAAGTTGAGTATAGTACCTAGCTATAGAAAGGAAAGGTTGTTAAGAGTACTAGCTAGCTACTATAGTAGGCCTTTGTAGCCTACTATTCGCTACTACTCTTCTTAGTTAGTATTACTATATAGTACTACTACTAGCTAGTAGTAATAGAGTATATAATACCTATAGTAAGGTAAGGTCGTTATAGCTATAGTTTCTTAGGAGAATTATAATAGACTACTTCTTTAGATAGGTTAGGAGATAGGTATTACTAAGGTAGAGAAGCTATATTATTAATAGTATTCCTAGCTAACTCCTCGAGTTGTATCTAATATATTTCCCTACCTACGAATAGAGAAACCTACTTAAGTAGATAGTAGGCGTAGAGCCTATCTATTAGTATACTATCTAGTTCCTCGAGATAGTAGGAGTAGAGAGGCTCTATTACTTCGCCTTCTTTAAGGTTAGGAGAGGAGAGCTTGTTCTTAGTACGTTCCTAGATTTAGAAGAGCTCTTACTACTAGTAGTAGATCTTCTTCGAATAGTCCTTTTCGATAGTACTCTTCTAAAGAACTATAAGGGAGCCGACGTAGTACTTATATATATCTATGCTCTTCGTTACGTTATAGTACTTCTTAGCTTATTATTTAAGTTAGTTACGTCTTATATATACTTCCTCGATAGTACCTATTATATACTAAAGCTAGAGAGCCTAGTACTCTAGAAGAGTAGTATAGTCCTTTACTACTTCCTAGTCGAAATTATTATAGCTTAGATACTCTACTTTAATAGGGAGAATAACGTTATACCTAAATATAAGCGAAGCTAGTATCTTTCTAGTAGTACTATAAGTCGTTATTCTCTCTACCTAAGCTACTATAGGGAGGTACTTCTACTATATCGAAGATACTCTCTCTAAGAGCTTAGTAAGAGTACTAAGAATAGACTAGTATCTTACTTCGATCTAGATATTAGTATAAGAGTTATAGAGTAAGATCTAGACTTTCTTAATATCTATACTAAGAAGAAGGTATTTGACTTCGAGATAATAAGACCTTACGTTATCGAGTATAATCTTATATAGGTAGCTATACTAGTAGAAGACCTCCTTATAAAGGAAGTTAGTAATCTACTACGAAGTTACTCTATAAGAGCTATATATAACTACTCTTATCTCTAGCTACCTAGTTAATACCTCTCTTACTACGAGTAGTATACTACCTCTATCGACGTAAATAGAGTCGATAACCTATTACTCTCTAACAAGTATTCGACAAGATAGATATAGTTCTATAGCTTATAGGAAGCTATTTTAAAAGTAGTACTACGGATATACTTTGTAGTACTATATATAGCTCTTATATATACCTTTCTACTACTATCTCTAGCTAAGCTCGTAGAAATAGTAGTCTACTAAGTAATAACCTTAGCCTATATAGTACGCCTAGACAAGTTCGTCCTATACGTCGAGCTTATCTATTACTTACTAGAGAGGTATATTAAACCTTACTTAGTAGAAGAGTATTCTATCTCTTATAATAAAGTTATAGGACTTATAGTTATACTTTTAGTACTATAAGATACTTATTCCTACTAGTCTCTATCTTTTTATAATAATCTATATAAGTATTCGAGACTCCTAGTAGTACTTCTCGAGTTTAGTAAGAACTTTATTCTTACTCTCCTATTCTTACGATACTATAGACTAGATAGAGTAGTATAGACCTAGTCTATACTCGATATTATCCTTATAGTCCTAGTCCTATTCGATCTTAGTAAGCTTCTACTTAGTAGACTTACTACTAACGAAGTTAGTATAGAAGAGTATATCTAGCCTACTATACTAGCGTCTAGGTACGTACTATACTTCGAAGGTAAATAGACGAATCTATATAATCTATCGAGTAATTACTACGCTCGGAAGGTCGGACTATCTATAGTTAAGTTAGTATACTAGAGTATTCGTATCTACCTCTAGGATAAAGTAGATACTATAGAGCTATAGCCTATACTTCCGAAGTACCTTAAGTATACTAAGATATTCGAGTTTCTCTACGTTATATTTCTTTTTAGTATTGGACTATAGACTACTCTTATACCTATATAGGTAGTACTTCTTAGAATCGAGAAGGTCGACCTATATAAGAATATATTCGTATTTCTCTCTAGATATATCCGTTATAAGAATAACCTCCTCTAGGTAATCTCTCGTATTAATAGTAATATTATATAGGTTAGGTAGGTTATTATAGTCAATTGTCTAAAGAGCTAGTATCTTAGTAAGGCGCTTTCTAATCTCTTACTTCGCCTTCTTATACTTATTATTCTATATAAACTTAGTATCTTTCTTTATAAGTATAAAATAAGGCTTAGTAATAATAGATATCTAAGGTATCTAGTATCGAAAGTAGCTAACTATACCTATCTATATATAGACTCCCTTAGTCTCGGTTAGTTCTAGCTAATTTATAATCTTATTTACTTATATTAGACATAGGATAGTATCTACGATATAGCTAATAATCTTTACTCTCTTATAGAGAAGCTAAAGTTTCTTCTAGGCAACTATTATACCTATATACTTCAAGTTAGTAAGGATAGTATCTACGGCTATAATATACTCGATAATAAATCGCTATAGACTAGGTTTTACCTTCTCGTTATTATATCTCGACTTAGGGCCTTTAATTATAACGTTATTAAGAAATAGCCTTACTATATACGAGATATATTCTATTAGTACCTAATTTATTACTCTTACGAACTATACTACTAAGTTAGTCGCGCTCTAAGGAAGTATTATTTACTATAAGAGCCTAAGAGGTATCTCGAATACTATAAGATTCCTATAAGACTTATAAAGAGTAACTTAGTCGTATCTAGAGAAGATATTAAGTAGTAACGTAACCTAATACTCTATAAAGTCCTCCGAGAAGCTATCTATATCCGGAGGTAGAGAAGTGTCTTACTACGTAACTATATTGATTTTAATAGCTATATTAATAAAGTAATACTTACTATCTTTCTTCGAAATAAGGAAATATAGGTTATAGTAGCTCGAGAAGCTCGGTTCGAGTATCCTAGTACAAAGGTAGTCTCGAAGTATACTCTTAAGTTAAGGTTATAGGATATAATAGATCTTATATCCTAGGTACTACTATAGCTAATATAGAATAGTATAGATATAGATAGGTCTATAAACCTCGTCCCTTATATACCTAAGGTACTAGAAGTCGAAGGCAAGTATAGCTTCTCGGTTATATAGTATCTCTCGTAGGAGGTACGTTTCTTAAGACATAAGACTCTTACTAACTTCGAGTATCTCTATTACTTCTAAGAAGATATAACTTCTTCTCTTAATTATTAAGAACTTTTTAGTAAGGAATTCGCTATCGAATAGCCTAGTCCCTAGAGATATTTTGGCTTCTATATCGAGGTAGTACTATTACTAATATATCGACTCTCTAGGTTAGGAGCTATCTATATTAGAGCTATCGATATTAATAGGACAAACCTTATCCTTCTTTCTCTTATAGAGAGTATTAACTTAGATATACTAGAGATTATTCCTTACTACTCGAATATCAAATATAGCTTAGTTTATCTTAGCTTAAAGTAGAATAGTATCGTTAGAAACATTACTATTACTATTCTAGAGTAAAAGTTATAGGTAAGTATCTAAAATTAGAGACTTCGAAATTTTCCTTTTATTAACCTAGAATATACTTCCCTCCCTTACTACGAATGCGATAGTATTCGGAAACTCGTCTAGTAGGCGTATAGAATATATATAATAGTTAGGTAGTAGTATAGTAGAGTATAGGTAAAGTAGGTATAGAATTAACCTAGATTAATTCTAAGATTAGAGTCGTCTATAATACCTAGATAGACTATATAAATCTTCTACCTTAGGAGAGGTAAATGTCTATACTACGTACAAATGCGTAGTAGGCTCTAGATTATAGGTTATAGTAGATATAGTTCTAGGAGCTACTCTACCTATACTTTTCCTAATATCTTACTAATAGAAGTTATTTATATCTTTACTAATACGCCTATAAAGACAGTTATACTCCCGTCTAGTAAGGCAATCGTGCTCTCCTACAATCCGTCGTCGCAATTACGCGATATAAGTCTTACTTACTATATCTATAGCTATTCGAGAATAAGGAGAATATTAATAGACTTAGAAATAAAGATATCGAAACTAAAAGCTATACTAAATACGTTAATCTTCAACTAGAGCGAGATACTAACGAATGGAATATAGCTATTCGCCCTATATATCTTAATAAGAAGGTCTAGTTAGATTAGAATACCAAGTTCCTACGTATACTTATATATAATAAGAATCGCCTTAGACCCTTCGTTAATAAGTATATAAAGTAGCTACTCTAGAGGCCTAACTCTAGCCTTAATATATAGACTCGGTATAAGGTAGACGTTCTCTTCGGAACTAGTAAGGCTAATTATCTATAGATTATTATAGAGATTCTCGAGATATAGTATAGAAATATTATAGTATTTAGTAATATAGTAAATCTAAGGTTCTTATACTATATATACGTTAGCTTCTCGCGTAGAGGCTACGATCCTACGATTCTTATACGTAGTAACCTATATCTTATAGTCGTTCTACTACTTGCTTATTTTGGAATCTACTTGTATATAAACTTAGTAAGACTTAGGTTATACTTAAGGACTTCTTTCCTAGTAAGCTAAAAGGTACTATTTAGGATCTTAGAAGCCTAGAACATATTCTAGTCCTTATTACTCGTCTTATTAGCCCACTTATAGACATAGGTATTAAAGTAATATATTACTAGCTTATTACTCTTACTCTTATCTATTAGTACCTATACTAGTTTTGCTCGAGCTATCTACTAACCTATAGAGTCGAAGGTATTCCTAGTAGCTAGCTCTAGCTAAGTATACTATATTGTCTAGAGTATATCGATATCTTTGGCGTTATTTATAAGCTCGTCTCTATTAAGGATATACAAAGTACCTATAGTAGTACATATACTCGTAGCTTATAGCTTTAGTATATAAGGCTTCTAGACGTAGTTAGCTACCTAGTTTAGACGAGACGGGTCGTACGTTTCTAGCTACTTGTCTTAGTACGTAGTAGCTAATACTATAACGTTGTTATCTACTAGGCTTATAGGTATAACTTGTACTATATCTTTAGTATAAGAGTACTTACTATCGAGTATCTCTTCCTACTAGACTATACTATATACTAGGCTCTCGAGTACGTACTTAGTACTTATCTATATACCTTAAGGTATAATACCTAGAGATACGAAGCTATTATTAACTCGGTTAAGAATATAGTATTGCGTAGCTATATCTAGTATAGGTTCTAAGACGGACTCGTTTATAGCTCTAGGCTATATACTTAGTCCCTAAAGCTTATACTTAGTATCTATCTTATACTCTTTTAGGAAGGTAATAAGTTTATAGTAGTATTTATCTAGGAATAGAAGAATATTAGTAATCTTTAGAGTCTTCTTATTCTATTAGTAGAGTATATATATCTTTAGCTCTATCTAATTAGGAGGCCTAAAGTACTATTACTTGTCTTTTATATTAATATAGTAGAGACTATAGCTAAGGATTAATCTCTAGGACATATAGTCCCTACTTTAATAATCTTTATTACTATATACCTAGTACTAACTATTAAGATTAGGAGTAATATCTTATAGGGCTATAACTTAGATATCTATTAGTACTAGTAAGTTCGTATAAGCATATACTACTACTAATAGTATAGCTCTCTACGACTATTAGGTAAGCTATACTAGGTTAATATTAAGGTCTTAGAACTACTTTACTAGGTTATTAATAGAATTAAGATTTAGTATTTCTTCGAGTTTTAATTCTAAGTATAGGTTCTAGTACTATACCTTCTTATATATACTTCGAACTTCGTTACTATAGTTACTCTTAGATAAGTTATAGCTCTCTATTCTCTTTATAATATATAAGGTAGTTTAGAAGATCTTATTAAACTAGTAGTAGGAGCTCTTATTACTAGAATAGATATTATATTATAAGTAGAGCTTCCTTAAGATCTTAGTAGATAGGGTATTAAGTAGGTACTAGGTCCTACTATTATTATCTAGGTCTTAAATACTAATATAGTTACTTATAGTACTAAAGTTACGAAGGAACTCTTATAGGTTATTTCTAATATAGAGTTCTTTTATATATAGTTCCTCGAGATACTATTAGGACCTAAGCCTTTATATTATATCTCCTTAGTAGTAATCGATATATAGAGCTTAGTACTACGTATCCTAGTTACTATTCGCGTATCTATTAAGTAACTTTAGTAAGTCTCGAATAGTAGGCTTACTATTAAGGATTACTTTCTTAATCTTCTCCTTCTTAGAAATTGCGCTATAGTAGTTCTTAATAAACTCTTCGAAGTACTTAAGGAACGAGAAGATATAATTACCTATAAAGAGAGAATTCTCGGAAGTATCTAGGTATAGGAGCTATAGGCGTAGACTCTCGAAGAGAGGCTAGAAATTACTAAGTACCCTCTTAAGAGCTACCTAGACTATAGTAGTAACTATCTATACTATAAAAGCTAACTAATCGGTAGGTAGGGTTAGTATAGGATCTATAACTATAGGCCTACTTCTAGTACTCTAGAATTAGGAGTTTGTCGTAGGTATTCCTACTAGACTTTACTAGAGAAGCTCTACTAGTAGTATTTACTAGTCTTCCTAAGAAATCGGCCTTAGTATAGGAAATAGAATACCCTAAAGGGGTAGTTATAGACCTTAAGAGAGGTCTAGATTAGTAGGTAGGCTACGGATATCCGGGCCTAGTAGCTAGATAGGCGACGTAATTAGTAACTCTAGTATCGACTTGTTATCTAAGGATTAGTAGAGTAGAATACTTATAGGTAGTCGAATATATACTCAACAATTTCGGTACCTATAAGAGGGAGTTAGTACTAGGAGAGGGGGGCTTAGGATTAACCTAGGTTAGTCCTATGCGTATAGGCGTATAGAAATACTAGATATATAGTTCTATACTACGTATTATCTATTACAAATTAGTAGAACGAGGAAAGGTATATAGTATACCTTTACGAGAGTTCGTAGACTATAGGTAGTATATAAGTAGAGTTAGAATAGAGAGTTATAGATATATTGGATTAGTATATAAGGAAGGAAGAGGAATAGTAAATACGTAAAAAAAAATTACTAGTATACCTATATAGGCCTATTACTACGTAGAAGTACTCGTTACTAGTATTGCTCTAATAGTAAAGACTAGTATACTTTAATAGCAAATACTAGTATACCGAAATAGCGAAAACTAGTAGACTAGTAGGCTCGTAGACTAGAAGGGATAAAAGAAGTAACTAGCTTATAACCGATATTATTCTAAGTGAAATCGGTTAAGGCTAGTAATATAAAGTAAAGTCGATACTTAGAAATGCTTAGAATATAGGCATTACTATCCTTAAGTACCTTTCTCTTTCCTACCTTTCTTTGTACTAAGTCTTATCTCTATTATATTTATACTCTAGTATTACAAAGTAGGAGTTACGAAAGGTAGCTAGGTTTATACTTACGTATTAGGTAAGGATATCGAATCTAGTAGTAGCTATATACTAATATTATTATCTCTTAGAGCTTAAGAGCCTTATATATACTCGTATTCTAGATACCGAATAGATAGCTAGGTTTTGTCTATATAGGCCTATTACTACGTATCTACGCTTGTTACTAGTAGGATTATATAACCTAGATACTAATAAGTCCTTAGAGTTAATAGTATACCTATACTTACTTCTACTAGAATAAAGCTTTCTACGTAGGACTTTAACTATAGTACTTATACAAGCCTAGTTTACCTATATAGGCTCGTTACTATACGGAATATACTCGTTACTAGTTTACCCATATAGGCCCGTTACTACGTAGAATATACTCGTTACTAGTTTACCTATATAGGCCTATTACTACATAGAATATACTCGTTACTAGTTTGTCTATATAGGTCCGTTACTATATAGAATATACTCGTTACTAGTTTATCTATATAGGCCTATTACTACGTAGAATATACTCGTTACTAGTAACGCGTAGGTAGGCGCGTATCTAATATATTAGTAATACTCTTACTACCTTCCTTCTAATTATACTTATATATACCTTTGTACTAGAGTAGGCTCGTACCTATAGACTATACTTATTAAAAAGGTAGCTCTACCTTCGGCTCTATTATATAGCCTAGTATACTCTTATATATACTCTAACTCTTAGGTACGCCTAGTAGGTCGTAGGGCTATCGACTACTAGCTCGCGAAGGAGTATACTCTACGTAGGTAGGTAACATAGACATAAGTAGTAGTAGTCGTATTATAATATACTCTTACTCGGTAGGGTTAATTAGATAGTAATATAGAATTAGGACATAGTAGTTATATACTTCGTAGTATACTATAGGCTTAATACTCTCGATATATACTCGTTACTATATGTCTTATCTAAGTATAAGTATATACTATAATCAAAATTTTATAAGCTAGCTAGAACTAGCTAGACGTAGCCTAGGTTCCACGTACTACTACTAGTCCTTAGTAGATAGACGCCTTATATTCGCGTTACTTAAGTAGTATAATCGAGTTATAGAAAGGCTAGTAGTAGGCTACTATTCTTCTTAATAACTATATAGATATAAGTTTAGTATTATATAAGTATATTCTATAGTACTCTTTATAGCTAATTAGTAGAGCAAAATTACTAGATATAGAGTCGTATAAGTAAGCTTAGGGTTTCTATTACGGAGTCTATTTAGTATACTTACGACTTACTAATAACGTAGGATTAGAACGTATTAGTAATATTATCTATTATATAGTACCTATAGGTAGGCTATTAGTTATCCTTAGGTAACCTTAGAGATATTAGTATCGAATTATTAAAGTTAATAGCTAGAAGTAGTAGCTATATAGTATTACTATATAGGCAATCTAATAGTATAGTATATATAAGTTTCTTATAGACTTAGAAGATACTAAATAGATATTCGTAGTAGCTATTCGATTCGTATAAGTAGTAGTAGATTAACCTATATAGCCTAAGGAGTTTATAGATTTCGAAGATATCTATAATCCTAATAAGACTATAAAGTAGTATCTTCCT
Organism: Dothistroma septosporum; assembly: GCA_002236755.2. Lineage (NCBI taxonomy): Eukaryota > Fungi > Ascomycota > Dothideomycetes > Mycosphaerellales > Mycosphaerellaceae > Dothistroma > Dothistroma septosporum. Next base: position 2,214,760 of record NBZP02000035.1, on the reverse strand, counting down.
ATAGGTATAGAGTATATAATTAATCTAAAAGAGAGAACAACTCTATCCTTTAAGCCTCTATACTACTAGTTATATACTAAGTTAGAAGAGCTAAAGAGATATATTACTAAGGTAATAGAGAAGAGGTAGATCTAGTAATCTATAAGTAAGATAGATATACCTATTCTATTTATACCTAAGAAGAATAGTAAGCTACGACTTTATATTAACTATTATAGCTTAAAATTATACTATAGTTAAAAATAGATACTCCCTCCCTCTTATAAGTAAGATATCTAATTATCTCTAGGGATCCAAATAGTTTAGTACTATTAGTTTAGCTAATATATACTACTACGTCTCTATCTAGTAAGATAATAAGTAGAAGATAGTATTTCTTATATACTCTAGATACTATAAGTATCTAGTAATACCTTTTAGGTTTACTAATACTCTAGTAATATTCTAAGGATATATTAACTATACTTTTACAAGCCTAGTAAATAATACCTATATAGTATACCTAGACGATATTCTAGTCTATAGTAGAACTAAAGAGGAAATATATAAGCTATATATATAGTACTTTTAAGGCTATACAAATTCGCTCTATTTACTAACTCTAGTAAGTACTACTTCTTCTAAGAAGAGATAGAGTTCCTAGAATTTATTATAAGCCCTAAAGGCATATCGATAGATAGAAGTAGAGTAGCTATAATTAAAGACTAGCTATATCTAGAATCCTTCTATAATATCTAGTCCTTTCTAGAGTTCTATAACTTCTACTAATACTTTATAGAAGCTTACTCTAAGGTCTATAAGGCTCTAACTAATCTATTAAAGAGATCTAAGAATAGGCAAAAGTCTAGACTACTCCTATAGAGTAATAGTAAGGAGTAAGTATTCCTAAAGCTTAAAAGACTCTTAACTAAAGCACCTATCTTAAGGTATTTTAATCTAGTACTATATATACGCCTTAAAACTAACGCGTTAGGCTTCGTAATTATAGATATCTTATTCTAGCTTTTCGATAATAACTAGTACTCTATTACGTTCTTTTCTAGGAAAATAATCCTAGTAGAATATAATTATAAGACCTATAAGTAGAAGCTACTAGTAGTAGTAGAATTACTTAGGTATTAGAGACTATACCTCGAAGGTACTTAGTAAGTAACCTAAGTATAAGGCTTTATAACTATAAAGTAGCTAAATAGGTAGTAAGCTCGATAGATAGTAGACCTATAGGTATTCGATTTTATAATCGAGTATTAGCTAGGTAAAGTAAACTCTACTAACGCGCCTTTATAGTATAGTAACTACGTAGTAGACTATATAGCTACTACTCTACGTATATCGGACTTACTATCTACCTTATAAAGTAAGCTAGCCTTCTAGAATAGAGCCTTAACTAATTCCGATAATCCTATAACGACTTACGTATATATATTATACGTAGCTCTAGTAAAACCCTTCTTCGATATATAAGTATTAAGAACTAGTAGTAGTACGCGGAACCTAGGCTACGTCTAGCTAGTTCTAGCTAGCTTATAAAATTTTGATTATAGTATATATCTATACTTAAAAAAGACAGATAGTAACGAGTATATATCGAGAGTATTAAGCCTATAGTATACTACGAAGTATATAACTACTACGCCCTAATCCTATATTACTATCTAATTAACTCTACCGAGCAAGAGTATACTATAATACGACTACTACTACTTATATCTACGTTACCTACCTATATAGAGTATACTCCTTTACGAGCTAGTAGTCGATAGCCCTATAATCTACTAGGTATACCTAAGAGTTAGGGTATATATAAGAGTATACTAGGCTATATAATAGAGCCGAAGGTAGAGCTACCTTTTTAATAAGTATAGTCTATAGGTACAAGCCTACTCTAGTCCAAAGATATATATAAGTATAATTAGAAGGGAGGTAGTAAGAGTATTACTAATATATTAGATATACGCCTATCTACGCGTTACTAGTAACGAGTATATTCTACGTAGTAACGGGCCTATATAGACAAACTAGGCTTATATAGGTGCTCTAGTCGAAGTCTCGTATAGGAAGCTTTATTCTAGTAGAAGTAAGCATAGGTATACTATTAACTCTAAGGACTTATTAGTATCTAGGTTATATAACTCTACTAGTAACGAGTATAGATACGTAGTAATAGGCCTATATAGACAAACTAGTAACGCGTATATTCTACGTAGTAATAGGCCTATATAGGCAAACTAGTAACGAGTATATTCTATGTAGTAATAGGCCTATATAGGTAAACTAGGCTTATATAGGCACTATAGTCGAAGTTCTACGTAGGAAGCTTTATTCTAGTAGAAGTAAGCATAGGTATACTATTAACCCTAAGGACTTATTAGTATCTAGGTTATATAACTCTACTAGTAACAAGCGTAGATACGTAGTAACGGGCCTATATAGGCAAAAACCCGGCCGTCTATTTAGTACCTAGGATACGAGTATATATAAGGCTCTTGAGCTTTAAGGGACGAGAATATTAGTATATAGCTACTACTAGATTCGATATCCTTACCTAATACGTAAGCGTAAACCTAGCTACCTTTCGTAACTCCTACTTTATAATACTAGAGTATAGATATAATAGAGATAAGACTTAGTATAAAGGAAGGTAGGAAAGGGAGAGGTACTTAAGGATAGTAATACCTATATTCTAAGTATTCCTATATATCGACTTTACTTTATATTACTAGCCTTAACCGAGTTTACTTGGAATAATATTAGTTGTAAGCTAGTTACTTCTTTTATCCTCCCTAGTCTACAAGCCTACTAGTCTACTAGTTTTCGCTATTTCGGTATACTAGTATTTACTATTAGGGTATACTAGTCTTTACTATTAGGGCAATACTAGTAACGAGTACTTCCGCGTAGTAATAGGTCTATATAGGTATACTAGTAATTTTTTTACGCGTTTACTATTCCTCTCCCTATATACTAATCCGATATATCTACAACCTCCTATCCTAACTCTACTTATATACTACCTATAGCCTACGAACTCTCGTAAAGGTACGCTATATACCTTTCCTTGTTCTACTAATTTGCAATAGATAATATATAGTATAGAACTATATATTTGGTATTTCTATATACTCGTACGTATAGGACTAACCTAGGTTAATCCTAAGCCCCCCCCTATACTAACTCTCTCTCGTAGGTACCGAAATCGTTAAGTACGTATTCGACTACCTATAAGTATCCTACTCTACTAATTCTTAGGCAATAAGTCGATACTAGAGTTACTAATTACGCTACCTATCTAGCTACTAGGCCCGGATATCCGTAGCCTACCTACTAATCTAGACCTCCCTTAAGGTCTATAACTACTCCTTTAGGGTATTCTATTCTCTATACTAAGGCCGATTTCTTAGGAAGACTAGTAAATACTACTAGTAGAGCTTCTCTAGTAAAGTCTAGTAGGAATACCTATAACAAACTCCTAATTCTAGAGTACTAGGAGTAGACCTATAGTTATAGATCCTATACTAACCCTACCTACTAATTAGTCGGCTTTTATAGTATAGATAGTTACTACTATAGTCTAGGTAGCTCTTAAGGGGATACTTAGTAATTTCTAGCCTCTCTTCGAGAGTCTACGCCTATAGCTCCTATACCTAGGTACTCTCGAGAATTCCCTCTTTATAGGTAATTATATCTCCTTATTCCTTAAGTACTTTGAAGAGTTCGTTAAGAACTACTATAGTATAATCTCTAGGAAGAAGAAGATTAAGAAAGCAATTCTTAATAGTAAGCCTACTATTTAAGACTTACTAAAGTTACTTAATAGATACGTAGATAGTAACTAGGATACGTAGTACTAAGCTCTATATATCGATTACTACTAAGAAGATATAATATAAAGGCTTAGGTCCTAATAGTATCTCGAGGAACTATATACAAAAGAACTCTATATTAGAGACGATCTATAAGAGTTCCTTCGTAACTTTAGTACTACGAGTAACTATATTAGTATCTAAGACCTAGACAATAATAGTAGGACCTAGTACCTACTTAATACCCTATCTACCGAGATCTTAAGGAAGCTCTACTTGTAATATAATATCTATCCTAGTAATAAGAGCTCCTACTACTAGTTTAATAAGATCTTCTAAACTACCTTATATATTATAAAGGGAATAGAGAGCTATAACTTGTCTAAGAGCAACTATAGTAACGAAGTTCGAAGTATATATAAGAAGGTATAGTACTAGAACCTATACTTAGAATTAAAACTCGAAGAAATACTAAATCTTAATTCTATTAATAACCTAGTAAAGTAGTTCTAAGACCTTAATATTAACCTAGTATAGCTTACCTAATAGTCGTAGAGAGCTATACTATTAGTAGTAGTATATACTTATACGAACCTACTAGTACTAATAGACGTCTAAGTTATAGCTCTATAAGATATTACCTCTAATCTTAATAGTTAGTACTAGATATATAGTAATAAAGATTATTAAAGTAGGGACTATATGTCTTAGAGATTAATTCTTAGCTATAGTCTCTACTATATCGATATAAAAGACAAGTAATAGTACTTCGAGCCTCCCGATTAGATAGGGCTAAAGATATATATATCCTACTAATAGAATAAGAAGATCTCGAAGATTGCTAATATCCTTCTATTTCTAGACGAATACTACTATAAACTTATTACCTTCCTAGAAGAGTATAAGATAGATACTAAGCATAAGCTTTAGGGACTAAGTATATAGCCTATAGCTATAAACGAGTCTGTCTTAGAACCTATACTAGATATAGCTACGCGATACTATATTCTTAACCGAGTTAATAATAGCTTCGTACTTCTAGGTATTACGTCTTAAGGCATATAGACAAGTACTAAGCGTATACTCGAGAGCCTAGTATACGTTATAGTCTAGTAGGAAGAGATACTCGATAGTAAGTACTCTTATACTAAAGATATAGTATAAGTTATACCTACGAGCCTAGTAGATAATAACGTTATAGTATTAGCTACTACGTACTAAGACAAGTAGCTAGAAACGTACGACTCGTCTCGTCCGAACTAGGTAGCTAACTACGTCTAGAAGCCTTATACGCCAAAGCTATAAGCTACGAGTACGCGTACTACTATAGGTACTTTACGTATTCTCGATAGAGACGAGCTCGTAGATAATACCAAAGATATCGATATGTCCTAGACAATATAGTATACTTAGCTAGAGCTAGCTACTAGGAATACCCTCGACTCTATAGGTTAGTAGATAGCTCGAGCAAAACTAGTATAGGTACTAATAGATAAGGGTAAAAGTAATAAGCTAGTAATATATTACTTTGATACCTATGTCTATAAGTAGGCTAATAAGACAAGTAATAAGGACTAGAACATATTCTAGGCTTCTAAGATCCTAAATAGTACCTTTTAGCTTACTAGAGAAGAAGTTCTTAAGTATAACTTAAGCCTTACTAAGTTTATATATAAGTAGATCCTAAATATAAGTAAGTAGTAGGACGACTATAAGGTATAGGTTACTACGTATAAGAATCGTAGGATCGTAGCCTCTACGCGAGAAGCTAACGTATATATAGTATAAGGACCTTAGATTTACTATATTACTAAATACTATAATATCTCTATACTATACTCCGAGAATCTCTATAACAATCCGTAGATAATTAGCCTTACTAGTCTCGAAGAGAACGTCTACCTTACGCCGAGCCTATACGTTAAGGCTAGAGTTAGGCCTCTAGAGTAGCTACTTTATACGCTTATTAACAAAGGGTCTAAGGCGATTCTTATCGTATATAAGTATATATAGGAACTTAGTATTCTAATCTAACTAGACCTTCTTATTAAGATATATAGAGTAAATAGCTATATTCTATTCGTTGGTATCTTGCTCTAGTTAAAGATTAACGTGTTTAGTATAGCTTTTAGTTTCGACGTCTCTATTTCTAAGTCTATTAATATTCCCCTTATTCTCGGATAGCTATAGGTATAGTAAGTAAGGCTTATATCGCGTAATTGCGACGACAGATTGTAGGAGAGCACGATTGCCTTACTAGACGAGAGTATAACTATCTTTACGAGTATATTAGTAAAGGTATAAACGACTTCTATTAGTAAGATATTAGGAAAAGTATAGGTAGAGTAGCTCCTAGAACTATATCTACTACGACCTACGATCTAGGGCCTACTACGCGTTTGTACGTAGCGTAGACATTTACCTCTCCTAAGGTAGAAGATTTATATAGCCTATCTAGGTATTATAGGCAACCCTAATCTTAGGATTAACTTAGATTAATCCTATACCTACTTTACCTATACTCTACTATACTACTACCTAACTATTATATATATTCTATACGCCTACTAGACGAGTTTCCAAATGCGGTCGTATTTGTAGTAAGGGAGGGGAGTATATTCTAGGTCGACAAAAGGAAAATTTCGAAGTCTCTAATTTTAGATACTTATCTACAACTTTTACTCTAGAATAGTAATAGTAACGTTTCCGACAATACTATCCTACTTTAAGCTAAGATAAACTAAGTTGCGTTTAATATTCGAGTAGTAAGGAATAATCCCTAGTATATTTAAGTTAATACTCTCTATAAGAGGAAGAAGAATAAGGTTCGCTCTATTAATATTAATAGCTCTAATATAGATAGCTCCTAACTCGAAGGGTCGATATATTAGTAATAGTACTACCTCGATATAGAAGCTAAAATGCCTCTAGGAACTAGGCTATTTAATAGCGAATTCCTTACCAAAAAGTTCTCGATAATTAAGAGAGGAAGTCGTATCTCCTTAGAAGTAATAGAGATACTCGAAGTTAGTAAGAGTCTTATATCTCAAGAAACGTACCTTCTACGAGAGATACTATATAACTAAGAAGCTATACTTGCCTTCGACTTCTAGTATCTCGGGTATATAAGGGACGAGGTTTATAGACTAGTCTATATTCGTACTATCCTATATTAGCTATAGTAGTACCTAGGGTATAAGATCTATTATATCCTATAACCTTAACTTAAGAGTATACTTCGAGACTACCTTTGTACTAGGACGCTCGAACCGAGCTTCTCGAGCTACTATAACCTATATTTCCTTGTTCTAAAGAAAGATAGTAAGTATTACTTTATTAATACAGCTATCAAAATCAATATAGTTACGTAGTAAGATACTTCTCTATCTCTAAACACGGATAGCTTCTTGGAGGACTTTATAGGGTATTAGGTCACGTTACTACTTAATATCTTCTCTAGGTACGACTAAGTTACTCTTTACGAGTCTTATAGAGATCTTATAGTATTCGAGATATCTCTTAAGCTCTTATAGTAAACAATACTTCCTTAGAGCGCGACTAACTTAGTAGCGTAGTTCGTAAGGGTAATAAATTAGGTACTAACAGAATATATCTTGTATATAGTAAGGCCGTTTCTTAATAACGTTATAATTAAAGGCCTTAAGTCGAGATATAACGACAAGAAGGTAAAACCTAGCCTATAGCAATTTATTATCGAGTAGATTATAGCTATAGATACCGTCCTTACTAACTTAGAGCATATAGGTATAATAGTTACCTAGAAGAAACTTTAGCTTCTCTATAAGAGAGTAAAGATTATTAGCTATATTATAGATACTAATAGGTAATACCTATACTCGATACAAGTAGACAAGATTATAAATTAGCTAGAACTATTAAATTGTTGAATATAGCAGAAGCTAGCCTTAGGATAGTCGTAGTAAATCGAGTATAATAGTCGGAATAATAGTCGTAATAGAGTAGTAAGAGTAGTAGACTTGCTTAGTTGCTTATTTTCTCTCTAGAGGGCTATATCTACTCTTATTTATACTTAATTATAGACTCCTAGAACCTTCTATTACTACGTAATCTATTACGTAGTATTACTTTTCATAGTCGTGGATTTGTAAGAAGGTATAACTAGAATCTTCTATTTAATTCTATAACTCGACTTCTAGACCGTCTATAACGTTCTGGATTTAATACTAGCTAGGTTACTACGTAACCTAGCTATATTAGGCACCACTAATCCGGCGCTAGCCTATTACGACTACAGTCGATTAATAATAATAACTTCAACGAAGATTCTAGATAGCTATCTATTCTTAAAGTCGTAACTCGACTAAGAATAGTAGTTTATGTCCACTTATAAATAGTATCCCGCTAGGTAACTATATAAAGCTTATATAAACTAATACACCGCCGTAAGCTTTATATTGTTATTACCTATTAAGGCGGATAATACTCTTAATAAGCCTAAGAACGTAAGAACTTCTCTTCTTAGAGATTAAAGACTTATCGTTTAAGGGGTTTATAGGCTAACGGAGTATACTCTCCTCTTTATCATAGATTAATAAACTATATTCTATACTATTAAGGGTATCTAGGGCCTAGTATAGCTCGCTATAAGGTATTTTACGCGCGATTTAGAGAGTCTATAGAGTATACTACTCCCCTAGTCGGATTTATATCCTTAAGCTAGGTAAAAGACCTCTTTTAACTATAGGCTAAGGGCATTAGTAACCGCCTATAGTTACTTCTTATAGCTAAAATTGAAAGTCGTTCCGAAATTCCTAGAATTTCCGGATTAAGGCACTTTTTTGGGGGTGACCCTGCCGTTGGATAGTTGGCGTTGGCGTTGGCTTGGCGCCAAGACTCGGGGGGTGACCCTGCCGTTTCGGCGAGAATACCCCTCTAAACCTAATCCTTTTTACTTTTCGGTACTCCTAGCCCTATAGGGTAGGTACTTACTTAGTAATAATCGATAATATATAGGTTCAGGTATATTAATAAGTACTAACTTCGATTTTGACCAAAGTAGTACTTTTTATGATTTTTGACGCTAGTTAACGGCTATTACGGTCGATATAGCGAGGTAATACCTTAGCAACTAGTAAAATCTTTTAGGTATACTCGAGTAGAGTAGCCTAAAATTTGATTTGTAGTCGTAGGGCTAGTCGTTATCTTTTAATCGAATTTAATAAATTCGTGGATTATGATTTTCTCTAAAGGCATCCCTTCAAAAAAAACAACTAAAAGTGCTAACTATTACTATTACCCCTAACTAAGCTCTAGGTTATAAAGTCCATATATTGCCCTATAATTAAGGGTCGTATTACGCCGATTAACGCCTTATAGGGTACTTCGTCTTGCTAAAAAACCTCTTAAATTTGAAGCGAATTTAGCTACTTGCCCTACGGCGTAGCTTATATCTAATCTAGTTTTTGTTACTAGATAGATTAAGGACCCGACTTCGGCTTGAAATAGGCGAGTATCTTCTAAGCTAGCTTGTTCCTTATTCTTTTCGAGACGTAAGCTATTTTCTATAGGGCTACTAACCGGACTTAGGCCTCTCTTATTAAATCTAGTAAGTATTTTATCGAGGTAACCTTTTTGGGATAAGGTTATAGTCTTATTTTGTCTATTTCTAGACACCTCGATTCCTAGATAGTAATTTACGTCGCCTAGATCGCTTAATTCTAGGACTTTAGAGAGGTTATCCTTAAGTACCCTAACTAGTCCTATATTAGGACTAAATATAAGCATATCGTCTACGTGGCACGTTATTATAATGCCCGTATTAGCGTTTTTAAACGCCGCCTCGTCTTTTTTAAGCAGAACAAAGCCTAGCTTATTTAATATAGACTTTAGGTATAAATACCACTGTCTAGAGGCTTGTTTTAAGCCGTATAGCGCCGTGTTTAGACGGCAAGCTCTCGGGGTATTATCCTCGAAACCTAAAGGCTGTTCGACGTATAATTCTTTATCTATAGGGCT